>OZ005654.1:152802286-153402286 GCA_963930645.1 Salticus scenicus
TAACAGGAAAGAATAAATTAAAATTAATTAAAGTTAATGAAGAAAAGAAACTTTTCCTTTCAATAATGAAATATAAGTAAAGATATTATGAGAAAAATGAATGGATTGTGTTACATAAGGATAGGTAGGAACGTTAATGTTGCACAAATATTTTTTTTTACAGGATTGAATTTCATAATTTGGAATTTAAGTAAATTAAATAGTCTCTAAATCTATTTTTGAAACCTCATTTAAGAAAATGTGTTTATTCACATATTTTTATATTAATGTGACTTCCTCTTTGAATAAAATTCGAAAGAAAAGACCTTACTGGCAACGTTTTAAAATAAGGTTTAATTATAGTTTGCATTAAAAAAAAAAAAAAAAAAAAAAAAAAAAAAATTCTTTCTCGCAGAGGAATAAACTGTAAGTGGGAGATTATATGTTTTTTCTCTTTATGAAGTTTTTCTCTAATTATTCATTAATAAAACTTTACAATAATAAGTACTTTTTATTATTATTATTATTAAGTTTTATTTTTATCATAATTAATACATTTATTATAATTTATTAACTCTCTATAATAACAATAATTTAATGTATCATCTGTACTATATAAATAATAACTTTGTTATTACTTATTCGATTATAAATTTAAAAAATAAATATAAAAAGTAGGGTTTTAAAACTATTTTTAAAGAAATTAAGTAACATATTCAATAAAACAAAAAATAAATGTCAAAATTTACATTTGGAAGGTTTAAAAGGTAAACAATGAATATCAAAGAAAAGATATTTTCACCTGTTATTATATCGAAAATCGTGTTCTATGTTTTAAAAAGAGTCCAACCCTCCAAAGAACAGTCAAGAAATTTTCTAGAAACTGAAAACGAAATTAAAAATTTTTATTTAAAAACAACTAAAACTTGAAAGGATTGCTGTGTCGTACGTCGAAACATGCACTTTATGGTTGGAATATTGTATGAAAATTATTTGGCAAGTTGAAACGATGATTAGGCAAGGAAATGAAGATTAAACGAGGAAAATTTTGTTTAAGATTTTATAGTTATAACTGGATTCTTTAATAAATAAATAAATAAATAAAATAGAGATTTTTTTTAATCTAAATTAATTTTTACTAATATCAAAATATATTCAACCTTAAAAAAAAAAAAAAAAAAAAACTATTATTTTACTCAAACAATCTTTATTGAATTAATTTTTACCAGGATAAAGTTACCAGTTATATTTCAGAATGTATTACAATATACAAATTTACTGATTCTTATATACATAAAAGAAATGAAACTGAGACTAAAATTTTTCTTTTTAAATGCTTCACACTCGAGTTTCCTAGAAATTGGAAAAGAAACTGAGATAGGAAATTTTTTATTTAAATACTTTGTTTCAGTACTCAAGTTTCTTTGTGTTTTCTAGGAATTTCTGTGCATTTATATTTTAATAACAAGTAGTACATAAAAATATTGGATTAATCTGGATGATTGTATAATTGTTTTGAGAAAGTAGAGGGAAAGAAATCAACCTTGATGATGTTTAATAAAGCTCATTTATCCTATGTTGTTCTTTGGAAATATTTGATATGCAAATATATTACTTATTATCTAATGTATATATTTTTACTTTCTTCTATATGTAATAAAGAAAAAGTATTGGATTCGTGAAAATTTTCGAACTCCGGTTTTCGATGGATTTACACGTTTTGGGATGTCCTGAACACGATTTGATAATTTTTAGAAAATGTCTGTCTGTGTGTATCACGAATTTTGTAGACGCTGTATCTCACAAACCAATGAACGAAATTTAACCAAACTTGATATTTAGTTGGACCCTGACATAAACTGGTGTTGATTAGATTTGGGGATCAATCTCTCAACAGGTGGCGCTGTAATCGCATCTTTTCTAAATTTTTAACATGGTAGTATAGGACAAAATTTCGTATAAACGTACATAATGAGAGTTATTTTTAACTTGTGATTGTAAAATTAATATGAATTATTGATAATAGTAGTAGTTAACTAGGGAAAAAAATTGTGCTTGTGGGGGGCATCGCTCCCCCCTGGGGGCGAAGTATCCACCGGGGGAAGTAAATTTTCAAGATGGGTATCTTTCGAAAGGTATCGTCAATACCTTTAAAACGAATGGTTGAACTATAGATCTGTGATGATTTAAAACAAAGATATCGATTTTTGTTACTTTTAACGAAAAACTTAAGAAAAACTTGAGAAAAAAAATCGTTTTTTTTTTTTTTTTTTTTTTTTTTTTACTATTGAGAATAAAATGGACTTTGTTTTGGATATTTAGCGTTGTACTACTTCTCTAATATGGAAATCGTCTGAATTATCATGGAAGATAATTTTTTTAAAATAATAATTTTAATAAATTATTTTTACTGAGTGAATTTGTATAGGAAAAGTTGAAGAAAATCATGTGGTGGCCATACTAGTTTTAATTTCGTTTTCTGATATTGAGAATACAGAATTATTAAATTGATTCTCGCTTACAAAAAATACTTTTTTTTTTTTAATATATATTTTGTTTTAAAGTTGTAATAATGTACAAAAAATGGATGAAGGACAATTTTTTTTTTTTTTTTTTTAACTTTATAGCTTTACAACGAAATGATAATTTTTGTTCAAAATTTTTTTTGAAAATTAAAGTCTATTTAACGGTTGTGAATTTTCGAAATATAAAAACGGAATTTAAAAACAAACCGTGTAATGATTAATTTGCATAACAAATTTTCTCTAACTTCGGGGTAGGCTGAAGCATCCACCATCGATTTTCGTGCTCAGATGTTTCACAAAACTGTATAATTGTATTATAATTTTAAAGGCTTTTAGTTGGCCTCCAACTGAAATCTAATTCCCTTTCCTTATTTTTATCACGGTCCAAGCAAGAACAGAAGCAGGCACGTTTAGAGGCCGCTCCAAGACAAAAAGCAATCTTAAACTGAGAAGACATAAGAGAATGGAGAGAATGGTTTATATCTCCGGTCCATTGTTTCTCTAAGAGCACAGCTCCTAAGAGAGACATACTTAATTGTTTATCGACTGGCAAAGCAGCGAGGGTTGCAAAAATCCAAAGCACTGAATACACAGCAAAAGGATAAGCTGATTATGAGATTACGTAACTGAGCAGTTTTTTAAATATCTATTATATTTAGTATAAACCCAGTAGTTGTCATTTTTATTTGTCTTTGTTTGCTTCATCTTCCCGTAATTCATATTATCATCATGTATAAAATAGAAATATGCAGAATTTATTAGCATCAACATCATCATCATTATTATTACTTTCTTCTATATACATCATAAAAAAGTATTGGATTTCTGAAAATTTTCGAGCTTTAGTTTTCGACAGATTTACACGTTTTGATATGTCCTGAACACGATTTGACCATTCTTATAAATTTCGTCTGTCTATGAAGGACTCAAGAAAATATTTGTATTTTATTTTATTTACTTATTTTTGCGATGAACTGTGATTCAATAATAGAATTTATTTTCCTTTCTCTTTCCTTTGCTTTGTTTTCTCTTTCCTTTGCTTTTCTTTCTTTCCTTCCCCCCCCCCCTTTTTTTTTTTTTTTAGTCTTGCATTGCATAAATTATTATTATTATTATTCGTTTTTATAATTCTCTGTGCGGAATGATTTCCAATATTTGGTAAAAATCTTTATTGTTTCCTATACTGATACATTTGTATGAAGTTTATATTTTTCTTTATTAAAAGTGTGAGCTTTAACTTAACTTAATATTTCTCAGTCACTATACAATGAAAAGACCTAACATTAGTTGTACTTTTAATTCATATAAAATCGTCAAATTTTCATGAATATCAACTAGTGTTCATCTGTCTTACCAATCTGATTAGCAAGAATACTATATTATGCATATACAAAATCAGCAATTATTTTCTTGGGGTATTATAAAGTTTATTATTATTATTTTAATTTAGAATTTTTACCAAATAAACACAAAAATATCATTTAAAAAGATTAACATACACATATAACGAGAAAATATCGAATCGTCTGTTCATACATTTTTTTTTTTTTTTTTTTTTGCATTTTTCTGCCAAGTATAAAAACTCCTTTTTTGCGGCAGGAACTTGAAAAATTACAAATTTAATTATGTTTTACGATTTACTTTTCTAAATCATTTTATATTGTTACAACGGATTATGTCTTTTTCCTGCATCGTTAGTTCTGTTGCAGTGAAAATAGTTTTACAGGCAAAGCGAAAACAGAGAAGTTCATTCACTTACAGTGAGGTCAGCCTTGGCGAAAAACTTGGCGAGTTGGCGACAAATTTGGCGACTTGGGGACCAAATTTGACTGATAATAGTAGTGTAGGGTTTGATGATTTGATGTTATTTGCCTCCTGTGGAACAAATGACTTTTTTCTTGTACTACACTGTAAAAAAATAACTATTACCAGCTGCAAGATACTCTCTGTGATTGGATAAAATAATTATTTTCTCGAATCACAGAGAGTTTCTTGCAGCTGGTTATAGTTATTTTTTTACAGTGTATTCCAGAACTTTCGTCGAATAGTGACTTTTGCAGTATGAGTGACAGCTTCGTTGGACTGCTACTAAAATATTCGATGAAATAACAATACTATTGGACTGTTTCGAGAATATTCGTTGTAATCAAAGTTTTCTTGTACTGATCCTGCACTATTACTAATGGTATTTTAAAGTACCATTAGTTTTAAAAGCATATAAAGTCAAATTTTTTTTGAAAAATGTCAAAGGTATTTCTAATAACAGAACGCATTTACCTCACTTTTTTCCTAAGTTACGGCGCTAGACGCTACTTGTAGCTGTTTTTATTAAAGAAATGATTTTATAGAGTGCTTTCGCTGTTTTTGCTTGTCATTTTTTCCGATCACCACGTGCGTTATAATTAATTCATGTATTACCTCAAGAATCTACCACCAATCATAGAAAAATATAACGAATATATATATATATATATATATAAGTTTACATGCACTTTGATTACAGCTGCAATGGCGCTTTTTCTTATGTGTATTATTTCAATTTTTAATCATATACCTTGTTTGGCTGTTTGTGGATCTATGCATTTAACGGCTCTTTGATGTAGAACTGTTTTATCTAAGTAAAATGTTGGGATATTCCTTTAGTGGTTTGAATGTGCCTAATTGAGTCTTAACTTTTATAATTAAATTTAAAAGTTTTTAAGAGCTTCATGCACAATTTTCTGAATACTAAGATTAACTGACTTCTAAAGTTTCATGTGGTTAAACTTTGAATATTGTCTCTTATTGGTTCTTAATCTAAATCGCAAAAAAATTTTGTGTCAGTCTTTCCTCTTAGTTAAATTCAGTTCTATATTTTTGTGTGTTGGTATTATTTTAGATCTATTAATTGCTAAATTTTAAGATTAAATTTTATTATGTTATCTATCATTTATATATATATATATATATATATATATATATATTATATTATATTATATATACATATATTTACCCCCCTTTTAAGGTCCCAATATCTTTTTCGACCTCTGTACCAATGGTACACTGAAGCACTACATCACCAAATCCTCATTAATTGCTGTGATAAGGTAATATGCATAACTTTTATTGCATATATCTTTAAAAAATACTCTTAAGTTGCTTAAATAAATAAATAAAAATATGTTCCAAATACATCTTTTGTCTGATTCATAATTCGGTAGATAGGGTTAAAGAATTTTATAAATCGCATTAATCAAGACAGAATTCAATAGAATAAAGAGTTGAAATTCTGACTTTCACTTTCACATAAGCATTGCATACAAAGAACACTTGTGTAAATAACCAGTTCCGATCTTTTCAATTTGTTTCACAAAACAGCATAAGAAATATAAAATAAAAAACATTACCGGTCTTAGGTTAAATATAGCGATGAATAATGATTTGTATGACCCTTTTCTTTGAAGCTCGGAGCTCGACAGAATTTTAAAGACGAGCATCCCACAACTTCCGAAAGAAATCCCTAATAACAAATTCCACAAAAAAAATTCCTCTTTTTTTTTTTTTTTTTCCCTTGAGAGTATTTTATTAATAGAAGCTAGCTTATCATTATTTCTTTATTTCTTTTAGATATTTTAGATAGATATATAGAATATATGATCTATATCTAATATATAACTGCCAGCTGATAACTGATAACTTTTTTTTTTAACCGACTTCAAAAAAGAAGGAAGGTTCTCAATTCAAACCGTATGTTTTTTTTATGTTTGTTAGCTCATAACTTCTGAACGGATGCTCCGATTTTGATACTTTTTGTTTTGTTGAAAAGGTCTTGGCCTGAAATAGGTCCCATTGTAATATCTTTACGATCTAAAGAAAATACAGGGTGCCCAAAAAAATCAGTCCCAACTCTTTTAACTGCTAAACGGCTGCAGCTATAGTAACATAAATGGGTGTAAGTATAAAAAAGTGGCCATGCAGTACAAGGTTAAACCAATTGCAGTGCCACCTGCTGGAAAATAGCGGAGTTAGTGTTCCTATCTCGAAAACGGTTCTAAAGAAAAAGTGAATTACAAAGCTGAAGAGTACCACCGATTTAGTACAAAAAGATAGTTTAGACATTCATGCTAACGTTCCTATCTCGGAAACGGTTCAAGACAGGGGAAAAAAGTGAATTATAAAATTGCAGAGCATCATCGATTTAGTACGAAAAGATAGTTTTGACATTGATGCTAAAAACGTGCATTTTTTGTTCGCAATTTCTTACACTATACACACTTGAGCTGCATTGCACACGTTGTAGCGTAGCTGGTGAGACATACGCTATATAGTTCAAAATACGGTTACTTGATACTTTTTGTTTTGTTGTAGAGATCTTGGTCTGAAGTAGGTTCCATTATAACATCTTTACAATCTAAAGAAAATAAAGAGCCATCTGGTGAAAAACAGCGGAATTAGCACTCCTATCTCAAAAACGGTTCAAGATGGGAGAAAAGTTAATTACGAAGTTGTAGAGCATCATCGATTTACTGCGAAAAGACAGTTTTTAGACATTATTGCTAAAAATAGAACTCTTAAAACGTGCAGTTGTTTATTCGCAATTTCCTACACTGTGCACACTTGAACTACGTTGCACACTTTGCAGCGTAGCGGATGACACGTATACTCTGTGGTTCAAAGTACTGTTATTGTAAGCCTTCACATCGATTAGCGCAAAGTCGTTTTCAACCAACTTCAGAAAGGAGGGTATTCTTAATTCGAGCTATGTGTTGTTGTTGTTGTTTGTAAGCTTATATCATCGTAAGAGGTGCTCTAACTAACCGACTTCAAAAAGGAGGAGGTTCTCAATTCAAAACGTATGTTTTTTTGCTTTTCTTTTTGTTTGTTAGCTCATAACTTCTGAACGTATGATCTGATTCTAATACTTTTTGTTTTATTGTAAAGGTCTTGGTCTGAAATAGGTCCCATTGTAAGATCTTTGCGATCAAAAGAAAATACAGGGTGCCCAAAAAAGTCAGTCTCGACTTTTTTAACTGCTGAACAGCTGCAGCTATAGTCATAAACGTGGTATGTAGGTATAGTAAAGTGAACATGTGCTACTCGATTCAACCGCCTAAAGCGCCACCTGGTAGAAAAGAGTGGAGTTAGCGATCCTATCTCGGAAACGTTTCAAGACGGGGGACAAAAGTGAATTATAAAATTGCAGAGCATCATCGATTTAGTACGAAAAGATAGTTTCGACATTAATGCTAAAAAAAGAACGCTTAAAACGTGCATTTGTTTGTTCACAATTTCCTATTTTGTGCACACTTGAACGACATTGCCTATGTTGTAGCGTAGCAGGTGACATTTATGCTATGTAAAATTCAAAGTATGGTTATTGTAAACGGTCACATCGATTAAAGCATAGACGTTTTAACTTCATAAATGAAGAGGTTCTCAATACAAACCATGTTTCTCGTTGTTGTTGTTGAAATTTGTTAGCTTCTAACTTCGTAAGAGATGATTCAATTTTAATACATTTTTGTTGTCGTAATGATCTTGGTCTGAAATAGGTTTCATTATGATTTCATTAATATATAAACATTTTACAGGATACTCACAAAAGTCTGTTCTCACTCTAACTGTTGATCGCATGCAGCTACACTGGTAAAAGCAGTAAGTAAGTATCGATGTTAAAACTTCTGTCCGTCAGCTGCAATGCATATTTTGCTCTTTGTTTGAACTTTAAGCTGAGCGATTTCCAGCGCAGCGGGTGACACGTATTCACTGTAAAGTTCAATATATATGCCTAACAGAAATTTTGGTTACGAATACAGCTTATCCGTTCTTTACATTTCTAAAGACTTTTTAACGTGTATTCGTTCAATAGACAGTTTATTGCTCATATCCGATAAAGGCAAGAAATGTGACACAACTTAAAAATGCAGCATTTGAGAAAAATCAACTTAAAAATAACTTGACTAGAATAAAACTGGCACAACTGTCTCTCGTATGGATAACTTGAGTGGCTAACTAGATGGAGATGCAACTTTTTTGTTCACATTGGGTGCATTTCATGTATTTTTCAGTCACATAAACCATTTTTTGAGTAATGTCACTTTTCTTGGAAGTTGTGATTTGTGAAACTTCCGTCGAACGTCTTCTGATGCTCTTCAATACAAATAAGTTTTCACTAAAAAGAGAAAAATAAAATCTTTTTGTAAAAAAATAAAACCGACTCCAAAAATGAGCTACTATTCAAACAACAAAAAATGAAAGAAAATTGGCAGAAAATGGAACTGTAAATTGCGCCTAAAAGTATAAAATAATTTCCTTCGCCAAACAACCTATAACACTACAATTAATCATAACTTTTGAAGTCGGCGCAAAATTAAATAAAAATTGATACATTTATTCAATACAAAAATCAAATCCTCTTCAAAATACACATCTCACATTGTTACAGCCGAAAAATACTTTGATTTAAGAAAACAAATAAGATTTCGTAAGCAGCAAAATTGGCGAAGATGCTGGTATCTGAAGTCTTTGATGAAAGAAAAATAGGAAAATTATCTGGCAAACATATTTAATTTCTTTGGGATATCATGATTATTTTGATAAGGTATATCAAGAGAGTAATCAAGAATATGAAACAACGCTTCGTACAATATATATTATGAAAATATACATCTTGCGTGTATATTTTTGCCCTACGTTTTAATCGTCAAATCCAAAAGCCATCAAGGATGTTAGTTATCAAATTTATACCAAATTTGCAAAGGAAACTCTAACTTCGTAGAAACACAAATACCGCACTGTGAAGAATGTTCACTGTTTTATGTAGATGCTACTAATGGACCAATTGTATACAGTGATAAAATAATAAAGGAAACATGAAAATGGATCATTCAAGACAATTGCATTTGTTGCTACCGATCTAAAGACAAACCTTTAGAAACTAATTAAATTTTATTTAATTTTGCGCTGACTTCAAAAGTTATGATTAATTGTAGTGTTATAGGTTGTTTCGCGAAGGAAATTATTTTATACTTTTAGGCGCAATTTACAGTTCCATTTTCTGCCAAGATTTTATTTTCTTTTCGCTACCGGAAATTTTCAATATTATTTTATTAGTTTTCTGCGATTAAACGCGATGCAATTTTTTTACAAAGAAATAGTGGTGTTAAAAAACCGTACAAGTTGGCACCTATGCTAATATAATACGATATAGAATCTGATTCGAGGACTAATTCAAGATAATCTACGGAAATATTTTGATTAATTTTTTTAGTGATGATAAGAAATTTAATAAAATAGTATACACTGTTATTTGATTATTATTTTTTTTCCAATATTATTTATAATAGAAAACTTGACGAATACGTATATATATATATATATATATTAGCTATGATAAGAAATTTAATAAAAATTTATGCACTGTTATTTGATTTTTCCCCCCTAATATTATATACTATAGAGCTTGACGAATCTTGAGATATTTCATATTTCGCGTACACATTCGGCACTTCAATACAGATTATGAGCTTTTTGAAATGTTATTAATGTTAGAAAATGACAAAAAAAAAAAAAAAACAACAAAAAAAAAAAAAAAAAAAAAAACTGCGTAATTTATAATTGCAATATTTTAAAAAGAAGCATCAAGGATTAAATAACACATTATTGTACTTTAATCCCATGTTCCCTTTGAATACTTTTATTTATTATTAGACCGCCATACGATGTCTATCTTTAATGCTTTCCAATTTCCAAGGTAACTGAAAAGTGCTTATAACATTTGGTTGCCTATGTTATTCTATTAGCACACTCTTTATAATTAATAAACTTGGTCTGCTACAATAACATAAATAAAATATTATATTAAAACAAATCAGTATGTAATGCTCTATATGAAAATGCTGTGCTTTTCTAAAATATCCGAAGTTACTTATTCTTGGTAAGTGCCACTTGCTCATTTCTAAATTCTTAATATTATATACAGGGTGACAAGCGTTCTCAGTGCCCAATGGCTATTTTTTGAACCGATAGTCACTGAGATATACTTCCAGCTTCCAACAGGGGCGGAAATAACATATTGGCGGCTCATACGCAAAATGTTTCAGGGTCCCTTCTTAAAAGAACCATGCCTGACCTTTTTTTTTTAATAATTTATTTTCGCAAACTTACAATTTATCGAATAGTAGATTTATCTTTTGAGAAACTAATTAGTGCAATTATATCAGGAAAGTTGTTATTCATTAAAATGAAAGTTAATGTAACTAAACTTGTCAAGATTATAGAGCTAAGTTACTCGTTATGTTTATTTTGAACTGTTCATTGTTGGTGCAATAAGACATTAATGTAAAAAACGTTCGCAGTCTTATGGTTAATACGAGGGTAAATCTGATATGTTTGAAACAAAAGCAGACGATAGATACTAAAAAATTATTGATTAAATATGTAAATTTGAACTCTTTTATGGTCACACACCATAATTTGTAGCAATAATTGCGCTGTCGCAGAATAAATTTTCAAAGAAAAGAAAAAAACCCTTTGGTGTTAAAGTGGTGTTAAATTAAGAAGATCAACTTCAACGTTTACAATTAGCATATGGAAATGACGGTCCGTCTCGAACCATTGTATTCAGATGGTTCACAGAATTTCCCAGAAGTCGAAATTCGCTTATGTTCTTCTCTGTGAAGAATACACAGGAAAACTATATATAAGACTATATATCATATAAGAAGTCAGCTATAGTCCTAGAAAATGTGTTCGCCATACGAAAAATGTTAATCGGTTGTAATTGCTGCACATACCAAATGTAACATAAAGAGTTTAACATTGGATTCGCATGTATACATAAAATTATTTATGGAGAACTGCATATGAAATAATTAGTTTGCTTTTGGGTACTACCATAATTCAACAGAACACCAAAGGGCGAAACCGTGTGAGAATCTGTGGAAAAAATGATAAATAAATAAATATTATTTGCAAAATCTCATCTTTGGTCTCCTACCGAGGGCGCCCTCGATAGAAAATGCCCAGAAACTTTATATGGCTATAAAGTATCTGGGCATTCACGCACCACAGGTCTGGCAGGCCCTTTATGGCTTTCAGTGACTCTCAACTCTGATAAAACATTTCATCATTTAAAGTTATCTTTCGAGTAATTTAAACCAATATATGTATTTCTGTATAAATTACGAAACTTAAGTTTTTACATAATTTATAATTCGTCGGCTCTTAATTTTTATCTAGTAAAAGTTTCTTCACACATTGCTATATGTACAGCACAAAAATATTTCATCATTGTGGGATTAGTTGTACTGTTTAATAGTGGAATCGCTGCGCTGGTCGGACAAAGAGTGTTGTGTGTTGAGTGTGTTTAACGTCGCACTATAACTACGCAGTGGGCAATTGCGACAGTCTGGGATTCACCCCTAGGGGTAGTCAGGGAGAAGATTTACCATCACAATTTTAATCCGCTTCTGACGGGTTGTTGATCGGGCAAAAAAGAGAGGAGTATGTATTACAGCAAGTTTTGTCATAATTACTTATTTCTATTAGAACACGAACTTTTTTTAAACTCTTACTTAGCGGGGGGGGGGGGGGGGGGAAACTCTGAAATCATTAATGCTAATAAAAATTATTAATAATTTCCATGATGAATTATTGCAAGGGATAAACTAGAACAGTATTCCTTGTAGCTGCTACATTTGACAACTCCACTATTTGTATAGGAAAAAAAATTAATTGATTAATTAATTTTTATTTTTATTTTAATGGATACTTTGTTAACAATATTTATACAACATATTATTATCCTTCATTATATCGTAATTATATCCTTAATATTCTGTTACAATATTTATAGTACATTTTATTATTATTATTATTATTATTATTATTATTATTATTATGTATAATGTGAAAACATAGATCACATATATTCACAGAGAAAAATTATTTAAATATCAAAAGACATTTTGTGCAATATCCGAACTAATTGGAAATTTTGCGTCTGATCTTCATAAACAAAATTCAGACTGAGACAAACAACTACAAAAACATGTACTTTTTAACATCCGCAGTATCATTTCCCATCTGATTACACAGATTCAGTAGAAAAGGAAGAAACCTACCACTTTTCACAAATACAAATCAACTCTAACGCATAAAATTACGATTCAGACAGACACCTACACAAGATGACAAACACCTATGATGACTAAACATCCTTCAAAATAACAACTTCGTAAGTTTCCATTTTCGTCTGTGTTGCTGTTGTATATGCCACTCAGTATCGCATACAAACAGGAAGTTAGATGCAACAAAAGAAAAATTCATCCATCAAAAATAAGACAATGCTATTCAGCCGGAAGGAACACTTCGCAGAAGGGTTTGATAAGAAAATGTAATTAATTTGTTCTAAAGAAGCGAAGCGAATTAAAGCGCTATTATTATTACTCCTTTTTTTTTTTTTCTTCTTTGGTTGAGGATACGGGAGCAAGGATAAGTTAGATAATTGAGATGTGGATTTATCATATCTCTTATTTGAACTACTTTAGCACAAGCATTTTTTTCTTTATAGTTTTTTTTTTTTTTTTTTTCTAAGTTGGACATTGCTATCATTTAGAAAAACTTATTGAATCTATTCATAGGAATTAAAAATTTCAAGGTATTGATTTATGTCTAGTTTAATATATATATATACAGTCGGCCCCGCTTAAACAAATACCTACGGTTCCAACTATATTAATTCGATTTAACGGGTATTCGATTATGCGGGGAAGACTAAAAACGCAATTACAAGTATTACTATAACGATTTTATACTTACATGAAACTATAAATGATCGATACTTCTTTCTTATTTAAATATTTGACCAAACTTTTACTAAGTTAAAATATTATAGTGATTTATAAATGAAATTAAGGCTGAAATAAATACAAAATAAATAAAATATACTTAATTTTGTTTTTTCCGGAAAAAAAAAAAACAGTCATGATTGATTGCTTCGACATAGACTTAACTGAACATTATTCGATTTCTTTTTCTAAAGCATATAGCAGGTTATAATCGCCGCCAGGAGACTCAGAATGACGACGAATTGCATTACCCTTTCAGCGTTAGACGTTTCATTATAGTAGGGGAAGGTGGGGGTACCTCCGACCTATTTTGACTTTTCCAATTTTAATTTTGTAATTATTCGCCAAAACTGAATTCAAATAGCTTTTTTAAATATTGTATGGTGTTATACACAACATATATTTATTCCAAAATTTTATTAAAATTATATCAATTATATATATTAAAAAAAAAAGAAAAAAAAAGTGCAATTAGATGCAAGGTACACCACTGGTAGTGTACCTTGGAACATTTATTAAAAGATGCAGAAAAACTCAATTTTAAGTAAGAAAATCTATTTAATAATCAATTACACACACAGGGCCGGCGCCAGGGATGAATTTATGTGTGTGCAACACACACATAAATTCAAAAAAACATTTTTTTTTTTTTTTTTTTTTTTTTTTTAAATTTCAAAATCATTAATCTGTCACAATCGTATTGTTAATAAGTCTAATTTGAGTCTAAGAAGTGGAAAATATTAAATACTATTAACTTAAAAAATATACATTGAGCCATATTGTGATTATTGGTAAAAATCCTCACACTTATTTATAATCAAGATTGTAATTGGATAGGTCAGTTCCAGATGTTAAATTTTTTAGCTGCATTTCTGATCCACCACACAATATCACCAGTGCAAGGTACACTACTTGTGCTGGGTTCAAGGTACACCACTCTGTTACTAAAAACAAATTGCTAATTATGATGTTCAGGTTGGGCTTAACTTGATTACAAGCATATGGGGTTATAGCTAGAAAGTTACTTCATGATGCATAACGCTCATTTCAGAATTTACAATGTATGTGTGGGTATAGAAATACATAAAAGTATCTGAGAAAAATTTACTTTTGCAAGGTGAATTTACTGTTTCAAGAACGCTTCAAAAAGTTCAGCGTCCAAGCAAACATAGATTACTTCCCTGCGACCCCTAACATTAAATATTTTAACTGCATGTGATATTGTTTATATATCTAAATAAATAGAGCTAGAAATGGCATAGGCCCGAGGTACACTTATGTACAAGGTACACCACATTCCCCTACCTGTTTGGGGATTTATAAGATTAATACTATGCAATGTATAAACATGAGAATTTGGTACTGTATACTACAGATATTTATTAATCTTATTTTCCTGAAAAATTCAACAATTATTTCAAAATGTAGTCACACTAGCCTATTATTTCTACTATGCATAACAGAAAAAGACGGGCTTAACGCATAAAAGGTTTTAAAGTATTTTTGTAATTTCATTTATTGTTGGAAGAGGATCTGCTTGCTCTTTTTCCTCACTTTCATCTAAAGATTGCATTGGAAGATTAAACTCTTAATCTTTTTCTGTTTCTTCATCTTTATCTACATCTATGAATTCATAAAGTTCTGTTTCAGTCATTTGAAAACTTTTAAGGTCTGTTATTTCTAATTCCTGGAGGTCGTTTGTATTTTCATTTCTAATTTCATCACCAGTTGCTGATTATATAAATCTGACTTTTTAAAAACAATTCTTTATCTCCTCAACAAGAATACTGTTCCATGCTTTCTTTGAAAAATGCATGGCAGTTAAAAGGTTAATTTTTTTATGTACTCCTTGTAATGACTCCATGGATGTGTAATCATCGAAACTGCAAAAATTCCTTGATTATTTCAGACTTTTTTTTTTTTTTTTTTTTTTTTTTTTTAAGAATGATAGGAAAAATCTGACTAGAAATAGTGGAAATTTAAGAAACTTTCAATGTTTATGCGATTAAGCGCGGTGGCATTGTAAAAAAAAATTCTTAAAACGAGGAAATTTAACATTACTTCTATGGGGAAAAAATTGGTTCCATAGCTTTATATTCTTATAAGCGGGGTATTCGATTATCCGTTACCCGAGTAAGTGGTGGCTGTATATATAAATGAATTAACATGACACAGCTTTGTTGAAATTTCGGCTTGAACAGTGTTGAAATTAACCCTTTTTTCTTGTTTATTAACACTGTTAAAAGAATTTGGTTTGGTTATTTATACACTTCACATTCATTTTTCACTTATCATAATTGAATTTCAGTAATTTATCTTTTTGTATAAAAATTCAGTGCTGCGATATGCGCCTGTTTTATGCAAATTAAATTCGTCATTTATTTTAAACTAGCAGGCTTTGCCCGCTTCGCTGGACCATATTTTTAAATGAATCAGTATAATTACTGAATTCTCAATTTTTATTTTTTTGCCCCACCACTCCCCCCCCTTCCCAATAATTTTAAAAATTCGAAAATATCCGCAATCGATTTGTAAGTATCGAAAACATCTATGTACCAATTTTGAATTATCTAACTCTATTTTATTTTTTTGCCCCTCTGCCCCCCCCTCCCGTCCCTCCTAATAACATTACACTTTCGAAAATATCCCCATTCGACTTGCAGGCCTCTAAAACCAATCTGTACCAATTTCGAACGGCCTAACTGCATTTCTATTTGTTTTTGCCCATAGCCCCCCTTACCGCCCTCCTAATAATTTTACAAATTCAAAAATATCCGCATTCGATTTTAAGTATCGAAAACCATTTGTGTACCAATTTTGAACGATCTAACTCTATTTTTATTTTTTTGCCCCCCCCCCCAATCCCCTCCCCCTTCTCGCCCCTCCTAATACCTTTACACTTTCGAAAATATCCCCATTCGACTTGCAGGCCTTTAAAACCTATCTGTACCAATTTTGAATGCCCTAACTGTATTTCTATTTGTTTTTGCCCATAGCCCACCCCCCTTCCCGCACCTCCTAATAATTTTACAAATTCGAAAATATCCGCAATCGATTTGTAAGCATCGAAAACCCCTATATACCAAATTTGAACGATCTAACTCTATTTTTATTTTTTGCGCCCCCCCCCCTCTCCCCTCCCCCCTTCTAATAACTTTACACTTTCGAAAATATCCCCATTCGACTTGCAGGCTATTGAAACCTATCTGTACCAATTTTGAAAGGCCTAACTGTATTTCTAATTGTTTTTGCCCCTGCTGCCCCACCTCTTGGGCTGAATTTTTAAAATTCCAGAAATTGGTTTTTATATATTTGAATTAGCTAAATTTTATAGCAAAAATCTCACGTATATCTGTTTTTTTTTTTTTTTGTTTGAGATACATAGGATTATGCGAAATCGCGTTTTACGCATGTGAAATCCCGTTTTGCCCCCCCCCCCCCGCCCCCCTTGGGGACCGAATTTCGAAAATTCCAGAAATTGGTTTTTAGACATTTATATTATCTATATTTTAAAACAAAAATTTTACGGATATCTGTTTTTTTGTTTGACATATGAAGAATTTTTTGAATTCACGTTTTGCCCCCCTCCCCCCCCCCTTGGGGGGGGGCGAATTTTTTTATTTTTATTTTTTTTTTCCTAAACCATCCCTGACCTATAAGGAAAAAAACAAAAAAAGAATGATCGAAATCGGTCAAGCCGTTTACTATTTTATAAAGGACATACAGACAAACATTCATTTATATATATATATATATTTAATTTAATTTAATTTATATATATACACACACACGTTTCTCATACATTTCTGTTTTTGTAACCTTAAAGCAAGACAGCAAGCATAACATTCATTATTAAAAAGTTACCTTATTTATACAAAGTTAATACAATTAACCTTGGTAGTGTAAAACAATAAGCTTTAAAATTTAACATTAAGTTATTAAATATTTAGTATAATTATTATAACCCATAGTATGAGTACTTACGAATATTTTCAAGAGGATATAATTATTGTCTTTTTTTTTTTTTTTTTTTTTTTTTTTTTTTTTTAAGTTAAATAGAATAATAATATTTAGTCAGCATTACGATGAATTATTAAGTACAGTCGGGGAAAAAAAACGCAACACTCAACGTAACTTCGTTGCTTCATTTTTCTACAACGTAACTTCGTTGTAGAAAAATGTAATAGGTATCATTCGACGGGGAATTGGGAGTAGTTTCAGAAAATGAACTGAAATTTTGAATTAGGGGTCGTCTACATATTAAAACGCGCACCAACTTTGATTTTTTCAATGGTAATGCCCCATTTTTATTTTATATTTGAATTTCTGGGATCGCGACAACGCGAAAAAGTATATTGATTGTATATTTTACTTATTTTTTCACAGAGTTATAAGCGTTCAAAGTTTGAAGGTGCTAATGTTAAATTCATATTTCAAACTTTTATTAATATCTTCAAAAAAAAGTAACTTGATCGATATAATTTTTTTTTTACGAGATACAGTGAAGAAACCCAAACATAATCCATCATTACTTTTGATTCTGAAAAATATTTTTAATTCTGAAAAATATTAATAAATTCATATTCATAAAAATTATGAATTATGACCTATATTAATTTTTACATAAAATGAATCCTAATGCTGAAAAATATGGATGTGCAAATTTGCAGCTCATTCCAGTGATTCCTTTTCGAGATATAAATAAATCTTTCTTTTGGAGTGGTTTAGGGGGCCGTCTCTTAAAAAGTATTGCATGAGATAACGAATCAAATCTTTAAAAATACTAAAGAAAATTAAACAAAATATTTTTATTTTTTATTTACGGGTCAAATTATATAACAACAACGTCAAACGCAAAGAAATGAAACAAAAATGATGATTTTTAGACATTAGTGTCAGCATCAAGAATTCCTGTTTTCTAAAGACAGGGATGGAACACGGGCGCAGAATTCATACCACTATCAATGTAAGAAATTTTTCTACTTCTTAAATCAACGATATTATAGGTAGGGAAATTTCTTAAACAGATTCCGGTATGAATTCTGCGCCCGTGTTCCATCCCTGTAAAGAAGACCAGCCCCGCCTTCCCCGTTCTTCAAAACAAAACAATACAGAAAAAAAAAAGTAAATGTGACACTGAATATTCGCATTAAACACCTTATTTTATGTTGACAAAAATACGCACAAGTGGTATTTACTTCATCGATTAATTGGTGATAAATTTTGAATCTTTTAAACGATCACTAGAAGAAAATTTTAACTAAATAGGCGGGGTTTGCTGTTTTGAATAGAAAAATAGATTTAATGTAAAAATTGTCTAATATAAATAACGAATGGAATTGGAATGCAAAACAGAGTTGTAAACTCGTTTCTTAACTACCGTCATAGTTAAAAAAAGCTTAATCATTTGTTTCATATATTGCTTTATTTTATTTTATTTACTTATTTATTTATTTTATAGAGGGGAGGAATATTATTTTAAGGACACTTTAGTCTTTAAAATTTTATTAATATATTTTAACTTAATACATTTTTGAAAATATACTTTAACTTTAATAAATATATTTTAACACTTGACAGTAAGGCCCGCCTACGGGCATTATACTCTCAAAATATAATGTTTTAGAACAAATTTTCTGTATTCACGATTATATTGCAAATGGATATACATTATAATTATATTCTTTCTAATCAATATATTTCCATCCGTAGTATATTTTATTGCAAAAATATGAACACTGGGTACACACTTAAGAAATATGTAACACACAAATTACGAAAGAAACGCCCACTGACAGAGTTACAGATTTTCAAATGGCGTGAATCTACGTCAGCAGTCGCGAAAGGGTTAATTAAGAAAATATATTTTCATAAAAATTATAAAACGAATCGTACAGTTCCAAATAGTTCAACTGACAAAAACTGGTAAGTGCGATTAAAATTGTTTAATATTTACTTCATGAACCCTTACAATAATTTATCCGAAAATGCTTAGTTTATGCGTTGTTGTATATATATATATATATATATATATATTATTTCATTTCGTCTATTATGTTACCTACGAAAGAAAATTTAAGCTTTATTGGTGATCAGTACAGCTATAATAGACACTTTTACTTGAAAAATATTGCAGTTTTTTCAAAGAGTACTGTATGGACTAATCGCAAGTATAATGTATTTAAATAGACCTAAAATTATTTAAAAAAGTATTGAAGTATATACAAATTAATTTTTATAATTATTTTTTTCCTAAAAAATTTCCGGTGTGAATTTTTAAAATTTTCTCTATATTTTATAGGATCTTAATTTTATTTTTCTACATTTACAGATAACCCCCTAACACATTTTTGATTATAACTCTATAAATACTAAAGATAAAGTATACAAACAGTATACTTTTCCGCACTGCCAGACTCTCAGAAATTCGAAAATGAAGTCAAAATTGGGTGTTGCCATTAAAAAAAAATCAAAGTTGGCACTCATTTCAATATGTAGATGACCCCTAATTCTAAATTTGACGACATATTCAGAAAGTGCTTTTAATTTCTTGTTGAATTATGTCTATTAGATGTTCCTGCGTCAATTAATAACGAAATTACAGCGAGTGTTGCGTTTTTTTTTCCCCGACTGTACATGTTACATTTGTGCTACTTCTCATAATAATCTATATAATATTTCTCTAACGTGGACCAGTTACGATTATTTTTTGTAGAAACGATACGATAGTGACTTAATAAAATACGCGAGGATATATATATATATATATATATATATATATATATATATAAGCAGTATTTAAGCACGCGGACTGACTCAGTTCAGTGATCTATTTTTTAAAAAGTGACGACAATTGTCTGATGAGACCATTTTATAGAAAAATCTATTTTTAAAAGTTGCATTTTTATAATCTTTGCATACGTCATTTTAAACCTAGCAATGCTTTAAAGATAGAAGCAGAATATAAGCTTTTGTCATAAATTGACTAAAAAATGCAATAATAAAAAGTATAGTCAAAATAGGTATTATATTTATTTATTTATTTAATTTTTAACAAAAAATATGCCAAAATGAATAAATAAAAATATTAATTAAAAAGCATGGACAACGTGGCGTCAATAAATTAAAAGTCGCCATAGGGGTCCTACACTAAAGCTGTCCTACCTAGGGAAGTATGAAAACCGGGTCGTCAAACATGAATTTTATTTTGAAACTTTTCTTTGAATGATTTGGTTTAACTATCATTAGCGTTTAATCTCACAAAAACTAATGATAAATTGGCTTCTGATGAATCAAAATTAAAATTGGATGGTGAAATTGGTATAAGACTTATAAGATTCAATTTTTAAAGGTAAATAAAGAAAAAAAGGAATTGCGAAAATTTCTCAGGGGTTTGCTAGTAATCTTATACTATTAAGTGAGCAATATTTGTATGTATATTTCACTGGTCTCGAAAACGGTAGCTCGGACAGTCACGAGATTTAACACAAAGGTACATCCCGAAGGGTCATTGTGCACATCGAAGTCAGATTTTCGAATTTTTGATTAGTTTTTTCTCAATTAATTAAAATGTGAAAATCATAACCTTCTAATTTCTGATAAAAAAAGCCATTTAAATTTTAACATTTTATCCATAATTTAATTGTTGCCAATTTTTTTTTCGACAAAATAATAATAATAATTAAAAAAAAAACAAAAAAAAAACATACATTTATTTAAAATGAGGACAATAAATCAGAAAGATTAGAAAATAAATTAGAAATATCACTCTCATCGTTACAAATAAGACACCAAATGAAATGGAAAATTTTTGTAAATCCGATGCATTAAACAGCTTATCAATCGGATGATTAGTTTTTTCTTAATTAATTAAAATGTGAAAATAAAAACCTTCTAATTTCTGATAAATAAGACATTTAAATTTTAAAATTTTATCCATAATTTAATTGTTGCCATTTTTTTCGACAAAATAATAATAATTAAAAAAAAAAAAAAAAAAAAAAAAAACGTACACTTATTTAAAATGAGGAAAATAAATCAGAAAGATTAGAAAATAAATTAGAAATATCAGTCGCATCGTTACAAATAAGATAGCAAATGAAAGGGAAAATTTTTTTTAATCCGACGCATTAAACAGCTTATCAATCGGACAATTAGATTTTTTAAAATTAACTAAAGTATGAATTTTAGGTGGCAACAGCAGAAGATTGTATGGAAACCGTTAGAAGAAAAAAAATGAAAAATCTGCTTCACATTAAGTCACATGATTTTTAAAAGGGATTAAAAATTGCAGTTTTCAAATTCTTTTAAATTTTCTCTCACGAACACAAAAATATAATATACAGCCTGTACCCCACAAGACAAACTTGCATTTCAAATTTCATCAATTATTTTGGTTAATAAACAAAAGTTATTATTATTATATTTTTCAAATTAAGTTTTATTCTATTTTCGAAAAGATTTATGTGATCATAGATATAATAATATATATAGATCTATCATCCCCATATTATCGTGCAAAGATTTTTGATGCCGAAAAAAAAGCTTTGGAATCAGCCATTAAATGGTATTGAAGGGGAAAAAAAAAAAAAAAAAAGAAGAATGAATTTGAAACTATATCTGGGGCTTTTCATTCACCTTTAGTAAATAAATTATTCATGAATTTTATTTGCTAAAACATTCGTGCATATTCCCGTGTGTATTCACTCGGGGAAAGACTGCCATATTTTGGTAAAATCGCCGTCTTTTCCCGAGTGAAAAGGAATCACTTTTTTGTCTCCAATGATCAATCTATATATTATTACTATATCTATGTATGTGATACGATAGATTAATAATTTGGGTTTTAAAAAATTTTTTAAATAGATTATTTAAACTCTATGAACCATATTTTTATTTTATCAGCTTCATTAACAGATCCTGCTGGGCGATTTTTTAAATTTTGGTGTTGAAGTACACCGAATGTTTTTCGACAAGAAGTTTAATATAGCAACAGCCATTTTAATCTAAGTAGCGCATCAAATATATAAAAACATAAATGATTTATTTTTACACAAAATTTACAGAATAAATTCAGTTTTAAAGATAGGAAATTTATTTCAACAAGCACAATTTTAAACCTAAAAAGCATTAAAAATATAAGCAGAATATAAAGGATTCTTATGTATAATCAAAAAAGAGTCTGATAAAATTATTAGCAAAATAGTCTTCCCCTTTTCATACAAAAAAAAAAAAAAAAAAAAATTCCATCGCTAATATGGTGACAAAATTTCAAAAGCCGCCAATGGAGCGACATAATAAAGTTGTGTAACACGATAATGTTTACCTATTTATTTATTTTTTATATAATAATCACTATGCTAATTTATCATACAAACAAATGAACTTCTGTGTGTTACTGCACACAGAAATATTTGAAAAATTCAAATTAATATTTAAATAAATAAATAAAAATATGTTTAATGGGAAATATATATAACCATAAAAAGATTAGTTGTCTAAAATACGGCTGAAATAGCGCTCATAGCATATTGTTACAAGGGATTAAGTCTTATTCTTACAATGGATTAAGTCTAAAATGGTGACAAAAATTCAAAGGCCGCCAAAGAGAACTATATTAAGGCTGTACTATCAGGTTTACAACCCATGAATTATATATAAACACAAAAAATTAATTGTCTCATGCGACAGACGTAGCCGGTCACAGCATATTGTAATATTTGGCGTGAAACTGCTGTCATTTAATGGTTGATTGGATAAACAAACAAAACAACAACAAAAAAAAAACATATGAAATAACGCAAAAGCAAATATTATGTTGTCTAAACCCAGTTACGTTTGAGTCCAGTCCGAGTTACATGTGAACAACAAGTATAGTGTTGTTCACTAGAGATGAGACGGGCTCAGCCCGAGCCCGTAAGCCCGAGCCCGATCGGGCTCAAATCTTAAGCAAGTCTTCGGGCTCCGGGCGGGCTCGGATTCAAGATAAAAGTTCCGTTTATTTTATTCTTCACTAACTGGAAAATGTAAAAAAAAAAAAAAAAAAAAAAGGAAAGAAATTTTATTCATTTTGAGAGCACCTTTAGTAAGGTCATAACAGTCATGATAGGTTATAAATCACAAAATAATCGTGCAAATTTTAGTAGCTTTGACTTTCCTTTTTCTAAATAGAGCTTTTTTTTCAACGGGGTGCATATTATGTCACAGTGTTATACAGTAATCCTTCCTCCTTCGTTATATTGGGCCTGATTATATCACTCATTCGGATAAACTTTTTGTCCCCCGATAGGCGCGTTATAAACAATAGGCTGCACTATAAATATATATTATATAAATATATACATGTATACAGAGACACAGATATTATAAACTGTTATAATAACCTTTATAGTTATTTAAATCAAGGATTGGTAATAAGAAAATTAATTTGAAAATGTAAACTGTATTTAATTTTACTATTGTGTATGCGTTGCATAGCGTACCACTTTCAATATCGGGCTCGGGCGGGCTCGGGCTCTGATCACACAAAATTTTTCGGGCTCGGGCGTGCTCATTTCAAAAATGTTTCGGGCCCGGGCGGGCTCGGATTGCCAAAATAGAGCCCGAACTCACCTCTATTGTTCACATGTAACTGGGATTCAAATATAAAAGGGAAACTCCAATTTTTTCGATACTATCTATTTCGAAACTGTTATATAATAAGCACCTAAAGGAAGCTCATTGGTAAACTATTGTCGCAGGTAATAGGGACAAGCGCTCGAGTTGCAGTTGATGACCAAATCGCTGCTGAATGCAGCAGAGACCTGGAGCGAGCTTTTGAACAATTTCAGTAATTTATTTTATTTTATTTTTATAAAGCTATATAGAAACGAGTTTCCTTTAAATTTAGTGGCCAGCGAAGAGGGCAAAGCCTGCTAGTAATAATAATGATGATAATAATAACATAAAAAAAAAAAAAAAAAAAAAAAAAAAAAAAAAAAAAAACGAAAGAAAAAACATTTAAAACATATAAGCAAATGAATATATATATATGAAAAGTTTTACGGATCATTGAACATAAATTGCTTCGTGAAATTGGTTGGAATTTCATTTAAAATATATGTTGATTTAAAAACAGGCTTAATAAGTCATGAGTGAAAAAAAAAATATGTATATTTCTTTTCTTCTTCTTTTTTTTCCCCTTAACAGCACGAGTTCCATATTAAAAACCGAGTAGAATTTTTTATACAGCTTTTAGAGGTTTTTACTCTCTGAAACTGAAAATATCATAAAAAAATTTTTTATCACGTTAAATTTTTTTTTTTTTTTTTTTTTTTTTTCCAAAACTCACATTTTTATATGTATTTTTTGCGTGAAATCATGAAATCTGGTATCCTACACGGTGATTGTAAAAATCACATTCAATAATTATTTCTTACAGTAAAACAATACTTAAAAAAAATAAATAAATAAATAAAATAAAAAAAAAATAAAAAAAAAATAGGAGGGGTGTGGGGTTGAAATGGAAGAGGGAAATTTCAGAGGCAAAAAAGAATGAATACAGAATATTAAATATATCGTTAAGAAGAGCTTGTCTACTTTCTTGTGTGAAAAAGTAGTTCACAAAGAAACAGGCAAATTCTAATAGATGAATGCTCTTTATTCAGGGTAACTTCTCGAATCGGTACAATGAAACTGTGATTGCAACGAATATTCTCGAAACAATCCAAAAGTACTGTTATTTTATCGAATATTCTAGAAGCAGTCCAATGAAACTGTCACTCGTACCGCAAAAGTCACTATTCGACGAGTGTTCTGGAATAGACGAAGAAAACAGTTAATTGTTCCACAGGAGTAAAGCAAATGACATCAGATATCAGAGCAGACATTTACGCTAGTTTACAAACAAATTCAGTCTCTTAGAGTACGATCTCCAAAGTGCAATCGCTCAGAATAAGTCTCTGAACAACTCTGAATCGCAGGGATTACAAACTCTCTGCAAAAGTCAACTCACTCCTATTTATACATTTTGTCGATGGGATTTGGCGGTAGTTCTATCCAGAATTCCATGAAAGTTCTAGAACTCAGACCCGTGCATAGTAGAGCTTCGAAATTTTGGGAATTCTGAACTACTATTTTCACCAAATTTGGTCGCCAACTCGCCAAGTGCTGACCTCACTGAAAGTGAATGAACTGCCTCCTTTTCTTTTCTCATTGACTGTAAAACTACTTTCATTGCAACAAGAAAAACGATGCGGGTAAATAATCCGTTGTAATAATATGAAGTAACTGTTCCTTTAATTATGAGAAAGAATATGTTTAGTTTAATGTAATAAAATTAATGGTGCTTTATTACAAACCAATATTATTTTGCAAATAATCTGGCGTGGCACTCTCACGACTTCTTTTACTATGTATTTCAATACTATAAAGGCAGATTGTATGTTAAAGGGTAAGATAGTAAATACTGCATATAAACTTGTATTAAAAAGAATTTAAACTAGAGTTAAGAACAGTCTTATTCAATAAATAATTCTGTGTGAAGGGGCTACTGCCTCCAAACTCCTCCTCCCTTCTCCGTATGTATAAAGTACCTACATTTATGCAGAATTCAAAGTTGTTATTAAATTTCAGAGGTTAATCCAAATTATTCAGACAACTTAGTTAGAGTTAGTTCTTTCATTCGCACCATACGTCTTGAAACTTATCATTCTTGGTCAAAATTTTCAAGTAGCAACATCATATAAACTTCAAAATAGAGCATTTGAATTGCAAATGAATTTCAAAATACAACATTTCAATTATTTGTATTTAAGTTGTGACGATAACAAACATACACAAAAAATAACTGTTAAAAACTTAACTTTAATATTCAGGTAACCTAAAAACGCGCAGTTGTATAAAGAAAAAAAGTTGAAAATTTATCTTAAAAGAATACTTTATTTACCGTATGGGCATGAGGAATTAATTTTCATTCCTGAAAAGTTTTCCTGGACGTGATCGTAAAGACCTTCCACCAATTCTTCCAATTAAAAAAGAATGTTTTTGCTTAATTATTGGCAGTATTCTATGTCTTTTTTTAAAATTATGTACACACCACATTCTGTTCTTAAATGTAGTCCTTTATTAATAACATACAGTACAACCTGAAATGCACTTCCAGCAATTTCCATGTAGAGTCGCACTATATTCTAGTTCGTTTGGGTAGCTCTGTAAACGGATGATGGATATTTTTCATACCATATTCTACAAAAAATATGTTTTTATACATATAAAAAATATATGTTCATTCCATTTTTGTTTAGTGCAGCCTATAGATATTAAACTGTACCTACCAAAAATTTAGCCCATAGACGTAATAAATATGAATTCTCTTGGAAGTCCCTGTACGCGAACCATTTGCTTGATCTCAATGTAAATTTTAGTGTAGCATCTCTATATGACAAAAATTTAAAATACGTAGTTTGGACTTCTTGCTACAATTTGGTCTTGAGATATGTTGATAAAAGATACACAGAACACACACACAGACCAACCGCTAAAACCTTGACTTTTGGATACAGGGCAGAGCAAAACATTTAAACATGACAAAAACAAAATTTCGAAAATCTGACCCGGAAATAATACTTTCTCTAAGGTAAAAGAAATTAAAAAAAAAAAAAAAATCTGGAGTGACTCCACTCGACTTTCCGAACATTGAGTAACTAACAGTTTTGTAGATAAAATAAAGAAAGAGTAATTGCTAAACGGACAAAAGAGAGAAAACCATAATAGAGTGTTTGAGTATTTTTCTCCATATATCACATGAGATTTTATTTAACGCTACTGAACTTTGAGCCCTTAGATCATAATGTTAAAGAATTTTTCGTTGTGTCCCTGTAAAAATCTATAAATGCTAGATTCACCAAAATGCTTATAGTTAGTGCAACAGTCATTTATAATATTCATACAAATTTTCAGCTCAATTGAATAAGGCGTTTAGATGCTATGGCACTTTTAAAAATTTGGTCTCATAGGCCATAATGATAAAGAATTTTTCTTTGTGTCCCTGTAAAAAAACTGTAAGAGCTAGATTCACCAAAATCTATACAGTTGGTGCAAATGTGACCTATAACATGTGTACAAATGTTTTGCTCAGATTAATAAGGCGTTTAGACGCTATCACACTTTTAAAAAGTTGGCCCCATAGGCCATAATGATAAAGAATTTTTCTTTGTGTCCCTGTAAAAAAACTATAAGTGCTAGATTCTCCAAAATCTATACAGATTGAGTATCTGTGACCTATAATATGTGTATAAAGTTTTTGCTCAATTGAATAAGGCGTTTAGATGTTATCGCACTTTTAAGATTTTGGTCCCATAGGCCATAATGATAAAGAATTTTTGTTTGTGTCCCTGTAAAAAAACTATAAGTGCTAGATTCACCAAAATCTATAGGGTTCGTACTATGGTGACTTACAATATACGTACCAACTTTCAGCTTGTTCGAACAAAGCGTTTAGACGCTAGCGTGTTCACTCACAGACATACACACATACATACACACATACACACACACATACATACATCATCTCAAAAATAGTGGAAACGGACTCAGGGGACCTCGAAACGTATAGAAACATCAAAATCTCCAATTCGGATTTTTGACATGATTACAATACTTTCCTCACTATAGTGTTCGGAAAGTAAAAAAATGTATGTGATGGGTAGAAAGGGAGTTCATTTTACCATGTTTTTATTAACTCGCTTACTTGTTTGTTTGTCCTGTACAAATCTTGCAATCGATTTTTAACTAACTTCCCGACTAGCTAGACATTTGAAACTTTTAGAACACCTCAAAACACGATGACAACGCAATGCCTAGAAGCCCGATTTTCAAATTTTTGATTAGTTTTCTTTTAATCAATTAAAGTATGAAAGTAATAACCTCCTAATAGTTTAAAAATTAGCTATTTCAAAATTAGTTATAACTTAACTGTTGCAAAAAAAAAAAAAAAAACGAGTTCATTTTCTTTTGACATGAAAATAAATACATTTAATTAAACGTGAACATTAAAAAATTATAAAAAGTTGAATGATTTTTTTTTTTTTTTTTTTTTTTCAGACCTGCATAGTTTTTAATCAACTACATTAAAATTCTGTAAAGCGATCTACTTTCAATTCAACATAGCTAGACAGACTAAAATCGATGCAAGTCAAATGTGAATGACACGCGGCCTGTAATTGATTCGCGACATGTCATCCGCATGAAATTTTGTTTGTAGTTTTTTATACTCCGTTTTGAATAATATAAACGTCATGACCACTGACGCTAAAATTCCTTTTTTTCCCCTTCCTCTTTCCTTTTGGCTACTGTCCAGATAACTTTTCCATTCTTCAATTATCTATAAATATAGATTTATTTCTTTAGTATTCTTATTTTATGCGAAATGACAGGCCAAACAGGCATATTAAATGTTAAAAATGCAGAGAAAGTTTTCAAACAGTTATAGATTAGATAGGTCAATGGCTGCTTCGTATATTGTAATAACATGTTATTTTGCACGCTACCGTAGTTAAATAAATTAAAAGCCTCTACCATGGTATTAAAGAATGTTAAGCATAGACCGTTTTGTGATATGATGAATGCATCACGTGTAAAATTAAACAAAAATACGGACAGCTAAATATATTTTGTATATTATTATACAAGGCCGAATAAAAAAGATCGTTTTTCTTCACTATAAAAGAAAAATAAAAGCTAGGGATAGTATTAGCATGTCTGTGCTCTTTTTTCTTTATATTGATTGGTTACTAGAAGATTATCCTCAAACTTAACTGGGAACCGGGAGACAAGCATAATACAGGATGATGATTATAATTAAACTTCTTCTATAAATGATTTCCTATTGCCAAAATTGCAACTAAATTTTGTGTCAACACATTTCAAGAAATATGCTCAACAAATAAAAATAAATAGATAGATAGATACAATGGAACCAGTTTAAGAGTCCACCTCTATTGAAGAACCATCTATCTCACTTTAAGGCCAGTTTTTCTCTATTCTTAGATAGAGTTATGGACATAAAGACAGGCATACTAATTCAAATTATAATCGCTTTTAAACGTTGTTAGAAAGTGTTTAAAATGCCGTTTAAAAACGAAAATACAATTCCAGCAAGTATAGCCATTAATGTATCTGAAAATTTTAAATCTGAATGCTAATCATACAACTTTTTTATAGAAAATATTTTTTGTATATGAATAATAAATGTTAATTTCATTATGATTTGCGCAAATAGAGGTATTAAAATATGGTTTATAGAAATGATTCTCATAGAACGCAATGCTTTAAAATACTTTCGGGTATTCCTATGCATAGTATACCAGTGGTGGTATTTACCCATTTTCAATAGGGAACATCTGATAGTAAACTGCTATAACATGTTTCAGGTTCAAGGAATTCTATGAGTATTTACGGGGTCTAGAGCGCAGAGAGACAGGTGAATCAAAATCATAAACATATTTTAACGTTGTTGGAAAATGTTAAAAATGATGCTGAATTAGGCAGTTTTTCTGGTATATATGTATAAATTTTTCAAAAAGAAAATCATTGCTAAAAATTTTTCACAGTTCAAACAAACTAATATTAATGATCACTATAAAGTTGTATTAACAGCAAAACTGAATAATTTAAAAATATTTAATTTATACAATTCTTTGTCTCGATTAAAACTTTCTGAAGAACCTCTATTAAAAGGACACTTCTTTAAATGGTCAATTTTCTATGGCACCGCAAATTGTAGTTCAAAGATGCCTACTGGTGGCGCTTTGTATGGATAAACTGAAATTATAACGAAAGAAATAAATTATACAGAATGCATAAATATTTTGAATATTTATTGATTAATTTTTTATCCCCCGTGGGTCATTCCGTTTGCTAAATTTCCAACTATCCATGTACATCGCATCGCCATCTGCTAGACACTTTTAAAACTGTTTTTATTTTTAATACTTTGAGCACATATTATGAATTTGGAAATTTACACAGGCAAGAAAAATTGAAAGAGCAACCAGTTTTCTCGCTTTCTTCTTTTTCGCATAATTTATAAACAAATCGGCACCCGCAGATGAAATAGTGATGGCATGTCCTTTACCAAATTATTAATCGAATTTTATGTAACTTTAAGGAAAGTAATAATTTCTAAACTGACATTCATTAAATTTTTTTCGTTAAATAAGCTTTGGAAAAAAAGAAAAATTAAAAAAAAAAAAAAAAAAATCAGAAAAGAAAACTAAATGAAAAAGAGCGTTAAAGATTCATTACAGATAAATAAAGATACACATGCCACAAAATATTATTTTAAAATCAATTTTTTTCCCCCTACATTTATGTTTCCTTTCTTTATTTTTTTTCATTTTTAAATAACTATTTTTTTTTTTTTTTTTTTTTAAATATACATATACAAGAATTAAAATTCGATGAGACGTTCGTTATAAAGTTATGTGTATGTTACGCATCATTCTACTAACAAGGAAACATTCAAAAGGTGTCATCTTCAATAAGTATTGAAAAAAATATATGTGATTCTACTCTTCATAAAACACCAGAAAATGAAAAAATTATCCGCTGAAATTAATTACAGTGACCACAAAAAATTATCAAAATTATGCAGATTTGGCGATTTAGCGCTGTTAGGCGATACGTTTGCTAGCACCGAGATTGCCGTGTACGAACCCGTGTTTTGCTTTTCCGCCAAGTACTCAAAATCAATCGCCTAGCAGTGTGAAATCGCCAAATATGCTTAATTTTGATAATTTTTTGTGGTCGCTGTAATTAATTTCAGCCGATAATTTTTTCATTTTCTGGTGTTTTATGAAGAGTAGAATCACATATATTTTTTTCAATACTTTTTGAAGATGACACCTTTTGAATGTTTCCTTGTAAGATTTATTCTTCGTGAGTGGTTTCTCTGTTTAATGGATGCGTCTATGTGACTATGTAGTAAATATTCATGAATATGAATTTATGAATGATTAATAGTGTTTCATTATTTGAAATAATAATACAGTAAAACCTGTCAATTTGGACACTCTTTCTCGGAACGGGATGTATACATAGGACATTACATTATGTCCAACCTTGGACACAATGTAGGACATTAACATTATGTCCAACCTCTATAAGTTGGATTCCTCTTTAACTTGGAAGTTGAACACTTTTACTCGATGGAAAAAAATAAATAAAACTTCCATTTTTTTCACTTTTTTTTAGAAACTTTACTTATCCCTTGTAGAAATAGCTGTAAATATCTATTTAAAAAAAAGAAAAAAAAAACAATATTTCTTGTCACAATATATTCCCCTCTGTCTTACCTTGCAAAAAATATTTCTTTTCTTCAGTTGAAACATTCAAAAATTACTGCAGTTTAACGCGAAATGTAATAGTTTTTCTTTTTATTGTTTTACATGCATTGTCCTTGTCCTTGCCCTTTCCTTTAGGAAATATGTAGAAGAGAAGCCTACAGGCATGTTTTGACTTAGACTGTTTTAACCCTTTCAGGGGTGGTAGTTGCATAGTGCAACCACAAATTTTAATTCAAAATTGTAAAAACTGTCCCCAGAAATTTTTTATAAATTTTTTCTTTTTTACTTAGACGAATAACTTCATGTATTTCTTGTCTTTTATTATTTTTGGTGATTTCTTGTGGCTGTTGCTTTAAAATGAAGAAAATTTGCTTGCCCCTGAAAAGGTTAAAGTGGGCATTAGACAGTATTTTGGTTGTTAGGGTTCTTTTTCATTTTTCATTTTAATTTTTCCTTCCAAATTTTAACTTGAGTGTATAATAATTGCACTAAACTTAATGTATGAGAGGTTCATACTGAATATTAATGCTGATTCAATTTGAGTGCATATCAACCGACAAGTGTCGCTACTACGCTGCAGTTTCCCCGTTCACGGGAAAACTATATCTCAGTTTTCATTCAGCAAACTTCATATATGAGATGACCATTAGGAAAATGAATGTTAGTCTAATTTGGGCTGTATATCAGCAGACAGGTTATCCTACTTTTACTCACATTCTGCAATTTTTCATATGACTATATCAGCGTCTATTTGATAAATTGCACCAAAATGCTTATACAAAATCGTTATTGCAAAAAGTTATGTTGATTAAATTTTCGTGCATGTTAACTGGTAGGTGGCGCTGTTCTAGAAAATATTATAGAAGAAAATATTATAATGGCTACAACATAAAAGTTTAAATTTAGATTTTAAATTAGCGAATTAATTTTTGTACATAAATCGTGAATACTTAATTATGTTATATTTAGATGTGATTAAAAGTTAAAAGGCATGCATAGATATAGTTTGATTAAGTCGAAAAGTGTAAGCACCCTATAAGTTGGACACCTCTCTAAGTTGGGTACTTTTTCCTGGAACCGTAAGTGCCCAACTTAAAGAGGTTTTACTGTAATTAAAATAATAATAACTCATGAGTTCATGCAACACTATGAATAAAATATGATAATAAATTTACTTTTACGATTTTTATAATACAGTTTTAGATAAGTGTAAACAGCTACAGTAACTTATGTCTAACTCTAATAAAAATGCAATTAAAAAAAAAAAAAAAATACATATATATATATATATACATTTAAAAAAGTGTTCAAGAATAAATGACTATGTGAATTCCGTTCTCATCGAGATTTCGAATTTCATAAACATAGCTTTATCATTGATTATTTTTAATGTTTTGTGTCACACAGGATATATTTAATTAAGTTGATTTTTACTTGTAGGAATTTTGTTTTATTTGAAAATAAGAAGCAAAAAGTAAGCGTAAAACTTACGTATTCAGACTTTAGAATTAAGGTTTCTCTGTTCTTTTCTTTTCTTCCTTTACTTCTTCCGGATTTTTCTTTTCTTAATTGTATTTTCTTTCTTTATTATTATTTTTTGACATTAATTGTGTGTATGTGTGTATCTGTGTGTCTGCGCTCTGGTGCATAGATTACTCATTGCAGAGCTACAAAACTTAGGAGAGGAGTAGATGGGAGCAGGTGTGCACTGCCTCATCGAGATTTTTTCGAATTTCGAATTTGTACTTTATTATTATTACTCGTATTATTAATTATTATTATTATTATTATTTCCGATTTTATCCATTGACTTTTCTGTTTCATTTTCTAAAATTTATTCTTTCATTTCAATCGTCTGAGTACCATAGCAACGGTTATTACAGTATTCATTGTTTATTTATTTAATTCATTCATTTGAAGGTGAATTTTTCTTTTCTTTTCTTTTTTAATTTATTATTATATATATTTTTGCTTGAGTAGATCATTTTATAGAAAAAATGCACTTTTAAAATAGAAAATTTGCTTCTAAAATCGCAATTTTAACCCTAGCCGTACATTGAAAATATAAACAGAATATGAAGGATTCTTAACGAAATTAACGAAATTAACGAAAAGGTGTAACCAATAAATATACTAGCAAAATACACCCCTGCTTAAAAGTTTAGCAAGATTTGCAAACGATTACTTCTTTTTTTTTTTCAATTTAAAAACTTATCTCTCGATGAAATGTTTTCAAACCTTAAAGAACTGGGTCTTCCTCATGCTTTTCAGTGAAGATTGGTTTAAGACAACATTTAGGGGGCCGGTAACAAATTGAGCAAAATCAATGTTTGTGATCACCCTATATCGTTAAGTGAACGAAATGAACTGCAACTTTAGGATATGTTAATATAGACACAGTTCAATTTTTTGTGGATGAATTTGTGTGGCGATACCATATTAAATAACGGAGATATAAGCATTTATTTAAAAGAAAAAAAAAATCAACATAATTTTTATTTACAATACAGATAAGTTGGAAAACACTTTTAAAGCAATATACTGCAATCGAAATGCAAATATTTTAAATATCTCATGAAATATGAGAATTTTTATGAAAAATGTTTTCACTGCGCATGTGCGAAAGATAAAAAAAATTTTATTGCATAGGTTGAAAGCTAGATATATTGGGCAACTTTTGTCAAAAGTACATTTGAATAGAGTAAAAATTAAGCAAATTATCCGAAAAAGAATGAGCTAGATTTTAGATATTTTTCAACAGTTGAAATTTCTTAAGGGGTTTTTCACATGCCGCGTAATTAATTTGAAGATCAGATTATTTCAACCACGCTCCAAATGTACTTTTTTGTGTGAAAAACCCGTTATAAGCTTGTAATTCTAACATATTTTTGTTTATTTACTAAGATTTGTGAGATGATAGGAGGTTTTTCACAAAAAAGAACTTTTGCTAAGTGGTTAAAATAATTGGATCTTTAAATTAATTACGCGGCGTGTAAAAAAAACCGTAAGAAATTTCAACTCTTGAAAAATATCTAAAATCTCGCTCGTTCTTTTTCAGATAATTTGTTTAATTTTTACTCTATTCAAATGCACTTTTGATAAAAGTTGTCCAATATATCTAGCTTTCAACCTATGCATTTTTTTTTTTTTTTTTTTTTTTTTTTTTAATATTTCGCACATGCGCAAGTGAAAGCATTTTTCATAAAAATTTTCATAAAAATGTTCATGAGATATTTGAGATATTTGTATTCCAATTGCAGTATATTAGTTTTATAAGTGTTTTTCCAACTTTTCTGAAAGTGGGAATAATTTTCGTTAAAAACTCTGTATATTATAAATAAAAAACATGTTGATTTTTTTTTTCTTTGAATTTTAAAATAAATGCTTATATCTCCGTTATTTAACATGCCATCGTCACACAAATTCATCTACAAATTAACCTGGTCTGTATTAACATTTCCTAAAGTTACACAGTTCATTTCGTTCACTTAACGATACAGGGTGGTCACAAACGTTATTGATATTGCTCAATTTGTTGCCGGCCCCTTAAATGTTGTCTTAACCAATCTTCACTGAAAAACATGAGAAAGACCCAATTCTTTAAATACCCAATGTTTGAAAACATTTCATTGAGAGATAAGTTTTTAAATTTAAAAAAAGTGATCGTTTGCAAATCTTGCTAAATTTTTGGTCAGAAGTTTAGGTACTGAAAAAAAATTCTCCCTTTTTATAGATGAAGTTATACGAAAAAATCCATCGCTAAATTGGAGCCTAAAATTCAAAAGTCGCCAAAGGAGAGTTATGATGAAGTTGTATGATGATCAGATTTATTTTTCTATATACTAACCATTACGCTAATATAACATAAAAATAAATGGTCTGCTATGCGTAACACCGAGATATCCGTGCACTTGTATTCTGGCAGGCACAAATATTTCATGAATTCAAATTAATATTTCAATAAATAAATGAAAATAAACTATTTAGAATAGAAAATATGTATAACCACAAAAATGTTCGTTGTCTAAAACAAGGTTCAAATAATGTTCATAGCATTTTGTAATACTATATTTGGCAGGAAATTGCTGTCATTTTGTGTTCGGCAGGATACATCCAATAAAATATATGAAATAACGTGACAATAAATACTATATTGTATAGTATGTATAGTGATATTCATATTTAATTACGATTTAAAAACGAGTGCAACTTCGATTGTTTTCAGTGCTGTCTGTTTCAAAACTCTCATCCGATAAACACCCAAGTTGGAGTCCACGGGTGCTTATCGTTGTCTCAGGCAATAGAGATATAAAGATACAGACTCGAGACTTTGAAAATGAGGAAGACGCTGCCAAAGGCAGCGGGGATGCAAAGCGATGTATTGGAAAATTTCAGTGTAAGTATTTTTTAGTTCTTTTTTCTTCTTTTTTTCTTTCTTTCTTTCTTTCTTTTTTTTTTTTTCGTAAAGCGGTATAAAAATAGTGATTTTTTTTTTTTTTTTTTTTTTTTTTTTTCAATTTAAATATAGTGACTATCGAAGCAGGCAAAGCCTGCCAGTATTAAATATATAAAACCACAATTTTAACAATTTTAGTAAAACAACAAATAAAATTTTTTTATACATAATTGATCCTGATGGCTTGTACGAAAATTAGAAGTTATTTATCTTCTCTTATGCATTAACATCTCATGGTATTTAAAAGCGATAACATTTTAAGAGTAAAAATTTTTTACATTAGCGGAACGCACGTCAATACTGTAAGTTTTGTAATAATAATTTAATGTCTTTGACTTTGTGTGCTATTCTTTTACAAAGCATCGAAAAATATAAAACCGCGAAATTCTGTTTGGGAATATTAATAGTCTAGAACCTTATTCTCAATTTTTAGCTTACAAATGCTGTGCTAGATTCGAAATAGTATTCAATCTGCGATAAAATCTTTATCACAATTTACAGTAAGCCTCTTAGAAAAAAAGGAAGAATGAATGAACCCTTTTTCCGTATTAAGGGATATAGTTGTAAAAGGTAAAAATGAAGATTATAATTTAATTATGTATATTTACATATCTGTAAGATAAATCCATATTATAGTAAAAACAATTATGTATAACCCATAAATTATGAAACACTTTCCCATATTAAGGAAAGTTGTTATAGTAAAAGTAAGAGTGAGACAGAAAATGATTGAGTGTTACTAAAAACAAAACAAAACAAAAATAATAATAATAATAATAATAATAATTAAAAGATTTGTAATAAAGGAACATGAAATTAAAATTTTACATCACGTATAGATAATAAAAAAAATTAAACAATTACGATAAAAGAAAGACTGAACAAGTGAATGTTGGAATTAATTCTGTTTTACAGATTTATTTTTATTTTTTATTTCATTTTTTTTTTTTTTTTTTTATCTCAGGCTTTTTTTTTTTTTTGAGGGGGGGGGAAGTTCTGATGATGGTCAAAAGTGACTCTTTTAAATCTTTACTATGTTGTTTAACTATCTTCCCGTAGTGACAGAACTTAGGGGCGAAGATAAATATATTCCAGTATGGCTTTTTAGAGCACAGCGTTATTTCTCCCACATTCAGCATATTCTTAAAAAATAAATAAATAAATAAATAGCAAATATAGTATTTCGTGCTTTATCACTAAGAATATTTGCATAAAATTTCAGCTTGATTGATCATTTAGAAGAAGCAACGGCGCTAATTAATTTTTTATCAAAGATGTACCATTGTTAAGAGATCATCTTTTCGAGGTCTGATTCATTGAACCAGTGCATGCACATTCTATTTTTTTTTTTTTTTTTTTCCCTCGCTTGAAGGCAGGTTGCCGAAAGATAACAATCTAAAAAAACATTTAAATAGAGATTATTTTTAGAATTTATAATTTTCTGAAAATTTGTTACATTTTATCGAAAATTTGACCTAATTTATATATATATTAACAACATGATGCAAATCAATCTTAATTGGATAATTAAAGCAAAATTACTTAATTTATTTAATGTATCTTTTAAAAATTTCAAAACAGAAAGATGTCGTTATAGTTAAAGTCTAAAAATGAGCCTATTCGCTTATACTTCAAATGAAAGTCACAAGGCCCAGTGAGAAGAGAAGCGTACAAGTAAGTGATTGCTCTTGTAATGTTTGTGGGCGTAAGATATGAAGGCATGTTAATGAGCATTAAGCAGCTAACTGTACAATAAAACAATAACTTTATTACATAATTTGGCAACAATTTTATAGCAATTAACTATATACTTTTTGTAATAAAGCATAGCATAAGATAAATAAAATATAGATAGATCAGTAAGTATTTAGCATAATTATGAATTTGTGTTTTCGGGATATGTTGAATACCATTCATTCATGGTCTTTTTCGAACAGATCTTTGTCCGCGTGTTACACAAATTTAAAATCTTTCTTGTTTCTTTAACAAATACACCGAATTCAAAGAACTTTCATATTGCGACTAGCAACAAATGCATGTATCACTAATCTAGTAAAAAAAATTATATGTTTTGATCACTACAAAACTTTCTTCTATATTATTCTGTATAACATCCCCAAGTACCGGTTAACATGAACCAATATTTATTTCTAGCTTCTTACAGTAAAAAAATTAGATAAGCATTCTGTGCAACTTTCCAACCTATTTCGTTACCAGTTTTTTTCTTTTCCAAAAATAAGGTAAATTAGGGCTTTAGCAGATTAAATAAAATAGAAATAGCAATATTCTGCCAAAACAAAAACAAAAATTAACTGTAAGGACAATTGTGGAAGTGAGACGTATATGTTCTATATTGGTCTTTCTAGATGGAACATATGTGTCCCAGTGGAGTTGAAGCGACGATATTAAATACAGTGAAAAGTTCAGTTCATTAGTTCTAAATTAATTTTACAATATTTTTGAAAATATATACATGAATGCACATAAAACTACACTAACATATGTATGTAATCTCAAAAACCAGTGGGACATGCACTCCAATAAATTTCCTGCTTATTTATCCCATTGGGTGAATTAAAAATATCTACAGGACACATATGTCCCAGTGAGGTTGAGAGGGTTAAACAACAGATGCAGCTATATAGAAAATTGCAGAACAGCAATCCCACCAGTCGGTCGATATACACCCAAACTGAATCAGTATAGTTTAATTTTATATAAATATATATATAAAATCCTTTTAAAATATAACGTTTTGTGCTATTATTGTTGTAATATCTAACCTCAGAATAAACTTATTAACTCTTTTTTATGTTCCGAAACTATTTTTTCCCGCCAACTGATGTTTTCATGCACCTGCTTTATCACGTGACGATATGTCGCGTCACTCTACTACTACTATACTATAATTCTTTTTTAATCATGTAATATTTTCTGTATAAGAAGGACGTATATAATTTGAGTCCTACTTTATCATTATTATTATTTTTTTAATGTCTAAGATAAAGTTTTAAAATGAAATAAGAGTCTAGACAGTATTATTTCAATACGAAAATAACATATAGTATATTGCGTAAGATTATATATTAATCTACATTTTTTACAGAAAAGAATAGTTTTGTTTTCTATAACAGAAGTATTTGAAAAGTAATATATCCAACGTTCATTCAGTTACATTTGTCAAGCATTTCATTCTGCTGATAAAGTGACCAGTTTTTTCTTCAATAAAACAGAATGTTGATTACCTGTGTTGACCCAGGTAAGTCAAACTTTCTTAAATATTTGACAATTGACTTTTAAAATAAAGAATATATATTATGCTAATATATTTCAAAATAATAAAATAGAGGTATCTTTGAACTCATAGCCTCACATAATTTCATCAATTATACACAATACAGGCTTAGATATAACTTTTCCATAAATGGGAGAAATCGCAGCATAGAAGAGCCACCTGTTGTGCGATTTGCACCAAAAGTTGACAGACACCAATTTATGCCAAAAGTCAATTTAACATAAATTTTTATGAAATTCTCTATATTAATTCTAGGTAATTCTCTATATTAATTCTAGAGATGCCAGAAAATTTTTATCAATCATAGACATCGAACTTTTTCTAAATATGTAAATCCGTCGGAAAACGAAAATTGATAATTTTTACAAATCCAATTCTATGAATATAGAAGAAATTAAGAAAAATTGTTTAACTGAAAATCTAATATCAAATAAAAAAGAGAAAATAAAGTCTTAAATTAATCAATATTAAAAAGCAAAAGTTAATTACCTATATCTGAAACATAAATATAATAAATTTATACGAAATTTTGTCCTATACTTCCATATTAGAAATTTTGGAGAAACGTATGACAGAGCAACCTGTTGAGCAATTGATAACCAAATGTAATTAGCACCAGTTTAGGTCAAAGTCCAATTAAATACCAGGTTTGTTTAAATTTCATTTACTAATTCGTGAGATATAGCTTCCACAAAATTTGTGATACACACACAGACACACATTTTCTAAAAACTTTCAAATCATATGCATAACACTTTAAAATGTGTAAATCCATTGGAAACCGCAGATCGTAATTTTTCACAAATCCAATACTTTCTTCTTATATATATAGAGAGAGAAGAAAGTTAAAAGTTAAAAGTAAAGATGCTCTCTCCTTCTCTCTCTCTTTTTTTTTTTTTTTTTTTTTTTTTTAGGACGGAGGACTATTAGTCTCAATCTATGGATTTTTACGATACTAGTTTTACGATAGTTGGACATTTATCGAAATCGAAAATTTATCGAAAGTATAATTGAATAATTTGAAAGCGATGTTATAATTTGAAAAAAAAAAAAAAAAAAAAAAAAAAAAACTAATAGTCCTCCGTACTAAAATAAATTCTGCTTTTGCCAGAATTTCATAAAAATCGTTTTTTCTGTTTCTTTCTTTCCTTAGAAAGAAAAAGAAAAGAAAAGAAAATTAATAATAATCAGTTTCGAAACGGACAATATCGAAAAAGTTATTTTTTTTTCCCCAAAAAATCTTTTTTAATTTAGTATTGATGCAATTTTTAGGATGGATGACTATTAGTCTCAATATATGGATTTTAACGAGACCAGTTTTAAGCTAGTTGGACATTTATCGAAATCAAAAATTTATGGAAAATATAATTGAATAATTTGAAAGCGATGTCATAATTAAAAAAAAAAAAAACTAACAGTCCTCCGTACTAAAATAAATTCTGCTTTTGCCAGAATTTCATAAAAATCGTTTTTTCTGTTTCTTTCTTTCCTTAGAAAGAAAAAGAAAAGAAAATTAATAATAATCAGTATCGAAACGGACAATATCGTAAAAGTTATTTTTTTTCCCCAAAAAAAAGCTTTTTACATTTAGTATTGATGCAATTTTTAGGACGGAAGACTATTAGTCTCAATATATGGATTTTAACGAGACCAGTTTTAAGCTAGTTGGATATTTATCGAAATCAAAAATTTATGGAAAATATAATTGAATAATTTGAAAGCGATGTCATAATTAAAAAAAAAAAAAAAAAAAACTAATAGTCCTCCGTACTAAAATAAATTCTGCTTTAGCCAGAATTTCATAAAAATCGTTTTTCTGTTTCTTTCTTTCCTTAGAAAGAAAAAGAAAAGAAAAGAAAATTAATAATAATCAGTTTCGAAACGGACAATATCGAAAAAGTTATTTTTTTTTTCCCCAAAAAATCTTTTTTAATTTAGTATTGATGCAATTTTTAGGATGGAGGACTATTACTCTCAATATATGGATTTTAACGAGACCAGTTTTAAGCTAGTTGGACATTTATCGAAATCAAAAATTTATGGAAAATATAATTGAATAATTTGAAAGCGATGTCATAATTAAAAAAAAAAAAAAAACTAATAGTCCTCCGTACTAAAATAAATTCTGCTTTTGCCAGAATTTCATAAAAATCGTTTTTTCTGTTTCTTTCTTTCCTTAGAAAGAAAAAGAAAAGAAAAGAAAATTAATAATAATCAGTTTCGAAACGGACAATATCGAAAAAGTTATTTTTTTTTCCCCAAAAAATCTTTTTTAATTTAGTATTGATGCAATTTTTAGGATGGAGGACTATTAGTCTCAATATATGGATTTTAACGAGACCAGTTTTAAGCTAGTTGGACATTTATCGAAATCAAAAATTTATGGAAAATATAATTGAATAATTTGAAAGCGATGTCATAATTAAAAAAAAAAAAAAAAAACTAATAGACCTCCGTACTAAAATAAATTCTGCTTTTGCCAGAATTTTATAAAAATCGTTTTTTCTGTTTCTTTCTTTCCTTAGAAAGAAAAAGAAAAGAAAATTAATAATAATCAGTATCGAAACGGACAATATCGTAAAAGTTATTTTTTTTCCCCAAAAAAAAGCTTTTTACATTTAGTATTGATGCAATTTTTAGGACGGAAGACTATTAGTCTCAATATATGGATTTTAACGAGACCAGTTTTAAGCTAGTTGGACATTTATCGAAATCAAAAATTTATGGAAAATATAATTGAATAATTTGAAAGCGATGTCATAATTAAAAAAAAAAAAAAAAAAAAAAAACTAATAGTCCTCCGTACTAAAATAAATTCTGCTTTTGCCAGAATTTCATAAAAATCGTTTTTTCTGTTTCTTTCTTTCCTTAGAAAGAAAAAGAAAAGAAAAGAAAATTAATAATAATCAGTTTCGAAACGGACAATATCGAAAAAGTTATTTTTTTTTTCCCCAAAAAATCTTTTTTAATTTAGTATTGATGCAATTTTTAGGACGGAAGACTATTAGTCTCAATATATGGATTTTAACGTGACCAGTTTTAAGCTAGTTGGGCATTTATCGAAATCAAAAATTTATGGAAAATATAATTGAATAATTTAAAAGCGATGTCATAAAAAAAAAAAAAACTAATAGTCCTCCGTACTAAAATAAATTCTGCTTTTGCCAGAATTTCATAAAAATCGTTTTTTCTGTTTCTTTCTTTCCTTAGAAAGAAAAAGAAAAGAAAAGAAAATTAATAATAATCAGTTTCGAAACGGACAATATCGAAAAATTTATTTTTTTTTCCCCAAAAAATTTTTTTAATTTAGTATTGATGCAATTTTTAGGATGGAGGACTATTAGTCTCAATATATGAATTTTTACGATACTAGTTTTAAGATAGTTGGACATTTATCGAAATCAAACATTTATCGAAAATATAATTGAATAATTTGAAAGCGGTGTCATAATTTGAAAAAAAAAAAAAAAACTAATAGTCCTCCGTACTAAAATAAATTCTGCTTTTGCCAGAATTTCATAAAAATCGTTTTTTCTGTTTCTTTCTTTCCTTAGAAAGAAAAAGAAAAGAAAAGAAAATTAATAATAATCAGTTTCGAAACGGACAATATCGAAAAAGTTATTTTTTTTTTCCCCAAAAAATCTTTTTTAATTTAGTATTGATGCAATTTTTAGGATGGAGGACTATTAGTCTCAATATATGGATTTTAACGAGACCAGTTTTAAGCTAGTTGGACATTTATCGAAATCAAAAATTTATGGAAAATATAATTGAATAATTTGAAAGCGATGTCATAATTAAAAAAAAAAAAAAACTAATAGTCCTCCGTACTAAAATAAATTCTGCTTTTGCCAGAATTTCATAAAAATCGTTTTTTCTGTTTCTTTCTTTCCTTAGAAAGAAAAAGAAAAGAAAAGAAAATTAATAATAATCAGTTTCGAAACGGACAATATCGAAAAAGTTATTTTTTTTTTTCCCCAAAAAATCTTTTTTAATTTAGTATTGATGCAATTTTTAGGATGGAGGACTATTAGTCTCAATATATGGATTTTAACGAGACCAGTTTTAAGCTAGTTGGACATTTATCGAAATCAAAAATTTATGGAAAATATAATTGAATAATTTGAAAGCGATGTCATAATAAAAAAAAAAAAAAAAAACTAATAGTCCTCCGTACTAAAATAAATTCTGCTTTTGCCAGAATTTCATAAAAATCGTTTTTTCTGTTTCTTTCTTTCCTTAGAAAGAAAAAGAAAAGAAAAGAAAATTAATAATAATCAGTTTCGAAACGGACAATATCGAAAAAGTTATTTTTTTTTCCCCAAAAAATCTTTTTTAATTTAGTATTGATGCAATTTTTAGGATGGAGGACTATTAGTCTCAATATATGGATTTTAACGAGACCAGTTTTAAGCTAGTTGGACATTTATCGAAATCAAACATTTATGGAAAATATAATTGAATAATTTGAAAGCGATGTCATAATTAAAAAAAAAAAAAAAACTAATAGTCCTCCGTACTAAAATAAATTCTGCTTTTGCCAGAATTTCATAAAAATCGTTTTTTCTGTTTCTTTCTTTCCTTAGAAAGAAAAAGAAAAGAAAAGAAAATTAATAATAATCAGTATCGAAACGGACAATATCGTAAAAGTTATTTTTTTTCCCCAAAAAAAAGCTTTTTACATTTAGTATTGATGCAATTTTTAGGACGGAAGACTATTAGTCTCAATATATGGATTTTAACGAGACCAGTTTTAAGCTAGTTGGACATTTATCGAAATCAAAAATTTATGGAAAATATAATTGAATAATTTGAAAGCGATGTCATAATTAAAAAAAAAAAAAAAAACTAATAGTCCTCCGTACTAAAATAAATTCTGCTTTTGCCAGAATTTCATAAAAATCGTTTTTTCTGTTTCTTTCTTTCCTTAGAAAGAAAAAGAAAAGAAAAGAAAATTAATAATAATCAGTTTCGAAACGGACAATATCGAAAAAGTTATTTTTTTTTCCCCAAAAAATCTTTTTTAATTTAGTATTGATGCAATTTTTAGGATGGAGGACTATTAGTCTCAATATATGGATTTTAACGAGACCAGTTTTAAGCTAGTTGGACATTTATCGAAATCAAAAATTTATGGAAAATATAATTGAATAATTTGAAAGCGATGTCATAATTAAAAAAAAAAAACTAATAGTCCTCCGTACTAAAATAAATTCTGCTTTTGCCAGAATTTCATAAAAATCGTTTTTTCTGTTTCTTTCTTTCCTTAGAAAGAAAAAGAAAAGAAAATTAATAATAATCAGTATCGAAACGGACAATATCGTAAAAGTTATTTTTTCCCCCCCCAAAAAAAAGCTTTTTACATTTAGTATTGATGCAATTTTTAGGACGGAAGACTATTAGTCTCAATATATGGATTTTAACGTGACCAGTTTTAAGCTAGTTGGGCATTTATCGAAATCAAAAATTTATGGAAAATATAATTGAATAATTTGAAAGCGATGTCATAAAAAAAAAAAAAAAAAAAAAAAAAAACTAATAGTCCTCCGTACTAAAATAAATTCTGCTTTTGCCAGAATTTCATAAAAATCGTTTTTTCTGTTTCTTTCTTTCCTTAGAAAGAAAAAGAAAAGAAAAGAAAATTAATAATAATCAGTATCGAAACGGACAATATCGAAAAAGTTATTTTTTTTTTCCCCAAAAAACTTTTTTTAATTTAGTATTGATGCAATTTTTAGGACGGAGGACAATTAGTCTCAATATATGAATTTTTACGATACTAGTTTTAAGATAGTTGGACATTTATCGAAATCAAACATTTATCGAAAATATAATTGAATAATTTGAAAGCGGTGTCATAATTTGAAAAAAAAAAAAAAAAAACTAATAGTCCTCCGTACTAAAATAAATTCTGCTTTTGCCAGAATTTCATAAAAATCGTTTTTTCTGTTTCTTTCTTTCCTTAGAAAGAAAAAGGAAAGAAAATTAATAATAATCAGTATCGAAACGGACAATATCGTAAAAGTTATTTTTTTTCCCCAAAAAAAAGCTTTTTACATTTAGTATTGATGCAATTTTTAGGACGGAAGACTATTAGTCTCAATATATGGATTTTAACGAGACCAGTTTTAAGCTAGTTGGACATTTATCGAAATCAAAAATTTATGGAAAATATAATTGAATAATTTGAAAGCGATGTCATAATTAAAAAAAAAAAAAAAAAAAAAAACTAATAGTCCTCCGTACTAAAATAAATTCTGCATTTGCCAGAATTTCATAAAAATCGTTTTTTCTGTTTCTTTCTTTCCTTAGAAAGAAAAAGAAAAGAAAAGAAAATTAATAATAATCAGTTTCGAAACGGACAATATCGAAAAAGTTATTTTTTTTTTCCCCAAAAAATCTTTTTTAATTTAGTATTGATGCAATTTTTAGGATGGAGGACTATTAGTCTCAATATATGGATTTTAACGAGACCAGTTTTAAGCTAGTTGGACATTTATCGAAATCAAAAATTTATGGAAAATATAATTGAATAATTTGAAAGCGATGTCATAATTAAAAAAAAAAAAAAAACTAATAGTCCTCCGTACTAAAATAAATTCTGCTTTTGCCAGAATTTCATAAAAATCGTTTTTTCTGTTTCTTTCTTTCCTTAGAAAGAAAAAGAAAAGAAAAGAAAATTAATAATAATCAGTTTCGAAACGGACAATATCGAAAAAGTTATTTTTTTTTCCCCAAAAAATCTTTTTTAATTTAGTATTGATGCAATTTTTAGGATGGAGGACTATTAGTCTCAATATATGGATTTTAACGAGACCAGTTTTAAGCTAGTTGGACATTTATCGAAATCAAAAATTTATGGAAAATATAATTGAATAATTTGAAAGCGATGTCATAATTAAAAAAAAAAAAAAACTAATAGTCCTCCGTACTAAAATAAATTCTGCTTTTGCCAGAATTTCATAAAAATCGTTTTTTCTGTTTCTTTCTTTCCTTAGAAAGAAAAAGAAAAGAAAAGAAAATTAATAATAATCAGTATCGAAACGGACAATATCGAAAAAGTTATTTTTTTTTTCCCCAAAAAACTTTTTTTAATTTAGTATTGATGCAATTTTTAGGACGGAGGACAATTAGTCTCAATATATGAATTTTTACGATACTAGTTTTAAGATAGTTGGACATTTATCGAAATCAAACATTTATCGAAAATATAATTGAATAATTTGAAAGCGGTGTCATAATTTGAAAAAAAAAAAAAAAAAAAAACTAATAGTCCTCCGTACTAAAATAAATTCTGCTTTTGCCAGAATTTCATAAAAATCGTTTTTTCTGTTTCTTTCTTTCCTTAGAAAGAAAAAGGAAAGAAAATTAATAATAATCAGTATCGAAACGGACAATATCGTAAAAGTTATTTTTTTTCCCCAAAAAAAAGCTTTTTACATTTAGTATTGATGCAATTTTTAGGACGGAAGACTATTAGTCTCAATATATGGATTTTAACGAGACCAGTTTTAAGCTAGTTGGACATTTATCGAAATCAAAAATTTATGGAAAATATAATTGAATAATTTGAAAGCGATGTCATAATTAAAAAAAAAAAAAAAAAAACTAATAGTCCTCCGTACTAAAATAAATTCTGCTTTTGCCAGAATTTCATAAAAATCGTTTTTTCTGTTTCTTTCTTTCCTTAGAAAGAAAAAGAAAAGAAAAGAAAATTAATAATAATCAGTTTCGAAACGGACAATATCGAAAAAGTTATTTTTTTTTTCCCCAAAAAATCTTTTTTAATTTAGTATTGATGCAATTTTTAGGATGGAGGACTATTAGTCTCAATATATGGATTTTAACGAGACCAGTTTTAAGCTAGTTGGACATTTATCGAAATCAAAAATTTATGGAAAATATAATTGAATAATTTGAAAGCGATGTCATAATTAAAAAAAAAAAAAAACTAATAGTCCTCCGTACTAAAATAAATTCTGCTTTTGCCAGAATTTCATAAAAATCGTTTTTTCTGTTTCTTTCTTTCCTTAGAAAGAAAAAGAAAAGAAAATTAATAATAATCAGTATCGAAACGGACAATATCGTAAAAGTTATTTTTTTTCCCCAAAAAAAAGCTTTTTACATTTAGTATTGATGCAATTTTTAGGACGGAAGACTATTAGTCTCAATATATGGATTTTAACGAGACCAGTTTTAAGCTAGTTGGACATTTATCGAAATCAAAAATTTATGGAAAATATAATTGAATAATTTGAAAGCGATGTCATAATTAAAAAAAAAAAAAAAACTAATAGTCCTCCGTACTAAAATAAATTCTGCTTTTGCCAGAATTTCATAAAAATCGTTTTTTCTGTTTCTTTCTTTCCTTAGAAAGAAAAAGAAAAGAAAAGAAAATTAATAATAATCAGTTTCGAAACGGACAATATCGAAAAAGTTATTTTTTTTTTTCCCCAAAAAATCTTTTTTAATTTAGTATTGATGCAATTTTTAGGATGGAGGACTATTAGTCTCAATATATGGATTTTAACGAGACCAGTTTTAAGCTAGTTGGACATTTATCGAAATCAAAAATTTATGGAAAATATAATTGAATAATTTGAAAGCGATGTCATAATTAAAAAAAAAAAAAAACTAATAGTCCTCCGTACTAAAATAAATTCTGCTTTTGCCAGAATTTCATAAAAATCGTTTTTTCTGTTTCTTTCTTTCCTTAGAAAGAAAAAGAAAAGAAAATTAATAATAATCAGTATCGAAACGGACAATATCGTAAAAGTTATTTTTTTCCCCCCGAAAAAAAGCTTTTTACATTTAGTATTGATGCAATTTTTAGGACGGAAGACTATTAGTCTCAATATATGGATTTTAACGTGACCAGTTTTAAGCTAGTTGGGCATTTATCGAAATCAAAAATTTATGGAAAATATAATTGAATAATTTGAAAGCGATGTCATAATAAAAAATAAAAAAAAACTAATAGTCCTCCGTACTAAAATAAATTCTGCTTTTGCCAGAATTTCATAAAAATCGTTTTTTCTGTTTCTTTCTTTCCTTAGAAAGAAAAAGAAAAGAAAAGAAAATTAATAATAATCAGTATCGAAACGGACAATATCGAAAAAGTTATTTTTTTTTCCCCAAAAAACTTTTTTTAATTTAGTATTGATGCAATTTTCAGGACGGAGGACAATTAGTCTCAATATATGAATTTTTACGATACTAGTTTTAAGATAGTTGGACATTTATCGAAATCAAACATTTATCGAAAATATAATTGAATAATTTGAAAGCGGTGTCATAATTTGAAAAAAAAAAAAAAAAAAAAAAAAAACTAATAGTCCTCCGTACTAAAATAAATTCTGCTTTTGCCAGAATTTCATAAAAATCGTTTTTTCTGTTTCTTTCTTTCCTTAGAAAGAAAAAGAAAAGAAAATTAATAATAATCAGTATCGAAACGGACAATATCGTAAAAGTTATTTTTTTTCCCCAAAAAAAAGCTTTTTACATTTAGTATTGATGCAATTTTTAGGACGGAAGACTATTAGTCTCAATATATGGATTTTAACGTGACCAGTTTTAAGCTAGTTGGACATTTATCGAAATCAAAAATTTATGGAAAATATAATTGAATAATTTGAAAGCGATGTCATAATTAAAAAAAAAAAAGAAAAAAAAAAAAAAAACTAATGGTCCTCCGTACTAAAATAAATTCTGCTTTTGCCAGAATTTCATAAAAATCGTTTTTTCTGTTTCTTTCTTTCCTTAGAAAGAAAAAGAAAAGAAAAGAAAATTAATAATAATCAGTATCGAAACGGACAATATCGAAAAAGTTATTTTTGTTTCCCCAAAAAACTTTTTTTAATTTAGTATTGATGCAATTTTCAGGACGGAGGACAATTAGTCTCAATATATGAATTTTTACGATACTAGTTTTAAGATAGTTGGACATTTATCGAAATCAAACATTTATCGAAAATATAATTGAATAATTTGAAAGCGGTGTCATAATTTGAAAAAAAAAAAAAAAAACTAATAGTCCTCCGTACTAAAATAAATTCTGCTTTTGCCAGAATTTCATAAAAATCGTTTTTTCTGTTTCTTTCTTTCCTTAGAAAGAAAAAGAAAAGAAAATTAATAATAATCAGTATCGAAACGGACAATATCGTAAAAGTTATTTTTTTTTCCCAAAAAAAAGCTTTTTACATTTAGTATTGATGCAATTTTTAGGACGGAAGACTATTAGTCTCAATATATGGATTTTAACGAGACCAGTTTTAAGCTAGTTGGACATTTATCGAAATCAAAAATTTATGGAAAATATAATTGAATAATTTGAAAGCGATGTCATAATTAAAAAAAAAAAAAAAAAAAAAAAAAAAACTAATGGTCCTCCGTACTAAAATAAATTCTGCTCTTGCCAGAATTTCATAAAAATCGTTTTTTCTGTTTCTTTCTTTCCTTAGAAAGAAAAAGAAAAGAAAAGAAAATTAATAATAATCAGTTTCGAAACGGACAATATCGAAAAAGTTATTTTTTTTCCCCAAAAAACTTTTTTTAATTTAGTATTGATGCAATTTTTAGGACGGAGGACAATTAGTCTCAATAAATGAATTTTTACGATACCAGTTTTAAGATAGTTGGACACTTATCGAAACCGAAAATTTATCGAAAATATAATTGAATAATTTGAAAGCGATGTCATAATTTGAAAAAAAAAAAAAAAAAAAAACTAATACTCCTTCATGCCAAACTAAATTCTGCTTTTGCCAGAATTTCATCAAAATAATTTTTTCTGTTTCTTTCTTCTCTTCGGGGAAAAAAAAAAAAAAAAAAGGAAAAGAAAAGAAAATTAATAATAATCAGTATCGAATTTTTTTTTTTTTTTTTTTTTTTTTTTTCCAAAAACTTTAATATTGCATTATAAGACAAAATTTCGTAAAATGCACGTAATGAGAATTATTATTATTATTATTATTATTATTATTATTTTTCCTTGAAAGAAAAAGAAAATAAATGAAAATTAATAATACTCAGTATCAAAACGGACAGTATGTATTTTATTTATTTATTTATTTATTTATTTATTTATTTTGGTCCTCTTATGTTGGATTTTCAATCTTCTGCACTCATTAATCAAGAAAATATATTGAGCATGCTTCTACAAACAACGCCCATATGATTACTATAATGGCTCATATATAAAAGGATAAATTATAAAAATTAGGGCTGGATTATTTTTTCTAAGAATTTTTAGGTAATAAGTTAAATTTGCAGACAGTAAATTCTTTTTTCTATCCTTTCTTAGTTTATTTATTTCATAAAGAACTTGTTTCCAACATTACATGAAAGCTTAATTCAGGTAATATGTTAAAATTACAGACAATAAATACATTTTCTATCCATTCTTATTTTATTTATTTATTTTATGAAGATCCTGTTTTGCAACTTATATCTAGAAGCCCAAGGCAATATATTAAATTTATAGTCAGTAAATACTTTTTTTTTTTTTTCAATTAATTTTTAGTTTATTTATTTATTTATTTTATAATGCTTCTCATGTTTATGTGGAAGCTTAATTCAAGGAATACGTTAAATTTACAGGAAGTCTTTATTAATTTATTTATTTTCAGTCATTAGTTTATTGTTCATTTATTTTGGGAGCATACATTTTTGCAGTTTTATATAGAAGCATTTTAAAACTAATAAAAATTTCTCAATAGCACAAATTAATCGCAAAATCCAGCAACAATTGTTTCGAGTTGAAATAATTAATCATGAACTCTCATCAAGACTAATAAATATATATATATATATTTACAGGATTTTTAGACAGCGTATAGAGCTACATCAAAGCAATCAATTTGATACTTCAACTTTAAAACGTGAAGCTAAAAAGATAATTTTTGGTACATGTATACATATGCTATATATATGTGTGTGTGTGTGTAAGATGTTATCAGATGGCGATAAAATATTGGGTTGTTCGGAAAGTAATTTCGTTTTTTCCTTCGAAAATGAAAGACGATTTTCTTATATTGTATAAATATTTTAATGAATTATATATTCTCCACTTTGATCGGTTTCTTAGCGATCTCATGAGTTGTTATTTGGCAGTTTTTCATAAATCAATACTTTATTTTGTCTTCATTAGCACAAACTGGTTTTCTAGAACGTTATGCATCTTCAACTCAAAATTGCCAGAACAAAATTTGGTAAACCAGTTTTGACAATAGCGTTCTTTAAATAGATTTTCTGTGCACACATCGTATACTTTTTTTCCTTGTTTGAATAGTATTTTCGCATTTTTGATAGCAAAAACAAAATATGCCGAAAATGTCGCTTCTGATTTTCTTTATTTGATAGGGCACCAATCAAAAACTATTGAGCAGAATAAAACGACCTTTTTCACAAGCAAGCCTTGATATATCAGCTGTCACAATATGTAATGGCAATGCAACTTAAATGTGAAGAAGGTGTGAAAAAAATACAATTAAGTCCTCTGCTGAGAAAAACGAAATGACTTTCCGAACAACCCAATACATAGAAAATGAAACTGAGTTACGGATACCTACATTTGAAAAGTATGTTTAGCTTATATGTACTGTATATATATTTTTTATTAGCCCTTTCAGGGGCACGCAAATTTTTCCTCAATTAAAATCAACAGCCACCAGAAATCACCAACAATATTAAAAGACAAGAAATAAATGAAGTTATTCGTCTAAATTATAAAAGAAAATTTTTATAAAAAAAAAATTTCGGGAACAGTTTTTGCAATTTTGAATTAAAATTTGTGGTTGCACTATGCAACCACCGCTCCTTAAAGGGTTAATTACGCCATTTATTTTAATGTAGAAAATTGGTCGCCAACTGGTGGTCTGTGGGCATTAATGGTTCACGATAAAATTTTTGTGATCCGCAGAAAAATCTTGACATTATTTACACTTTTAAATGTTTTATTAGAAATTATACTAATATTAATTTTAATTTCAGGATTTTCTGAGAGGTAAATGGATTAATCTTTTATCAAAAAATATGAATTGTATGCATAAGTCATAACTATGACTTTAAATTTCTAATTTGCATTTAATACTTAGCTAGGATTTGTTCTAAATTTATTAGAATATTCAAATTCGTGAATGGTTTGAAATGTATATCAAAAAGATAATTCCCCATTGGATTTTAATAATCTAACAATATAATATACATATTATTAGATATAGTAAATACAGTTTTATGGATATAGCAATTTCGTCACCGCAATTAAATTTTTCGTCTGAGTTTCTTATAATATTGAAGCAATAAAAATGTGTTTACGTTCATCCCCTGTTATTGTTTCATTACAATCATACAACTTTTAAGCATCTTTCTTATGATTAAATAAATATGTTTATTTATTTATTTATTTTCTAATAATGAAATGAGTATTTATAATGTTACATATTAATTAAGCTTATTCCATATTAATGAAATTGGCATCTTCTGTTTATTTATTAAAGAAATATAGTTACGTACTTAATTAATCATATTGGTGGTCCGCGGTATTTTAAATTATGAATTTAGTGATCCGCAGAATTTTAAATTGTTAATTGAATGGTCCGTGGTATTGTAAAGGTTCGTGACCGCTAGACTGTCGAATTATTAAAACACCGATTTTCACATAATGCAGACAATGATTAAACCCCATTTCGATTTGATATCAATCAGGTTTTTATTATTTTTACTTTCTCTTACCCATAAGATAGAGAAAATATTGTTTTAGGGTCAAATTTTCGAAAGTGAGTTTTTTTTATATTTACATGTTCTGAGGTCCCCTGAATACGAAAATCGCGTTTCTAGCGAATAGTCTGTGTGTGTGTCTGTTATCAACATATCTCAAGAACAAATAGTAGCATAAATTTCAAACTCAGTGTTCTAAATGTGTATCATATAGGGATGATACACTAAGCTTTTCGTTCAGGTGAATCAGATGGTTCGTGTACAGGGACACTCAAAAGTATTCAAATACATTACGTCCATGGGGGAAATTTCAGGTAAGTAGAGTTTAACATCTATAGACTGCGCTAAGCCAAATGAAATATATTTTTTATATGTATAAAAAAAAATGCCTCACGTAGGTAGGGAAATCATTGACTGTTCGTTTACAGGGCTACACAAAAGAACTAGATAAAAGTGCGACAATCGTTGCAAATTGATGGAAGTATATTTCAGGCTAGGCCATGCATGATTACTATAGAATTATATTTAAATGCACCATGTGGTCTGTATAAAATCTTCGAAAGATATACAGGGCTACAAATATTTAAGCGATAACATTCTTTTTTGTTGTTAGTGGATGTGCTTTACTAATAATATTTTAGCATTTCCAGGAAAGCTGTTCGGGAATTGAAATAAATTCCTCATAGAGATATGGTAAATAATGTATGTTTTAAGCTAAATATTCATCGCTTGTTTTTTGTATATTTACACGTTTTGAGGCTTCCTGATTACCGTAGTCAAGTTTTTTAACGTTTGATCTTTGTCTATGTCTCTTAGAGTGACTTAAAAACGAATAATTTTAGGAGATCCAAATGTTGTATTTTGAAGTTAATATACGTTTGTTGCTGGAAAAGTTTGATCAAGATTGATAAGTTTCAAGGGATGTTGCGTATGAAAATTGTCTGTATAATTTTAAGTAAACTTTTAATTTTAATAACAGAATTAAATTCTAGATAAATGTAGGTGCATTAATGAAACGGGGGGTTGAGGGTTGAGGGGGGGCGGTAGCTCCCCTCACACAGAACTAATTATCATATGAAACTCTTCCGAAGCCTAAGTTGAATTGTTTAACATAGGTTTACATGGCAGTATTCGTTATCTTACCTCTTAATCTCCAACCTGTATTTATAGTATTAAATTTCAGGGTAAGAAAAAGTCGTCAGAGTGACACACCAGATTATTTATTTTACTTTAATTATAAAGGATGTCAAAATTCTTATAACAATGATTAAAAACCCTCTATTATAACGTCATCTCTAAACAATTTTACTCACAATCTGGATAACTTGGAATGTTGTGGGATTAAAACTATGTATAAAAGAGTTTGTAGAACTTGAATTTTTAAAGTGGAAGTTTTAAAATGCTTAATATAGAGATACGCAGAGAACGATTAAAAAAAGAAAAAAAAAAATGGAATTTTAAAACAAAGTACTGTGTGTATATGATAGCATATAATAAACTTTTTGTATATTTGCATAATAAAAAATGCTTTTTAGTATTGAATTGAACACTCCAAATTTTTAATATTTATTTATGGAGAGTGAATGTTCAAAAACATGAAATAAAATAAAATACATATTACAAAACTTCTAAAATAGGAAATTTATTTTTAAATTTATACATTGAAGTACCAAAACTTATGTGATACTTTCCAATATGGTACTGGAATTTCTTTTCTTCAACAAAGTGCAGTAATTGAAAAGGGCACTGATTCAAAAAGCCGCCATAAGCCCCCTAAAGAAATATAATATGGCTGTAGGTGATGGTCTGTATGAGAATAGCACAGTTAATCTATTCCAAACTTTGTTTATAGCATGCTATGCCATGCTAGTTTATGCCAAGGCTCTTCAGCCATACTACCATGAGGCTGTCATGGCTGGAGATCATACTGCCTCTACAGCCGTCCATAATTCCTAAAGTATTGCCGGTACTGGATTTAATGTCCTATAACTGACATTTCGATCATGTCTCATATATGTTCGACGGGGCTGATTTCTGGTGATTTAGGGAAGCTAAATAATTCGCTAGAATTCTCCAGAATCTTACTTAAACAAATCACGAATGATTTTGACCCTATAACATGGTGCATTGTCATTCTGAAAAATTTCATCTTTCTTTGGATTCAGGAAATTCGTGAGTATCTGCAAATGGTCTCCATGTATTTGAACATAACAATTATCAGTCAATAATTGGTTCAATTTGAGCAGAGTACCCAGTCCATGTTATGTAAAAAGAAAACCCACACGACTATAGAGACACCCTCAATTCACACAATTCCTTGTGTTGTGTAACTTCGTGAAGTACCATCAGGACTCCGACAAAACGAACCCTACCAACAGATGTTATGACTCATCTAACCAAGTAACGTTTCTTCAGTCATGTAAGGTCCAATCGATGTGACTCGACTAAGAAATAAATAGCGTGTTGCTACTGAAAGCACTCTAATTGGTCTTTTGCTGCCAATCACATCAACAACAAATTTTGTGGCACTAACCCCATGGACAAGTCTGTCGTACATCCTACATTGATCGTTTGTGGTTATTTGACAGTGTTATTTTACTAATTTACAGTGTTACTTGTTTGGTAACGCTAGGCTACGCAGATATTGCGTCGCTGGTATAAATCATTAGGTAGGTACTGTCGGCTACTGCTATGTTCATGCGGTGATAGGTAATACCTATACAATTGACATTGTGAATTGACACAAAGTATATTGAATTTCCTAATAGCATCCAAAATAATGTCCTATGCTTCTAATTCCAACTAACTTTCCTTGTTCAAAATCTGTCAACTCTCGTCGTGAGGCCATAAACACATCAGTATACTATTCACATGAATCACTGGTATATACAAAAGAAGCTCTTGACAAAGAATTGTCCATTTATACATTTTTTACACAATGTTACTATCATAAAGATATTTGCATATTGCTATCAATGGATTTGGCTCTTCAATGTATGTTAGACAAAAATGAAAGAAAGATTCAAAATTTAGAAGAGAGGATTGAAAATTTCGATGCTTCAAATTAAGTACATTGTAATTACAGAAAATTAGACCCAAACAATATCATGATTTGAAATGCAAACAGTATAACATTAAAGACTCTTCAAAAATTAATCAGGGCCGCGGTAGCATGAATGGTAGAGTGCCGAGCTGGTAATTGGTGATTGCGGATTCGATCGATACTCTAGTCGGTCGAAGACCGTCTTATGTATTAAGAATTGGTGGTGCATGTAAAATCCGTCGTAGGCACAATGTCCTCCATGTTCCCATCCAAATTATATTTCTGGAAGAGGGTCACCGAAGATGGGGAGCCACCCCCTCTAGGGAGGATCAAAATTGCGATGGCATGTCTTCTGACAACCATTTGAGGTGAGTCCTAGGCCATCGCCAATTGCCATAGGGTTAGTACATGTGCGACATAAAAACCTACTTACTCACTCACAAATTATTATTATGTGTTTATTTTGTCTGAAAATCAGAACTCAGTTAAATTCATACACTAATTCTTAAGTCAAGTTTGAAATGAGAGGGAGAAATGTAAATGTATATCTTCCGTTGATTAACACGAATTCCATTCTTATTATAATTCTGTTATTCAAGCATATGATTAAATAATAGAATTACTGTGCGAATGGAAATTGTGTTCTTTTCTACAACATCTACAATTAACCTTGAGACTTGTGTGTGTACAAAGAATACACGTTAGATCATTACTTAAAAAGCGGAATATTCACAAGAAGAAAAATTATTTCACTTCTCAGCTTGCACGGATTTGAATAATTAGATTAAGGGTTTAAAGAATATTTTTTTTTCTACACACAATAAAATATTTATATATAAAAAAAGAGTGAAAGTAATATTATTTATACAGATAGATAAGTTTCTAACAAAATAAAAGAAGGTTGGCCTTAGCGTAACAAAAATATTTTTAACAAACAGTGATGCTTTCGATGCCATAACTGCGCGCTGTTTCAATGGGGAAAAAAAGAAAAGTTAAGAATATGAAAAAAAAAAATCTGCAATATTTCCACTCCATTTCCAAGAAACACTTATGGTAGTTGGTTACCAGTCATTTAAACAAATTTGAATCAGTGAAATATTTAGTAAATAAACCAAAGGGAAAAGTATAATAGAGTCAGTATATATCTCTCAAAATTCGTGTATTCGTAATATATTCGATTTCTTTTTCTTTTGTGCGTCCTTGTAAAAGAACTGTAAACGGTAAGCATGCAGCTGTCAGTAACGACCATTCTGTAGAAAAATCAATCATATAACAACTGTATTCTCTTTTAAATAATTGGATTTATAAGGCATAATTCATGTATACTTTTCTATGTTTCCCTAAATATAAGTAATATGTGCATACAATTTTTCAATTATATCTTTTAATAGACCGTTTTCTATAAGAATTCCGCTTTTTGTATTCTTGCGTAAAAAAAAAAAAAATAAATAAATAAATAAATAAAAATAAATAAATAAATAAATAAATAAAAAATAAATAAAATCGTTGTAAAAAGCTAGACAATTCTCAAGACTACATGCCTACTCAGTTTGATTTTAATCAAATACAGATTTAAGATGCTGACGTGCTTCAAATTATTTGAGTCTATGGTAGGTAATAAATAATAGTTATTCTTTACGTTCCTATGAAAGAAATATAAGTTCTATTCTCATGAAAATATATACAATTTGAACAACGGTGATCTTTTATCATACCTACCAAATTTGAGCTCAATTGAATAAAGCGTTTAGTCGCTATCGTGTTCCCTCATACACATACACATACATACATATATCACCGTTAAAACTGAAAAATATAATTCAGGTAACCTCAAAGCATAGACACACCCCATATAGATACACCAAAATCGCATAGTCGAATTTTTTCATAATTATAATACTTTCTTATATAGCATATCGCATCCCAGAGAGAAAAGTGGCACGGGTAAAAAAAAAAAAAAAAAAAAAAAAAAATGGCAGTTTTGAGTTTATGTCATTGAAAAATGTGTATGAACTGCCCTTGAGATCACGAAAAACCCCAAATTTCTACACAATTTTTTCTACCTGAAAGGCAGTTATGTCATTTTTATTGTAGGCTAATCAATGCGTTATCATTGTCTTTAAGTTGATTTCCTCAAACACTTGCATTTTTTCTGTTGCGTCACTTTTTTCTTTCCGGAATGCGATATACGGTCGAACATCGTTAACGTGAATCTCAAGGGGAATAAAAAATGCGTTAATTTTATCAGTAGTTCATGCTATCAGTAACTAATCTTCATATAACTAAACTAATCTTCATTCTGATGGGGATTGTGGAAACAGCTCATGTTAAAAGTAATTCACGTTAAGCGTGTTCACGTTAACGAGGTTCAACTGTATTCAGAAAATGAAAATCGAAATCTTAAAAACGGAAAACTAAATTCAGAAGTAGAAAGTGAAATTATCCATCACTCGTAGAAGTCTATTGCGATAAATGATAACTGGAAAAATATTTTGTTTCACATTAAAATTAACGAGAAAATGTTTTGAACTGTTGTAATAAAATAGCATCATTATCGACCAAAATTCTTTCACATAAAGTTTTTTAGAAATCAATGATTTTCATGTCAAACAAAAATAAACAGTTTGAACAAAATGCATTCAGTTTTTCACCAAAATACTCAAAAAGTCCAACAAAAAAATTTTTAGAAATTTTATTGAAAAAACTTTCGGAAAAGTAGCGATGCCATATATATATATATTAATCTTTGGAAACAAGAAATCTGTTTTAGAAAAAGATATATTGCACGAATGTGCCTGTCTGTGTGTCCTTCAAAGTCCCATATTTTGATTTGAGTGATGAAAAGTAGTTACGAACGTTACCGACAAGGAATAAATGTACACTTTAGGAAAACAAAAAATTCCCTTGGAGGACGGGATGAAATTGAATATTTTTTTCTGTGGAGAAAGACCGTTTGCTGTTTATAACATTTGAGAATATTTATTATTTCTCATCACCGGATTTTTGCAGAGACGCGCAGGAGGAGCCAGTTGAAGTCAACATCTTCAGAACATTTCTATTTTTGTTTCTTTTTTTTCCATTTATTTATTTTATTTCATTTTTTAACACACTCTACTCTGTCTGAAGAAGAGAATCCCTATTTACTTTTTACGAAACTAGAACAAAGATTTTTCATTCTTTAAAGAAGAAAAAGTTCTAGATATTTTCGGCCACCATTTTATTACTAAACATACGGGAAATACTACTTTTATTGCCATGTTATGAAAACTTTAATTCCGAATAATCTCGATTAAGTATAATCTCGATTTAGTTTTTGTGCCAGTGTTATTCATAAGCGATATTTAAAAACTAGCCCAACTTACTGTAAAAATTATAATAATGATGCAATGTACCTCGATACTATGACATAATGGGGAACTAAAATAAAATTCTGCTTTTCGAATACCTAGTATATCATACAGAGAAAATTTTCGACCCATCGAATTATACAATTTAAGAAATTGAGATGCAATCCCTATAATTTCCTGACAAAATATTAAGGTATACAACATTATTATCACTATTATAAAAATATTTTACTTTACTTTACGTTTATTTATTTATTTTGTCATTTTAAATCTTTTTATTGAAAATTTAAAATTTTAAAGTATGTTTGTATACGTAATTTTCTATTTGGGGAAAATTTGACAGTATATCTATTTTCTGACTGTCTGAAAAAAAGATGCTACGACTTTTTATTTATGCTAAAAAAAGTCAAGTTTATGTAAGCGAAGATTCGATATGAATCTAATATTCGAGTTGTTTACCATTAGAATATAGAGGAGAAATGACGTTTTGCTTTAAAAGTGCTTCCAAAATTGTTGTAAACTGTAAACAATAAGATAAATTTATTTTTAAGCATTTCTAGCCTTAAATTTTAAATTTTTCTAACTCACTTACTAGTTTACTGTATTTAAAATAAATGCCGCACCCATATTGTTGAAACCCTTCACATACTCATTTCCGGAGTCAAAGTTGTGATGTACCTGTTGAAATCAACATTATGTCACGTAACTCACGCACTGAAATTCCGCAATCCTTCAATCCCATATCATACATTTTTTCAAAGGTTTCATTATTTTACTTTATTTATTTATTTATTTTTTTATCTTAAGTTGAAGGCCGACCACTGCTAAGATCGTTTTTCAAACTGAGTTTATTTTGTTTGACTCTTCTTTTTTTTCCTTTAACGGTTGAATACAAAATTGTTGAATCTCTGAGTAATTTTTCAATAGGTTCAGATTTTTTTTTTTTTTTTTCTTTCTTCTTCTTCCTTTATTTATTTTATTTTATTTTATTTTATTTTTAAGATATTTCAATTCTTTTCCGTTTATTTCATCAATTCACCGCAATATTCGTAAGTTCTACTAATTTGCAGATAGCACTGGTGTACAGTGGTTCGGTAACAACAGTCAAATTATTATTTTTATTATTAATTCCAATTTTTATTTAAATATCTGCAAGCAAAAAAAGTCCCACCACGTCACATTTTTCTGTTAGAGTATCAGAAAATGGCAATTTTCACGAATTTTTATCATTTTCACAGTATCACAGGTTGTAACCCTTCCTGCTGGCAACCCAGAGTCCTGGCAAACCAGAGTCCCGGCAATCATGTTTGTTCCATTTTTTTTTTTTTGTTTAAATATCAGAAAATGGCAAATTTCATTATTATTTTTATTATTTTTACAATACAGTCGACAGCAAAAGTATCCGAGCACTAGCAAATAATTCCGATATTAAAAAAGTACATTTAATACTATTTTGTTAAATAAATCCTTATCGAATCATTTTCTTAGACTAACTAAGAACATGACTGGGCAAGGATTTATTTAACAAAGCAGTATTAAGTGTACTTTTTTTAGACAGGGATTATTGCTTCCAGTAAAGATTAAATAATCGCAACAAAAAATCTGTACGTGTTACAGTTTTTTCGCTATTGTTTTTTAATTCTGCACTACAAAATTAGTTGAAAATAGCTAATTTTATTTTTGTTACCCTCCAAAAAATTTATTTTGTCGACCAGTGTAATCACTCCAGTCTCTTAATTTTAATACAACTTTTAAAGAATCAATGTAATTACATATAATATAAAATATAAAACAAAATATAAAATATAAAATATAAAATATAAAATATAAAAATCGCAAATGGTCTCTTAACAGATTGAGAAAAGTAGATTGATATCAAAATTAATAACACCAAAATAAAAATACACTTCGTGTACTGAGCTTTAGGTGACGTTAAGCATATCGTCATGGATATTGGCAAAATGGATTAGTGTTCTTAAATAAAACCCAGAAGAGGAATCTATAGCCAGATTAACCCTTTCAGTCGCAGTGTTCCCGCTGATGGAACACCTAATTTTAATTCTCAAGTGCAAAAACTCATCCCGGAAATTTTTTAGCAAAAATTTACATTTATAACATTGCAGAAAAGGCCCTTTTTTTAACGTGAAAATTTAAAATGTCTTCTATTTTAATTATGTTTGTAAATTCCGGTGGCAGTATAATTTAAATGATCCGAATTACCTTGCGCCGCAAAGGGTTAAAATACTCCGGAATAAATTGAAAGGTTCGGATCTATGCAACTTTTGTTGTCGATAATGTTCACTTATAAAATGATTTATTTATTCCATTAAATATTATTTGAATTTAATAAGGTTTACTTACAGATGTTTCAAACCGAAAATTTCTCGAAAAGGAACAATGCTAATTTTTTATTTTTTAAATATTTATGATCAGCTATGTGTCTAAAAGCCATTTTTTAAATTAGTTTAGTAATTTTTAAAATAAATTAAGTAGTGAACGTTAAAGGGTTAAACATTAAACAGTCAATAGAAATTTGGAGCTTGTGGAGGAATTATCCAACAGGAAAATGGGTAATACTGTACTATATAAATGGTAGATGAAAATTAAGATAATGTAGAATTTAGATAATATTTCCAAGCTTCAAGAAAATCGAGCTCATGTAAATATTTACTCCTCAATATTATTTTAGCTGAATTAAAGGTCCTAGTAATTCATACCATTAGTCAATTTCTTTTTTTTCTGAATATAACCCATATGTTTTTTGACGGAATTTGAGTTTGTGTTTTGTTTGATCAATGCGCCAAAATGTTGACATTTCTGCTAAGAAATTTCTGTGTGATATGACGAGTGAAAAAAAAGTATAATCTAATCTTTGTTGAAAATGGTATCTTTAACATTTATGCTGTTCTTTTACAGGGATACGCAAAAGTACTTTGATACACAACTTCCTGCAGATAATAATCTTTTATATTTTAATGAGGCTGATTTAAGTCAAATAGAAAAGAAATCACGTATATTGCGGAATTTTAAAACAGTAATTATGTACTGAAAAAAAAATATATATATATACTTATATTATAACAAGGAATGAATAAAAGTGACTTGTTCAATAATGTGTGATGTAAATAGGACGTTGAGGCTCCTGATCTGCAGATCCACTTGATTTATTAACTTCAGAGGGACATAAAAAAGTATAGAAAAATAATTCCTGTCCACGAGAAATAATTTATGAAAAGTATTTTAACAGTATTAAAAAGAAAACAAGTGTAAAGATAATTTTATAAAAAATTCCCAACCTTGAATTAATTATTATTACTTTATTGTATATTCAATAGAAGAAAGTATTGGATTCATAAAAATTTTCGACCTCGGGTTTTTGATGGATGTACACGTTTTGAGAGCTGTAGAACACGATTTGACCATTTTTAGAAAATGTCTGTCTGTCAGTCTGTGCGTGTGTGACAAAAATTTGTGGCAACTGTATCTCAGGAACTACTGCACAGAATGTCATACAAATTGGTATGTAGTTGCATCTTGACATAAATTAGTGCCTACCAACTTTTGGTAAAAATTGTCTTACAGGTTGTGTTGCCATCCCGCTTTTTCTAAACTTTTAACATGGTGATATAGAACAAAATTTTGTATAAAGAGAATTATTTTTTAGTAATCATTATGAAATTTACAAGAATAATTTATAATAGAGATAGTCAACTGGGATAATTTTTTTTTGTATGTGTAGGAGCTTCGCCCTCTCTCCTAGGGGGAAGTCCCTCCTCGAGGGGAGTAAATTTCCATGATGGGTATCTTTCAAAAGAGCTCGCCAATATCTTTAAAACGAATGGTTGAACCATCGATCTGCGATAATTTAAAATAAAGTTACCGAATTTTTTCATTTTTATATATAAAAAAAATAATAATAATAAATATATATATATATTTTTTTAATGTAATATTGACTTTTTTTTTTATATTTAGTGTCATACTACTTCTCTAATATGGAAATCGTCTGCATTATCATGGAAGATAATTTTTTTAAATAATAATTTTAATAAATTATTTTTACCGAGTGAATTTGTATAGGAAAATATAGAAGAAAGTCATGTGGTGGCCACAACATACTAGTTTTTCTATAAAATCTGTAATTTTCAGTTGGAAAGATTAATTGAGATAAAGGGGTTTAATGTCGTAATACAGCTATGTATTTGATTTGGTAATTGAAATTTTTAGTTAGGAAAACATTAGTTCGCATGTTGTAAAATGTTAATGAATGGATTTCCTTAAGCTTAATTCACTGTTATTTTTCTGTGAAGTCTCTAGTTTTAAACTAAACTTAAAATCCTTTTGGACTAAAATCAGTATATATATCCAATTTTTATTTTTTGTCAAAATCGGTTAACAAAAATCGCAATTAAAAATCAAACAAACGTATAGGATTGTGACTCTATAGCAAATTTAAATATTTCTTAAAGAAATAAAAACCAACGAGGTAAGTATATAAACAGTAATACAAGTAACAAAAAATAGGTACTTTTATTTAAAGGATTGCAATTAAACAACCGTCCGCCAAAAATGTCGTTACGGAAAACGTCAACTTTCTGGCGTGTAAAAGGTAATTTGTAAAGAAATCGACAGGTTCTAGTTCATGAATGCACTTTATTTAGTGTAACTTCTCGAAACAGTACAACAAAACGATAATTTTAATGAATATTTTCGAAACAGTCTAACAGAACTGTCAATTCAACAAATATTCTCGAAATATTTCATTAAAATTGTCGCTCGTATTGCAAAAATCCCTATTCGAAGAATGTTCTTAAAACAGTCCAAGTGAACAGTCATTTGTTCCACAAGAGTAGAGCAATCGACGTTAAATATTCCACTCAGCAGGAATTCCGCTGGATCACGAGCAAAAGTCAATCGCTTTGAACATAGTCTCTAAACACAATCCCTCAGAATAGCTCTCTGAACAAACTGACTCTCGATCGTGGATCCTTTGCTATTCATCATCTATTTATAGCCTTTGACGACAGTAAATTGGCGAAGTTCTCGTAAATTCTGTGCTAGAATCCCACGGAAAATTTGAGAAATCGGCTTCTATTCATCATAGAGCTTCGAAACTTGGGATACCCTAAACTGCCATTTTTCGCCAAATTTGGTTGCCTTGTCGCCAAGCCCGACCTAATGGAAGGGAATGATTTATTTTCACTTTGACTGTAAATCTATTTTCACTGCAACAACACAATTTATACAAGGGAAAAGATATGATCCATTGCAACATCACTGATATAAAATATTTAGAATAATTTTATATGTATATATATTTATTTATTTAACGAATAACGATATCTATATTTAAGGGAAAAGAGAAATTTTCTTTCTTTCTTCTATATTTCATTTTTATTTTTGTATCTTTTTTATTTTCTGATATATTTAAATTAAATTAATGTAATTATTTTCACATATATTTTTCTTCAATAAAATCGAATAAATCGATAAATAGGGGGAAAAAACTAAACCATTGCTACAAATTCATGAATCATACTTTAATTTGGAGTGAGTCTGACTGTTTTAGAAGTGTACCTATCTATGTTTCTATGTACCTATCTATGCTTCTTCAGTGTACGTTAACCACCGATAATACTTTTTTTTTTTTAATCTTTTATAGGAGTAACCTATTTATGTCTATTTGTACTTCTTCTTTTCGTTTTTATTTTATTTTATTTTTATTGATTTGTTAAAGTCATAAGGATTTTGTTTGTAACGTTAATATTAGTAACTAGCAGGCTTTGACAGTTTCGCTGGCCACTATATTTAAATGAATTCTCAAAATTCCATATTATTATTAATAAATTCTCAAAAAATAAAATAAATAAATAAAAAAAATCGCTGAAATCAGTCTAAACCTAAGTTAAAGTTCCAGCTGCGTTCGGTAGCGGTTTTCCCGCTGGCAGCATGAGGAGTTCGGGTCCCCACTGCCTTCGGCAGCGTCTTACCCGCCTTTTACTCCATCTTCCTCCGCGGATAAGTTAGGAGTTTCGCAAAATCCCGCCAAAGTACATACTGCGTACACTTACTTACTCGACATCCGCCCACCGAAATTCGTCATTCTACGGTAATATGAAGCAGATTTAAGCTTGAAATTGTGTTTTTTGCGCCAAAGGAATGAGTAATTTCACAATACCCTTTTATAGTATACTTGTTGCATACAGATAACCAACAGATACATCAAAAAATCGATTTTCTAAGATAATTTGGAGCAGATTCAAGCTTGGAAATGTGCTTTTTGCCCCACATCTTTTTGAGAAAATAAGTTTCACAAAATCTCTTTGTAGTGTGTGCATTGGATACGCATAATCAATCGACATATCAAAAAATCGTTTGCCTGAGATAATTTGGAGCAAAGTTACTCTTGAAAACCTGTTTTTCTCTCTCCCCCCCTTCTTTAAAGGGAGTTGAAGAGGGAAATTTTTTCCAAAAAATCCCTTTATAGTGCGTGTTGGGTACGCATAACCAACCCACATATTAAAATTAATCTTACTGAGATAGTTTGGTGCAAGGTTACGCTTGGAAACGTGTTTATTGACCCCTTCCCTTACCCCAAGCAGGAAAGGGGAGAGGAGGAATTTCGTAAAATCCCGTTACAATATGTGTCAGATACATACATATAAACAATTTACGCACCAAAATTCGTTACTGCAACCCCAAAAATTTCTCAGGGAAAAATTTAGCGCTGAAAGAGGAGTCTCGAATTCGCAACCTCGTAACGCTCCTCCCATACACATACACAAAATCGAAAATCACGAAACAAAAAAATGTGAATGACGCATAGCTGTTTTCAACACCTTTGTACCATTTTTGGTAAAATTCTACTCAAAAATCCGGAATTTGTGAAACTTCTCTTCGAAAATCAATTTCCCCTCCTCCCTTCCCCTTAAAAATCGAAAATTCCAAAATCAGGGAACACAGTTTTTTTGTACTCAAAAGTCATAGTTTCCCTATGTGCAATTTCTACACCGTGAAATAATTTGAAGCCGAGTTATGCTTACAAACATGTTTTTGCTATTGTATATTTATACCCAATATATTAATATTGGGTATGTGTTATATTCTCTGCAAACGTAGTTTTGCTTACGGTTTCCTCACTACGGGAGAAAGGGGGGACTTCGTCAAATTCCGTTACTATAGGTATCAGATACATATGAACAATTCACGCACCGAAATTCGTGATCACAGCTCCCATAGGCTCCCATAGACGTTCCCTGAAGAAATATTGCGCTAAAAGGGGGAGGGGGAATCTCGAATTTCCATCCTCGTAATACCTGAAGAAGAAAAAAAAAAAAAAAAAAATAGATTTTTGGAAATATCCTAAAGAGGACGCATAGCTGATTTTAATCCGTTAGTAGTCGCTAGTTGTTCGATTCGCCGCCCATTCTTTCAGTGTTGCCAGAGTTTTTTATTCAATAGCCACCAAAAATTTTTAGAAGTGGCATTTGATATACATAATCGACGATTATTCGAGTCGATTCACCTTTTATGTATATCAAATACCACTTCTAAAAATTTTTGCGCAAGTTCATAGCTATAATTTTAAGTTGGGTAGAGACCAAAATTCCTACAAAGTTTCGTTAAATTTTGTTAGGCCGTTCTTACGTGATACCCAGAGAAAAATAGCGTTACAGAAATATAAACACAACGGCCCACATGCACACACAGAGAGAAAATTTTCTGAAATCATTTTTGGCTTTCATGATGTGTGAAACGTGTTTTTTATTTTGAGAAATTTGCAGACAAAAGTCTGATTTTATTAATATAGATGTCAGTATGCACTGAGAAAAAAAATATATCGCCTTTCTCTAGAATGAATAAGTGGCCATTTTCTAAATCCCTTAAGTAGAAATATAGATTTCCGAGCTATGCGCATAAGGCACGCCAATAAACTGAATAGACGAAATTATCGAGAATTTCTAGTGTATACATTTCTAGATGGGGAAACAATATTCTGAATAATAACTAATTATAATAACAGGAGACTTGGCGTTGGAATATTAAATATATTCTGAAATTCTCTAAATATTCTGAATCCTTTATATTGCGAGAAATTCTCGCTTGATTTTCTAGAATTTGGTAATAAATCAAGATTATAGTTGCAGAAACCCGCCTCTTGTAGTTTCATTTATTTGCAGAGATTTTTAAGTAACTTTGCCCTCGAGAATATAGGCAAACGCTCTAGAATTCTAATAGGAGCTTCTAGAACTCGCTTTCCAAGGGGACTAGAATTTATAAGGATGACATGGAACTATTTTTTCTAGAGCCACAATTTAGATTCTAGATGTCAGTTACAGAATTTTTTCTCAGTGTGACGTGGGACAAAGATTGAAAAAACAACTTCTGAATGACGTTAAAAACTGAAATCATCCTCTTACCCCACCATATTATTAATATTTATACATACTTATAAATCCCTTTAAAATTTCGATAAATAAAATCATGGTAATTTTATTTTTATTTTCAGTGTTATTTCACTTAAATGCAAAGCGTGGTTCGAAGATCATCAGTTTGCCGATTTTTGACCTAAAAGAATAATGATGACATAACTGCTATAATCGTTTTATGCATTTTATTTTTTTCCCTGTTTCAGTCTAATCTTAAATTAACTTTTAAAGGCGAATAAAAAATTATTAAGATTGATAGACACGCAATTTGAATAACACACACAAACGCAAACAGCTAGCGGGTTCTAAAGAATAAAAATTTTAATTTACATTAATATTAATGAATTAATAATGGAAATATAGATAATTATATCATTATACACAAGCATAATTATATTAAATTTCCATATTATTATTCATAATCTTGTAATTTGGAGTTTTTTTTTTTTTTTTTTTTTTTTTTTTTCTCTCTCTATTGTGGTATCATTTATTTGTGTATTAATTTAATCGATGGGACAGAGCTTGGATAGAAAGTAAAGGTTATTCTATTCGAACTCGAACTTTGTATGCAGGGTGTTTTTCTCCTCATGCCCAAGAGCTAATTCTTACAAGGTGAGTCATTCATAGAAATAGGTCTTAAAATACACGTAAAATGAAAGTTGCTTTTGACGCTGTTTTTGTCAGTGAATATGTCATAGAACAAGGCTGGCCAGTCCGCGGCCCGCGGCAGAATTCAGGAAATTTCTAATTTGACATCTTCGGTTAAAACATCTAAAATTAATAAATGTTTCTTACTTTTTTAATGAAAGTACCGATTAAGGTAGCTAAAGAAATAAATATCGCGCTGATTTATGTTAATAAAATATTATCAGATCATTAACTCATTCTTACCATTATACTTAGGAAACGTATAAGTTTTTGACTATTTTATAGTTATTTTATGTATAAAAACATATTTTTAATATACATATTTTCTGTTTTAAATCGTTACAAATCCACCGGGGAAAAAAAAAATACTATATGTATTTGGTTCCTGCATTTACTTAGTTATCAACATTTTAATTTATTCCGGAACAATTTTATCCCCGCTTTTATTGCGCACCACTTTACATTTAGAATATTTTCTTCAATATGTAATTACAATAAAATAAGGGGAAAAAAAAAAACTCATAAAAAAAAACGGTATGGAATAAAGGCGGGACTAAAAATGCTCCGGAGTAAACTAAAATTTTGGCAACTCTGCATTTATACAGTGCGAGTGCGGCCCGCCTGTGCTAAATAGATTTCCAATGCGGACCGCCAAGAATTTTGGGTTGGGCAAGCCTGTCATAGAAGAATAATAACGGTTATACCTTTTTGTGCTATTTTAAGTTTAATTCATCCTTAATTATAACTATCTTTAACTTATTTTATTCATATCTAATAACTTAATTTAGATTTTTTTAAATCACTCACAAACGAATCTGTAAGATTGAATTTAATGCAGTTGTTTTAAATCTTTGGAAAAATTCTTGATTTAATCCGGGTAATTGATGGTTTCGCAGAAAAGTGTTTAACTTTTTATCTATCCGCATTATGAAACAGACAAAAAGTATTTGAAACATATTTTTTTTTTTAGTTATTTAAGAGTATTTTTTAAAAGATATAATATGCAATAAAAATTATGCATATCACTTCATCATAGTAATTAATGAAGATTTTGTGAGGTGGTACTTTATTTTACTGCTGGTACATATAAGTCGAAAAAGATATTTAAACCTTAAAAAGGAGTAAAAAAGTATTTGATTTACACGTTCCTTACATTTTTTCTGAGATTGGTGGAAGATTATTGAAGTAATATGGGAATTAATTATAACATACGTGAAGATAGTGAACAGTGCCAAGCAGAAACAGCAAAACCACTCTATAACAGGCCTGTCCAACCTAAAACACTTGGCGGCCGCATTGGAAATCTATTTTACTCAGGTGGACCAAATGGTATAACTGCATGTACCATATACATTAGAGTAATTCTTTTTACGGTGGGCTCGCGTGGATTTTAAATACAAATATGAATATTAAATGTATTTTTATTTATAAAATAACTATAAAACGGTCAAAAACATATGAGGATATATTCATAAGTATAATAGTAAGAACCAGTTATTGACCTGATAATTTTTATTAACACCAATGAGCGTGATATTTGTTTCTTTAGCTACACTACCTTTCCGTAAACGACCGGACACTTTCGATTTCAGACGTTTTTTCAAATATCTCAAAAAGTACTAGACGAATCTTCTTGAGAATTCAGGAGCGTAAATAACATGTTATACATTATATCTGTCAGTGAAAGTTTTGCCCCGAAAATAAAAAGGGGACAAGCAAAAAATTAAATAAAAATGAAACTGTTTGGGATCACCCTGTAAAAAGCAATGTATGAAATGCAATCCAGCTGTAGTATGTAATTACGAGGTTCCTTTTTATTCTGTATATAAATTTTTATGAGGCTACCACGTATATTCATGGAGATATAACGGATTCTTTAAAAAATTGCAAAAAAAAAAAATTTCACTTCTTTTAACTGTAACACGCAAGATATTAAACCTAAAGCAAAGCCATTTTCAGGAAACTTGACACACAGCACACTGCACTCAGAATGAAAAAATATTAAATATCTAATGAAATATGAATGATGTTGTATGCCACTAGGAAATTACGAGCCCTGGTAGTGGAACTATTTGGATTTGAGGCAAGAGGGGTGCGCCTTCCGTTTTGCAGAGGAGCGCCACAAGAGAGGAAGAACGACTTAGCTCCAGAAGCTGGAGAAAGATGGCAGCACCAGCAGGAACTCGAATTTTGATCCGGACCAAGGCCGAGTTAAACCCATGTTTTGGTACCCCCAGAGGTATAATTTTTTATGGGAACTTGGAGGACTTTGCGACCACGACGGAATTTAACGTTCACCAGTCGCCATTAGAGTACATGAATGAAATATGAATACTTTTACTAAATAATTTTTAACTGCGCACGCGCAAGTTTTAGCGAAATTTCACATTTGCATAATTTAATAGCCAAATGTATTGTGCCACCTATATAAAAAAAACCTATATACTTATATAAACTTATAGACTACCTATATAAAAAATCTCAAAGAAGTATTGTGTCAATTAAAAAAGTGATAGAATGAACTGCTATTCAGTTTCTCTCAAAAAACCAGCTAAACTATAAGGGGTTTTACTCACATTTTTATTTTGATTCAGTCAATGCTAATACAATGTTCGTTGGTTGTAAATAAATATTGAGAAAAAGCCCTTATCATTTTCCTTATTTTTGAGAAGAACTGAAATTCAGTTCATTCTTATCGCGTATAGCTTCAGAGAGTATTGTGAGTACTATCTAAGTCTCTGAGAGGTCCGCGGATCCAGCTCAGAACTAGTTTCTGGCTATGGACATCGAGATTCTCGTAAGTTTCCTGCATTTACTTCACTTTTAATTTTCTGAATTTCAATAATGATAGAATATATATATATATATATATATATATATATGCCCCCCCCCTTTTTTTTTTTAATTGCGGGACTATGAGCGGTTTCCCGTGCCCCTTGGGGCGCCCTGCTCAACTCCTAATTCCTTATAACATATACATATATAAATTTTCAGCTCAATTGAATAAGGCGTTTAGACGCTATCGCAGTTTAAAGAACTTGGGCCCATAGGCCATAATGATATAGAACATTTCTTTGTGTCCCTGTAGAAAAACTATAAGTGCTAGATTCACCAAAATCAATAGGGTTCGTGCTATAGTGACCTGTAACATACGTACCAATTTCCAGGTCATTCGATTAAAGCGTTTAGGCGCTATCGTGTTTACTCACACACATATACACACATCAGTGTTTCTGCTACGGTAGCATTTTTCGCGAAATGCTAAAAGACTTATCCAAAATGCGCTAAAGAAATAACATGTTTTCGCTTTTTTGCTAAAGCATCTTACTAAACACAAAAAAAAAAAAAAAAAAAAAAAAAAAAAAAAAAAAATCTTCAGCGAAAATATTATAAAGAATCTTTCATGGGAAAAAAAATCGCAACATTGATCAAGAAAAATGCATTGGTTCATGCATATAAGGGAAATCAAACACTGAACTGCACATAAGAATCGTATACAGGAAATCAACTTGTAAATAAACATGAGGCATTTGTAAAGTGGTCTAATATGAATGAAAGAAAAATTATAAATTGTAAACCAAAAAGCTTTGAATAGTAATAAACAAATTTCACTTATATTACTTACCTTATTTTTTATTTTGGTAAGTTATGTTTTTATTTTCAGATACAGTATAAGCTTAAATGTAGTTTTACATGCTATAGTGATAATTATATCTCCAGAAAAAGAATATAAGTCGTATCTAAGACGTTCATATTGCTTAAAAAAAGTTTACAATATAAAGTAATAATCTAAAAAGTTTAATGTTTTTCATGTCTGCCAATAAATGAGTTAAAATATATGCTTGTACAATATTCAAATTGATCTGGTTACAGTCTTACTTTTTTGTTTTTCATTTCAAATTTAAAAAAAATTACCCTCTGTGTATAACTCTTTAAAGACCTGATTAAAAACTTTTAAGTTTAAATGACAAATGGAAATCAAACATATCGAGGTGTTTAGAATAATGTGTAAACTGATATTCATCTTTTACTACTATTTCTGGCATTTTAGCATTTTGCTAAAGCTTTTCTTCTGATTTTAGCTTTTTTGCTAAAGAAAATTTTTACTCAGCTTAAACCCTGACACACATACATACATACATCACCGTAAAAATAGTAAAAACGAACTCAGGGAACCTCAAATGTATAAAAACATCAAAATCTCAAGGATTTTTGACATGATTACAGTACTTTCCTTGCATGTGCATGTTTGGAAAGTTATAAAGAATTTATAACATTGGTCTACACTTTAAGTCGCTAATTTAATATTTGTTATTCCGCATATTCCGGCTGCAACGAAAAAATAAGTGATATTATTCCTAAGTAAAACTAAATGGAAAGAAATTTTTCGCCTTTAATACTTAAAGGGGTTCTCTACCTATCGTCTCCGAAAGCCGAAGCCAATGTTATTCTAAGGAAAATTTTGCCCTGTTATAATTCATTAACTACTAATACATATTTTTAAATTCCGTTTTCAGTTTTCTAAAAATCACAATTGCTAAAAAGTTTATCGCTTTCTAAAAATCAATTTTTTTTTTTTTTTTTTTTTTTTTTAAGATTTCATTTTTAGACTCAAAAATGAAAAATTTCACATTGTGAAAATTCGCATTTTTCAATCTCAAAAAAAAAAAAAATTTAAAAAGCGATAAATTGTTTAATAGTTGTGAAGTTTCTGAATGTGAAAACGGAATTCAAATATATATATTAGTTAATAAGTTATAATGTGGCAAAAATCTCCACAGAATAACATTGGCTTTGGCTTCTGGGGACGATAAATAGAGAGGCCTCTTAATGCTGAAAAATAACTCAAAGACATTTAGCAAATTATGACTTTTACAAATTACGTTATTTCACATGCATGTATCATGCAAAAAGAAAAATCATTAAACAACCATTCATCTTTCCTCCGATTCAGTTTCGATCTTAAAACCAATCTATAAATAAGCAAAAAACTGTTATTCAAATTTTTAGAATTAGCCATTTCACAAATTTGATATTCATCGAAATCGGATACTTTTCTTAATAATGTGTTAATTCGAGGTTTTAATTGGGTTTCTTTTGTTTTTGAAAACTAGGTGTGCGGTTTACAGACTACTTCACTCTATTTCACAATACTGGAATTTTATAATCTCGGATATGAATTAAAATACAAAATTCAAATTATATTCTATAAACTGTCATTATTATCTTATAAAAGCGAATATTTATTTTTAATGAAAATGAACGTCGTAATCAAAAATACGTTGTGAAAATACGTCTGAAAGAGAATGAATTAAAATTTGTAATTTTTGATAGGTGACATTTTTCCCAATAAGCTTATCACATAAAATAATAATAATAATAATAATAATAATAATAACAACAATAATAATAATTTATTTTATTGATTTAAAGTTAATTCAGGAACCATAAATTTCTCTTTTATTATCCACAATGCTGATGCGATTTATTCATGCATAGTATTAAGTCGAACCTCATTAACGTGAACACGTTCAACGTGAATTACCTTTAACATGAACAGTTTCCAAAATATCCGCCAAAATGAAGATTAGTTTAGTTATATGAAGATTAGTTACTGATAGCATGAACTATTGATAACATGAACAATTTTTTTCTCCCCCTTGAGATTCACGTTATCGTAAATTACTCTTAACATGAACGGTTTTCCCAATCCCCGTTAAAATGAAGATTAGTTTAGTTATATGAAGATTAGTTACTGATAGCATGAACTATTGATAACATGAACAATTTTTTTCTCCCCCTTGAGATTCACGTTATCGTAAATTACTCTTAACATGAACGGTTTTCCCAATCCCCGTTAAAATGAAGATTAGTTTAGTTATATGAAGATTAGTTACTGATAGCATGAACTATTGATAACATGAACAATTTTTTTCTCCCCCTTGAGATTCACGTTATCGTAAATTACTCTTAACATGAACGGTTTTCCCAATCCCCGTTAAAATGAAGATTAGTTTAGTTATATGAAGATTAGTTACTGATAGCATGAACTATTGATAAAATGAACAATTTTTTTCTCCCCCTTGAGATTCACGTTATCGTAAATTACTCTTAACATGAACGGTTTTCCCAATCCCCGTTAAAATGAAGATTAGTTTAGTTATATGAAGATTAGTTACTGATAGCATGAACTATTGATAACATGAACAATTTTTTTCTCCCCCTTGAGATTCACGTTATCGTAAATTACTCTTAACATGAACGGTTTTCCCAATCCCCGTCAAAATGAAGATTAGTTTAGTTATATGGAGACTAGTTGCTGATAGCATGAACTACTGATAACATGAATAATCCCCTCCCCCACCCTTGAGATTCACGTTAACGAGGTTCGACTGTGTATGGATACATTTAAACAAAGCTTCGCAGTTCATCCATTTCGACTCTTAATTATTTTCTCTATGGTGGAGCAGTTCTTAAGTTACAACAATTTTAATTTCGGTTTTATCTTTTTTTTTTTTTTTTTTTTTTCAGTCTACAATTGCCATTTCACTCATTTTAAGTATAAATAAATCCTTATTGCCAGTACTATGCCGAAAAACTGCAAAATCATGTATCACTCATAAATTGTAAAACAATTTTCCATATTTATGGGATATATTTCCAGTAAATGTGAGAGTACGATAGAAAAGTATTCAGTTAATTAAAGAAAATAAATGAAAAATAAAATCTCATAAATTATTAAATATTTTTCCATATTACGGGATATAATTATAGCGAAAGTGATCCCTGAAATGATTTTCAAAATTAAATTAACATATTAACAGGCTACTTACAAGTGCACTGATTTATTAATTGCAGTCATGCGAGACATTTGTCCTGGGTCCATAAACTTCAATTGCCTCAAATGTTTCTACAACTTATGTACCAATTTTGTTGAAAATCATTTTAATGCAATAGAACTAACTCATACGTTATTGAATTATAAAAATTAAACTAACATCACGAATATGTTTCTTTTCTAAATTTTATTCCGTATTATAACTTTTAAATGTTTCATAATAAATCTAAATTATTTTTTTATTCTTGGTGTTTTTATCTGCTTTAAAAATTTTAGAGTTTCAAATTTTATAACATCCTTATCTATATCATTTTAAAAGGTTATTTTATAAGATTACTCAGTATTCATTAATTAATTAATCTTTATGTAATGTTAGATGAAATACCCAATACTTTCTGGGTTTATATGGGGGAAAAGGGAGAAAAAATTAGTATGCTGTGGCCATTACAAAATTTTCTTCTGTATCATTCTAGAGAGACTGGATATTGGCGCGCCGGCTTTTTGACGAAATTCTCCATTTTAGTGCCAGTTGCTCCATTGCTTATCATTACGCTGAGAAGAAATTTTGATTATTTTTCGTCATAATCGAAAAAGAACTTATTTATTACATTTTTACTTTCTTGGGAGATAAATTGCTTTAATTTTGGAATACTTTTAAAAGAGAAAAATGCATAATTATTTATTTTATATCATGCTTTAAATACTTTGAATTATCTTATTGCATGCTGTTTTACGTATTTATTTCCTAATATATGAGATAATTACATTTTTATTTGCTAGCTATTAGTTTTTAAGTTCTGTTGTGCAATATATTTATGTTAGATCTCAATGTCTTTTTCTGATATGTTTTAAAATACATATTTAAAATAACTATATAAAAATATAATTTTTGATTTTTTGCTAGTACGAAAAATGTATCAGATTTCTTAAAATAAATTAATAAAAATAAAGAAAATAAGGTGTATATTATTTGCTAACATATGAAATATAAATTTCTTTTAAATAATAATTGCCATAATAAATTTTATAAATAATATTTAAATAAGTAATTATTTTTATTTACATAATATTTAAAAAAAAAAACTAAAAAAAATCAATGAAATAAGCAAATGTAAATAAAATAAATGAAAACATTTTTTTAATTTCTAAAGATATTAGTTAATATTTTTACAAATTATTATTAACAAAATTTTTCTTTTTAATATTTAACTAAGTCATTATTATTAATAATGCGTAATTGAAATAAATAAAATATGTATTTTTAGCTTGTAAAAATATTATGAAAATATTTTTATAAAATAATAAAAAAATAATTTCTGTTTTCCTGCCGTAGTTTTACATTTATTCATGAATTACTTGACAAAAACTAAGATTACCATATTTTTGCTAAAAATTTTCTAACTTTTTATAAATAGAATGTATGTCCTCAGAAAAAATAAGGTAGAATTACTTTCACTTATAGGTAGAATTACTTTCACAATCAACGTATTTTGCTTAATATAGAAATATACAACAAAAAATTCCTCTGTTTTCCGATAGGAATTGAAAAAGTAACCATGTCAAAGGTTAAAACAAAATTCGTTTTTCTTCAAATTCTTTTTTTCTAAGACGAAAAAAATTACATATTTATATTCTGCATTACTTTCTGCACAAATTTAGCACAATTTCCTTTCATTTATATTTATGTTGTATAGTAAAGCGTCAATCGTGAAGAAAAAAGCATTACGTTTTACGGGGATCGCTCCGAATTGGCACTAAGATGGCCGACTTTCGGTCAATGTCCAGTCTCTCTATATATAGGGTCCCTATATCATTTTATATAACAGCGCCATCTATCGGTAAGCTGCCTTCCCATGTACTGGGGAAAATGAAGCACAGCAGCACCACCTGTCGACCGACATGCACCTAAATTGAAACAGCACAGTGCTTTATAATGACCCTCTCATATATAGAATTTTGTGTAATTATACACTATAGAAGCTGAAATATAACCTTTCTATAAACGAGAGAAATTGCTGCATAGCAGCGTCATCTGTGGGGTGATTTGTACCAAAAATTGATATGTGCCAGTTTATGTCAAAGTGCAACTAACTATAAATCTTTTATGAATTTCTGCGAATTAGTTCCTGCAATAGAGCTGCCGTAAACTTTTTGTTTCAGGCAATCATTTCCTGAAAATGGCCAAATCGGGTTCGGAACCTCTCAAAACTTCTAAATCCATTAAAAACCGGAGATCGAAAATTTTTACAAATCCAATACTTTCTTCTATTGATTATAAAAGAAAGTGAAAAAAGTTATACAATAAGTTTAAAAGAGACAGCAAGTTTAATAACTGGAAAGTTCAATAATGATTTGTCATTTTTTTTTTCGACCGTAATGTAAATAAAATACTATTACATTATTTTTTATATTGATATATATAGCATCTCCAAATCAACAATTTACCGAAATCCCTCATTTCCCAATTTTTCCAGGGCGCCTGCCACCACTATCATTAAATTCGAGGGCGTGTTATCCATAAACTTAAACGAAAAAATTCCATACCAATTATCAAGTTGAATTAAAAAATAAAATAAAACAAATAAAAATAAATAAATGTAGACTACAATCATACTTCTTTAATTACCGAGAGCCTTACAGCAAAAATAAAATAATTGCTCGGCATGCATTATAAAGGTCAGTTATTTTAAGAGTAATAAAATGTTTAGTTTTACAATAAAAGCTTTTTTAAAAACTCAAAAAAAAAAAAAAAAAAGTTTATTTTCTTTTTTTTCTCAAGTTTTAAAACCGACCTTTTTTCTTAAAAAAAAAAGAAAAAAAAAAAAAAAAACTTATGTGGCAGTCTGCGTCAACTATTTTTGACAGAACAATAACTAAATGTAGTGAGTTATAATTATTATGAAATAAAAATGTGACTGCATCTGGTTGGTATAAAATAGCTTAATAATAATTCAATCACTGTTCTACTTAGAAGGAAGTAGCACAAAAGGTGAAGAAAAGAAGAAGAAAAATTATACTGTGAAAAACAGTTATAATAGAATTTTGAAACTACAACCTATGACAAAACATTAATCTTTTTTTTTTTTTTTTTTTTTAACGTAACGGGAATTTTGATAACAAAAAGTTTCGATTTTCAAAGCGCATTGTTTTCGTTTCGAAATTAACTGATAATCGAATTTTTGAAATAATATATTGATCAGCAACCAATAAAATATAATTTAAAAGAAAGAGAGAGGGCACATCAGTTTTATTAAGAAGTTGGATTTAGGAAGGACATACGTAGCATTATTTATATTTGCATGAGATTTATCCACTACATTAAAAGATATTTGCATGAGTGTCAATCACATAAAGTTAGTTTTTAATTTCAATATCGATTAAAAACATGAAGAGAAAAAAAAATCGATGATCGATCATATTCGTAATATTCGTCCCTCAATATAACTCAAAAAGAAAGATTCAAGTTTTATTCCATGTATTCGCAAAATTTGTGATACACACAGAGAGGCATATTCTAAAAGTGATTAAATCGTATTTAAGATATCTCAGAATTTGAACTAGAGTTGAAAATTTTGGTAGCTTGAGAATTTTAAAATATCAATGCATATAAACCGAAAAAAAAAAAAAAAAAAACATTTTAATTAATTTTTTAAAACTCTGTAAAATCTGTAGTTTTCAACCGAATTTAGGGCACATAATGACATATTTATAGCTAATTTTTCATTTTTATCAAATTCAGTTGAAAAATCGCTTTTTTTTTTTTTAAGAAAACTTTTTTATGTTCCAATTCAAAAGCCACATAACTTATCTTCTAACAAGAGATGGAAGTTAAATCAGTAACTTGGGTTCATGCATTTCTTCAGTTATTTGTTCATGAAATTTTCATCACACTTAAAACAGTAGAACAACCTCATTAAAATACTAATTGAAAATGATATTATTATTATTTTTTTTATTTTATTTTTTTTTATTTATTTATTTATTTTTTTTTTTTTTTTTTTTTTTGTGAGCTTAGGGTTACATGGGCTTTGAAGACTATGAAAAAACATATTCTCTCTCTCTCTCACTTTACTCTCTGTCTCTCTTAATATAATAATTTTTTTTTTTTCCCTCAAAATTTTGAGCATATAAAATAGCAACACTTAAACAATATTTTATAAAATTTTTATTAAAATTTTTGGAAAATTCAATCGGTGGGTCCTGGTTTCCGGAGACCCTGCAGAAATGCGCTACACCCAATTTCTCAAACTCTAATGTAACCGATAATATTGAAAATTTGGCACAATTCTTCAAAATATAATTGACTGATGCTTGAACGAAAGTTTTTTTTTTTTTCCGATTATAATTAATCTTATAAGGTGGGGTACCGAAAACTGTACTGTTTTTGAATACACTCTGCCAAAAATTAAAGTTTTTTTTTTTTTTTTTTTTTTTTTTTTTTGTAACGCTTCGTTCAAGCACTAGTCACTTCTGTTTTGAAGAAGTGCGCAAAATTTCAGTAAGATTGGTGTATTAATTTTTGACGAATCGTGCCCACCACTTTTCTAAACGGTCTCCGGGAACAAGGCCCCACTTTCTGAATTTTCCAAAATTTTTAATGTACACTCATTGCCATAAAAATTTGCGCACCAAGAAAGAGTTGTCAAAATGAAACGAAATTTTATATACCTAAGTGAAACGTTGATATAAGTAAGTGATTACAAAATCAAAGCGAAATGATCATTTATTACAGAAAAAATTACGAAAGAACAGGGCCTGATTATCGCACAGGCCTACTAGGCCTCGGCCTAGGGCACCTCTACCAAGGGGCACCAAATTCTTTTAGAATTTAAAGTGCTATTTTTGGCAAAGGTTTTCTTAAAAAAAATTAACGGAAATCTAGCTATGGTAATAATCTTTACTTGGAAATCAGTCCTCTCCGTGGAGGATCAAAATTATATATTATATCTCTGGACTGCATCTTGGGGTGGATCCCAAACCGTCGCCAATTTCCTACAGTGTAATTCTAACACAGCGTTGAACCCACTTAATCTAAACCTCAAGTTGGTATCTAGTTATATTTTCTAACTTTGTAAAATGAGATTAATCAATCAAAATCCAGCATTTTTGAAAACTCTCCGTACTTAAGGTGTAAGGTGAAAATTGTGATGGTATGTCTTTAGACTACTCTTCCAGCATTATGATATTGCGAGTGAAACTTTTGAATAAATGAATTCAAGAATCAACTTGAAAAAAAGAAAAGAAAAACTGATTTTAAACTAATTAATTATGAAGACAATACTTTAACTTTATTTCTAACGTTTAAACTTCCTGACAAATTATGTATTTGAGAAAATTGCTTAAATTTGTTGGGAGGGGGCACTAAAATCGTCCTGGGCCTTGGGCCCTAGTAGGCCTTAATCAGGCTCTGCGAAAGAATGGAGGTTTTAGTACCCTGTTGGGCCACCTCTAGCGTGAATGCACGATGCGATAAGGGCGGTTATTGAGGAATACAGTCCCGTATGATGTCTTGCGGCATCTCCTTCCACATTTGCTGTAAATGCGCCTCTTATTCGTCCAAATTCGTAGGCTTTCCAACTTGCCGTCCCAAGTGATCACAGATATGTTTGATTGGTGACAAATCTGGGGATCGAGCAGGAAAGGGAAAGGTGGTAATGTGGCGGAAGCAGTCCTGTGACAACCTTGCTGTGTGTGGCAGAGCATTGTCTTGTTGAGAAATGTCTCCTGGGAGCCTTGCCATGAGTGGCAACACTTGTAGCTGAAGGATGTCACGAACGTACCACTGATCTGCCATGATGCCGTGGATTAACATTACGGATGCCCGTGAGTCGTATACAATGCCATCCCATACCATCATACCAGCTGTGGGTGTGGTGCGAAGCTGTAAAACAAAGGCAGAATGGATTCTTCCCACCTGACGTCAGAGGTCACATGATGGAGGAAAAACAAATAGCAGACGAAATCTTGTTTATCTAGAGCGATTGCTGAAATAACATATTTTTTATTCTTATTTTTGATCAATCGCATTTAATCTGTGTTATTTTTTATACATCATTATTTTTAATCCATTTTATATCAATATTCATCATCTTTTTTTTCTGTATACATTTACAATCATCATTTAGTTTATACCTGTTATTGATGTTCATGAAGACCATGTTTAAATACTCTGATTTTTCGTACTTAAATCAGTGACAGTGCAATATCGTACTGCGTAAATCCATTTAGACCAGTAACTAAGTTAACTTGTTGTAACACCTTTATGCAATTAAATTAAATGAAAACATTTTAAAATTTCAAATTATAATCCATAAACATTCCACAAGAAGCTATTATTTATTGCTAGATCAGTTAACGTTACAGTTACACTACAATATACAAAAATCGATTCTTATATGTAAAAATAAATAAACACATAAAATGTTTTTTAAAAATTATTAAATTTACAAATACAATTATTCTACTGTTTACAAATGCACAATATTACTTTTATTTTATTTTGTATTAAATATTAAAATTTTTGTTCTTAAGAACAATATTTAATTGAATTCGATTATTCGTTTTCCTCTGTCACGTGATTGAGCAGACGACGCTGGGAAGGGCCCATTGAGGCGTTCAGCATGGTGCCTCCACACACGTACACGATTGTCATCACTGCCCAAATTGAATCTGGATTCGTCGCTGAAGACGACATGGTTCCATTCGGTTGCGGTCTAATCCCGTCTTGCGCGACATCACTTCAAACGAAGGAGAGGGTAGGTAAGTATCATTGGCAGCACACGTAATTGGTGCCACAATAGCAGATGTCCTTCAGCCAGGCGCCTTGCGATGGTACGGATAGACACATGGATAGGTCGTGTAAGTTCTGCATGTATTCGAATGGCAGACAATGAGATTGTTGGCGCTATATGTGTGAGTTTCGTATGATTTTCTCGACTATTGGTCTGTTGAGGGCATCCTGAGCCCTGTCGTCGTATAAGCGGCCTTTCTCTTGTCCACTAATCCCAACACCTCCTCACAGTAATACCAGAACGGCCTAGGTGACGAGTTACTACTGGTCGAGCTGACTACCCGGATTCCATTATATCGATGATTTTTCCCCTCTCGGACTTACAGCTGCTCATATTGTCTTCGATGGCGGCATAACTGCATCTCTATTTAAAAAGCGTCCCTCTGCAACAGATTAATTACACCAAACATGCTCTGCGTATCTGTTGTATACTCCAATAAAAACGAAATTCAACGCCCTCTGGTGGCATTATACAATGCACAATCACACAACATTTCTAATAATCTGCATATCTGTTTAGAACGTACCTTCATGCCAAGTTTCATTACGATCTCGCAATTGAGCTTCTTAGCTGCCAAGTGGGGCAAGTCCAAAATTTACGAAATTGAGTTAGAGGTATAATATTGTTCCTCGAGTTGTGCTCTATTCATTTGTCAAGTGGTGTAAGTTTTTTTATATTAAGGATTTATAATATAAACTAGGACTTACACCACTTGGCAAATGAATAGAGGACCCGTCGAGGAACAATATTATACCTCTAACTCAATTTCGTAAATTTTGGACTTACACCACTTGGCAGCTAAGGGGCTCAATTACTTCTTGGTGCGCAAATTTTTAGGGCAATAAGCTCAATTTTTTTTTTTTCCCCTTAAACGCAGGTAATGCCTTAAATCGATGTATTGTTAAAGAGACAAGGAAACATATTCTTAATTCAGGCGATTTTAACTTTAACATATTTGAAATCTCGCCTTATTTATTTGATTTCCATAAAGCATTTCTGTCACTTTAAGCAAAAGGAATCTTCATAACGTTTTCTAAGAAAACGTAGACATCCTTCTCTTATTTTTTACTTTAAGGAAAACATTTTATTATTGTCTTTTTCGGGTAAAAACACTTGCAATTCATTGTACTGCATTAATGAAGAAGTAAGTATATCCTTTTACCCTTTCAGTCTTTTATCTCAAAATAAGAAAAATAGAGAGGTAAGGTCATTTGGCTTTGCAGGAAGTGTTTATGTTTCCAAAGCTGCAGCTCGTATTCATGTGATGTACAGAAAAAAGGTAACAAAAAACGCAATGAGTGTTTCAGAGGGGATTAACATTTTATAAAAGTTACTATGAACTTGTTTAATTAACTGAACGAATTATGTGTTTTCTTTTCAAGATCTGACGAAGAACTACAACGCAAATAATTAATTTCTTCTTAAGAAGAATGTATTCGGTTCGTTAAATTTTTCAACTTCTGGTTTTCAATAGATTTATACTTTTTGAGATGCCCTGAACACGATTTGACATTTTAAAAAATGTCTATCTTTGTGTGTATCTGTCTGTTCGTCTCTGTGAGTGTGTGTCATCAAAATTTTGAGGACGTTGCATCTCACGAAACAGTGGACGGAATTTAACCAATTTTGGTATTTGGTTGGGGCTTGACTTAAATTGGTGAAAATTAGCTTTTCTGATATATCACCCAACAGTTGGGGCTGCTATGCTGTGGTTTTCCTTATTTAATGGAAGACTATATCTGTTAATTAAATTTCCGTGCGTGTAGCGCGGTAGGTGGCATTGTTATGTAGAGTGATATAGAAGAAAGCTTTGAGATGGCCACAGAATACTATTTGAATATGTAATAATAAAAACATCCATAGCAAAAAATTAATTAAGCTCATGCAATCTGCATTTCAAGCTCAATGACTGCAGTCATAATAAATTAATATCAGTTTTTTTTTAATTTCTATTTTTTCTTTGATGTTAGTATTTTCCTTAAAATAGACATTTGGTGCAAAGATCGAACTGAAAAATTTAATTTACCATAAAAAAAAAAAAAAAAAAAAAATGCCTTGAATGCAACTCAAATGTAAATAAAATATAGTTGAGATTTATGGTTCATAGCTCGTTTCATTTTAATGATATATTATAGTTTTTTTACAAGGACACAAAGAAAAATTCTTTAACATTATGGCCTATGGGCCCAAATGATTTAAACTAGCGTTTAAATACCTTATTCGATTGAGCTGAAAATTTGTACACATGTTATAAGTCACTGGCGTACGAACTGTATAAATTTTGATGAATCTAGACTTATAGTTTTTTACAGGGACACAAAGAAAAATTCCTTGTTTTGAGCTCAATTTTTTTAAAGTACGATAGTGTCTGTCTAAACCCGAAACGCCTTATTCCATTGAGCTGAAAATTTATACACATGTTGAACACCATTGAACGAATTGCATAGATTTTGGTAAATCTAGCACTTACAGTTTTTTTTTTTTTTTTTTTTTTTTTTTTACAGGGACACAACGAAATTTTCGTTATCATTAAGCCCTATAGGCTCAAATTCTTTAAAGTGCGATAGTGTCTAAATGCCTTATCCGATTGAGCTAAAAACTTATATACATATTATAGATCACTATCACACGAAATGTATGAATTTTGGAGAATCTAGCTCTTAGAGTTTTTTACAGGGACACAAAGAAAAATTCTTTATCTTTGTGGTTTATGGGCTCAAGTTATTTAAAGTGTAATAGCGATTAAATGCCGTATTCGATTGAGCTGAAAATTTATATACACGTTATAGATCACCATAACAAGAATTGTATCAATTTTGGAGAATCTAGCACTAATAGATTTTACAGGGATACAAAGAAAATTTCTTTATCATTGTTGTTTATGGATTCTAATTATTTAAAGTGCTATAACGTCTAAACGCCTCATCTGAATGAGCAGAAAATTTTTATACATAATGTTACAGGTCACTGTCAAATGAACTGTATATATTTTGTGAGTAAAGCGCTTGTAGATTTTTACAGGGACACAACGAAATTTTTTTTATTATAATGATCTATGGTCTCAAATTATATAATGTGCGATAGCGTTTAAACATCTCATTCAAAGCAACTGAAAATTTATACACATATTATAAGTCATCATCACACAAACTGCATAGTTTCTTATAGTTTTCTTTTTCTTTCTTTCTTTCTTTTTTTTTTTTTTTTTTTTCTTTTACAGGGATACAACAAAAATTGTGTATCATTATGGCCTATGTGCTGAAATTATTTAAAGTGCTATAGCAACTAAATGCCTTACCTATTTCAGCTGAAAACTTATGTACATATTAAAGGTCACCATCTCACGAATTGTATATAAATTTTGGTAACTCTAGTACTTATAGATTTTTACAGAGATACAAAGAAAAATTCTTTATCATTATGGCCTGTGGGATCGAGTTTTTTAAAGTGCGATAGTGTCTTAACGCTGTTTCAAATTAAATAAAAATTTATATACATGTTATAGGTCACCGTCACACAAATTGCATGAATTTTAGAGAATTTAGCTCTAATAGATTTTACAGAGACAACGGAAAATTCCTTTTCATTATGGCTTATAGTTAATTATTTAAAGCTCAATAGAGTCTAAATGCCTGATCCGATTGATCTGAAAATTTTATATACATGTTATAGGTTACTATTGAACGAATTGTATGGATTTTGGTGAATCTAGCACTATATATTTTACAGGGACACAACGAAAAATTCTTTAACACCATGATCTATGGGCTCAAATTATTTGAAGTTCAATAGCGTTAAATTAAACAACATATACTATATGGAGAAAAAATACTGAAATATCTTATTATAATTTTCTCTTTTGTTTATTTAACAATTTCTCTTACTTTACTTAATGTATATACAACCGTTAATTACTTAATGTTCGGAAAGTCAAGTGAAGTCACTCCAGATTTTTTTAAATGTACTACTATTGAAATGAAATCAAACGGTAAATCAGCAGAAAAATTTAAACATATCAAATTTTAAATAAATAAAATAAAGTAAAACAATTTATAACACTTATTATGCTTATGTGTATTTTTTATAATATAACAGCTTTTTATTTATTTATTTATTTAGTCAGTTAATTTATTGTATTCATCGAAAAAAAAAATGGTAATATAGTACAAAGGATTACACTTATTAAAATTTAAGTTTAATTAAAATTTATTTATTTTTGTTTATTTATTTATTTATTATTATTATTATTTTTTTTAATGAAAATCTACTTTTTCTTTTATTTATTATATTGGCTAGAATCATATGGTGTTATAGTGCAAAGAGCAAGCGCTATAAAATTCGGGATCCGGAACTTTAGCCCCCAGCATTTCGCCCCTGCGAAATTTCGCTCCCCGGATATTTCGTCCCGGGCAGTAGTTTACGAAACTTTCGCCCCCAGCATCTCGCCCCCGGGGAATTTAGCCCCTGCGTTTTGTAAAATATAAACGTAATGAAAAATAAAAATATACATGCAGTATTTTATGATATATTTTTTGTTCATTCACGCTGTTTCCTCTTTTAATTTCAATATAAAACATATTAATTAAAAGAGGGTTTTCGACTGAAATTTGTTTGATGACGTTTTTATGGCTGTTAATTAAATGAAAGTTTAAGTGTACAGTAATATTATTTATTTATTTATTAAATTTTAAGTTAACAGTATATTTACTTTTTTACCAAATTTTATTTTTTATTAATAAATCAGTAAATAAAACTACAGCACTAAGAAAATTTTTTTCAAGTACCTATCGATATATTTTAATCGAAATAAATAAAAAATAAATGGATTTAATAAGTTTAAAAATGTAAGCAGGTTATTAATTTGATATGGCTGTTTGTACATTTATACAATTGATTATTATATATGCATTTTATGAGTATCCAAAATGATTGTATCAGTACTCAAAGTCTCTTAATTGCTTATATATGTATAATTTCAAATCTATTTTATTTTCTTGAGAGGTCTTTTATTAGTATCAGTGTTTCAGTATGAAAATATAAGGCTTTTGGCAATAAAATAAAGTAAATTTATTGGTTGAGAAGTCGCACGCGTAGTTAATACAGAATTTAAGTGCATTAAGGATTGAATCAATAAAAGAAACTTATGCAGATTTTGTCGGGATTATTTCATTGCAATGCAGAATATAACTTACTAATTTATCATTGAAATGAAAAGTAAAGAATAAAATTAATAATAATAATGATAATGATAATAATAAAACAACGTAATTTAGAAAAAATATGCTTAATATTTCTAGCATTAATTATTTTTCTTTGCAAATTATACTGTCATCATATTCAATTGAAATGATTGCACATCTAGTTGTAAAATCCATGGAACATTTTTTTTTTTTTTTTTTTTTTTTTTAACAAATTTTGTGCTTTATTTAATTGTTAATTTAAATAGTTAAAAAATTAAACATACTAAATATTGTACATTTCAATGCATATGCATGTTTTCATAACTAAAACGTATAATTTTAAAGAGCCATTTTTAACATCCACCATTCATATATATATATATATGTATGTAGTATCGGCCCCTTGCTTCCTATAACCGTTGATTCCAAAACTGCCCAGTTTCCCTTTGCTGCTGACGGCGAGCGCAGAATCTTAGAGGAAGGACGTAGCTGTGACGTCAGACGGACGTCACTTCCGGAGCACACGTTTTCATCGACAGGAGCTGAGAGCGTTGGCCAGAGAGAGAGTTCAGTTGACGGATGGATGGCGATGAGTGCATATAGACGATTGCACCTCGTTCTGTGGACGACAATCCGGAGAATCAAGTTTTCGCTGTGACGGAGTTCTGTACTAGGCTGCGTATTTTTCTAAAGTAATCGAAAACGGAAGTTATGTGTAATTCTCTTTTAACAAAAACTGTGAACTTTGACTTGCAAATGCGACTGTTCTAGTCGGCCGTTTAATACTAATTTAAACTATAATCTTGTAAATATTTGTGTAAAATACTTTAACTTTCTTTATTAAATTTTAAGTGATTAATAATAAATAAGAATTAGTTTTTTTTTTTTTTTTTTTTTGTTTAACGCTCACGAAAAATTGGCCATCCCACAAGTCAGAAGTGGGATGCAACTTAAATTTTGATTCTAACGTGAATTTTCGAGAAACACGAACTGTAAAAAACAAACTTTATATAGACTTCATGAACTGAAAAAGAATTATTTGATAATTCATTGAACTTTAAAACAAACTTTGTGTTTTAATCAGCCTTTTAATTTTAATTAACTTTTAAAAAAAGAGAACTGTGTCGACATTTCTTCACATGCTTGATCATGTTGTGAACGGTGGTTGAAGTGCGGAGTGTTTTGTCTAATCTGAAATTCATATTGGATGATGAGATGCATAAAGTGTGATCTGTGGTTTCTGCGGAACAGCTACGAATCGACTAGATAGAGGTTTGAGTAAGAAATTTGCATCTGCTGTTGTTTCTGTTCTACAAAGGTACGTCAACTTTTGTTTTTATTGCATGATGGTATCATTAGAGGACATTCCTCAAATAGGTATTGCACTAGGAAAGGAAAAATATAATAAAATTAAAATTCTGCATCGGTTTCTTTTTAATGATGAAGGTGATCGAAAAAACAGATGCAGAACAAAAAAATTCTCCGGATTTTGCCGTGGATGATGACGATTATATTCAAAAACAAAAATTTATTGATGATAATTTTTCACTGAACGAGTTGATCATAATCAGTAATTTATTAAATGTTTCCTTCCACGGCAATAAAGAAGAATTAAGAGACAGGTTATTATTGAAGTTATGTAACACTGAAACACTAAAAGAAAATTCTGAGAATGATTCGGATGATGATAATTCTGAAAATGAATCTAGCAGTGATAGGTAGGTAGGTAGGTAGGGGGATACTGAGATTTGTGCTATGTCCCAAGGGACAGCTTCATCTCGAAAAATCCAAATACGCAAACCAAAACAATGTTAAGTTAGGACGAGAAAGCTAGACGAGAGAAGAGGATCAGGTGCGCTAGCGACCCTTTCGAACCGAAGGCAGCCAAGATAACGTCGCCATACGACGGGTTAGGGCCCAGATGAAGAGCGTTGAACAAATTGTGGCGAGGGGTAGAGAGCTTGGAGCAATGGAGCAAGATGTGTTCGGGAGTTTCCAAATCGTAGCAGAAGTTACAGAGAGGGGAAAAGGTGAGGTTCATCCTATGGAGGCGTTGATTGGTTAGAATAGTTTTTGACCTCCAACGAGCCATCAGAACATCCATTTTGCGAGACGGGACCCAGCTGGGGAAGGACCTGTCAGGAAGGAGGAAGGGGAGAGAGATCGCGTAGTCGCAGCTTATCCAAGAATATTCTTGCTCAACCTTCCAGGTCTTCCGGACCTGAGATCGGAGATCTTCTGGGGCTATACGAAGGAAAGGGGCGCATAGATATGGCCCATTTTTGGCACGGGAGTCTGCAAGTTCGTTGGGAGGAATACCACAATGACCTGGGCACCAGACAAAGGTGATATGATAGCCGCGAGCGTTAAGCTTCTGGATTTGGGAGATCAGCAGTAGGATCACCTTTGGCGAAAGAATAGACCAGTCCTCAAGGGCACGAAGCACCGACAGACTATCAGACAGGATGACAATGTTCGGATGAGAAAATGGAAGAGTAGAGAGAGCAAGATATACCGCCAGAGCCTCGGCAGTGAACACCGAGTTATCGTGAGGAACCAAGGTTGCAAAAGAAGTGTTACTGACAGGATCTACAGCAGCGATGGCGGTTTTAGCACCGTCTTTCGAAGCGTCGGTGGCTACGAAAGAGCAGGGGGGGAGAGAGGAAAACCATTGATGCCAGGCGTGAACTTTAGTAAGAGCCGGGAAGTCCGGACACTGAAAATCGAGACCGTTCGAAATCACCCGAAACTGGGCACAGCATGGGGGGGGGAGGCCAGCAGAGACGGATAATGTACGAGAGGGGACAGCCCACCTGGGATTGTATCTCTTGTAACGGTACCCACCACTTCCACAACGGAGCAGGCTGGGCTAGAGCAGCATGAGCAGCTTCACTAAGGCGCAGTCCAGGAGGGGAGGCGAGGAGGCGGAGAAGAAACATCTTTGTGAGGAGGAGGAGGCGACTGGACACACTAGGTACCCCGGCTTCCCGACGGAGAACGGGGATAGGGGTGCATTTAGGAAGACCGTTAGCCAATCTGAGGGCAGCGTTGTAACTGACCTCAAGGGTATTCAAAGCCGAAACAGGAGAGTCATTAGAACAGAGGAGCACCATATTCTAGAATGCTTCGGATGATGGAATTGACAATCTTTAGCATGTGGGAACTATTAATACCACGGGAGCGGCCCGTGATAGCCTTTAAGTAGTTCAGCCGGCGCTGGGCTTTGCACTTGATAGCAGTGAAGTGAGGGGTGAAACACAAAGTGCGAGAGAACCAGACACCTAAGATTTTTATCGGGGAACCCCAAGGTATCTCCACGCCCCGAAGGGTGAACGGAGCCCCCTGGTCCCTGCAGCGAGAAAAGTTGATTGCCGAACACTTGGCAGGGGCAATACTCAGCGCATTCGAGGAACACCAGCAGGTAACGCGCAAAAGGGTATCCTGGAGTTTTCTCCGAGCCTGGGTAGCATCCGGACCCGTGACATAGATAAAGAGGTCGTCCGCGTAGACGATCATGCGAACCCCGTCTTCCAGCGTCTCCACAATATCCAGCATATAAAAAATAAAAAGAAGCGGGGAAAGAACGCTGCCCTGAGGAACGCCCTGGTTGCAAGGAGCAGTGTCAGAAATAGCAGCCTTCCAGCGAACTTGAATAACCCGAGCGTTCAGGAACGAAGCTAGCCAATGGCCCATGGTGCCTCTAATTCCAAGAGATGCAAGTTTGTAGATGAGTGTGTCAATATGGACAGAGTCATAGGCCGCTTTGATGTCAAGACAGATAGCGGCGACGTACCATTTACGAGAGCGGGCCGAGACAACATCGTTTATAAACGTGCATAAAGCAAGGGTGCAGTCCCTAGTAGGTATGAATCCAAAATGATCTTGGGGGAACAAGTGCCGCTGCCCGCCCCAAGCAAGGAGTCTGCGGAGGATTATGCGTTCCAATAACTTGCACCCCGCCGAAGTGAGGGCTATCGGGCGGTAGGAGTCGACTCGATGGGCAGGTTTGCCAGGCTTCCGGATGGGAACGATGGTGGCAAGCTTCCAGGAGTTAGGGATTTCCCCCGAACCAAAAGAAAGGTTAAAGGTGTTCAGCAGGGCTTCGAGGTGTTTCTCAGAAAGCTTCTGAAAGAGCTTAATGGAGATACCGTCAGCGCCTGGAGTAGTGGGACGCGAACGTTTTAGAGCGTGGCGAAGTTCATCCAGGGAAAGGGGGGCGTCCAGAATCGGATCCCCATCACCAAGATCAACCGGAATAGGGTGGGAAAGGTTGGGTTTAGAGAAATATTCTAGGAAGGCATGAGCTTGGGTTTGGATAGACGCGATGGGAACAGGATCTTTGATAATATTGTCGCCAGAGGGGAGGTCACGTCTAGCAAGGCGTTTCAGGATTTTGAAGATTCTCCCACTTTCGCAACTGCCTTGGCAGAGGGAATCCCAGAAGCTGCGAGCAGCTTGTTTGACATACCTTCGAAGTTTGGCCGCATACTTCTTGTAGAGAATCCAATCTTCCCTGGAGCAATGCAACCGGGCAAGGCGGAGATGTTTCCGCTTCGAACGCAGGAGTGACCGGCAGGTAGAGTCCCACCAAGGACAGCCCGAGCGATTAGGCGAACTCAGGTAAGAGGAAGTGGAATCCATAGCCTCTTTGCAAGTGTGCTCAAAGACCTGATAAGAAGAAGTCGGAAGATTATCTATCTTGTTCAGAGCAGCAGAGGCTCTAGTCCAGCTGTAAACGCGACGAGTGGCCGTTGGAAGGCCCACAGGGGAGTAGGCCAAGAGAATGATGGGGTGGTGGTCCGAATCGAACAAGTCAGGGTGGACGTAAAATCTAATTCTAGACTGGATAGAGGGAGACAGCATGGTGAGGTCTAAAAGGGAGGAGGAACCGAAAGAGCCAGAGCGAGTGGGGTGGTCGAAGTTCAGAACACAAACATCCTGGGCGCTAGCCCAGTCAAGCAGAAGTTGGACCCGCCTAGGGACGGGGGGGGGGGAGCGGGAGAGGATGTTGATATTGAAGTCACCGACTATAATAACGGGGGGGTTCTCCGAGGATAGGATTTCAGTAAGCCAATCCGACGGGAAGTTGCCTGAAGGGGAGTAGCAGTTCAGTACACGTGTCCAGCAGTTATTCAAGAAAACTTTGACCCCAAGAACTTCGAAGTCCTGGACAGGGCAAGGAGGGAGAATAGCCAGGTAGGAAGCCATTGAGGCGTGAACAGCAGTGAGGAGACCACCACCGCGAGTATCAACTCTATCAGCCCTGTACACCGTCATGTCAGGGATGACAAAAGTATCCTGGGGAGACAAGAATGTTTCCTGAAGGCAAAGCAGCCGGGCATGGAGCTCAGGGGTAGAGCGGAGCCAATGACCATTAGCCCTAAGACTGCGGCAGTTCCATTGTACAAGAAAATTGCTAAAACCCATAAAAAACAGAAACAAATAAAGAGGGAAACAACAGAAAAGGGGACTTACCCGTGAGAGCACCATAAGCCATGGCACGCTATCCCACCGGGGGAGACTTGTCTGTCGAAACACCAGGGCGAGGCGGGTCTTGCGACGAAGTATCCATAGAAGTGGAGGGATCATGTGCAAGGCGAGACAAGGAAGAATCCATGATGGTTGAATCTTGGGGCTGCAAGCGCAACTTCTTCGACTTTTTCCGGAGGACTTCAGTAAACACGTCCGCCAGGGCAGTCTCTGATGTCTTTTTTGGTTGTACCGCCTGCATAATTTCAGAGAGAGGCTGAAAGATAGCTTCAGCCAGCACTTGCAGTGATTGCTGGAACTCAGCAACGAGGGTTTGGACCATGTTGGTAAAGTGTTCAGTAATGCCCTGTAGGGCCGTGTGGAGATCGGCTTTAGACACAGCGTCTTGTGGGCTGCTAGCCGCCACCGTCGCAAACGACCTATTTGAAGTTTTCCTTGATTCCTTGTAAATGCGCCTCGCTTCCGACATTGTGAGGTGGTTCTCAGTTCTAAATTTTTGGATTTCAGCTTCCTTTTTGTACTCCGGGCATGCTTTGTCAGATGCTGTGTGTGATCCCTTGCAGTTAATGCATTTAGGGGATGCAGCCGTACACTCCTCCGAATGATGTTCAGCACATCGAGCACAGAGCTTTTGGCTCCGACATGATTTTGTCGAGTGCCCGAACCTGTGACAATTGAGGCAGGCACGAGGCCGGTCATAGAAGGGGGTGACAGTGTGGCGAACATACCACAACTTCACGCTTGCCGGAAGGTTAGTGCCAATTAGCGTAACCAGGACGGTTTGGGTGGGTGTTTCTTCACCCTGTGATTTCTTCATAAAGCGGCGGACCTCCAAGGCCGCTAGCCCTTGAGCCGCAAGCTCATCGGCGATGTCAACACAGGACACACTTGTCTCGATATTGTGCAACAAAAATCTTGACGAAATGGTATCGGTAATTACATATGGGTCCACAGCGACCCCCAATAGCGAATTAATACTAAGCAGTTTTTGGGCAGCAGCAACTGATTTAGTTGTTATCAGCAGTTTACCCTGCCTGGTTAGTTTTAAGTCCTCAATGACTCTGTTATCCACAACAATATTGGTAATTTCATCTTTTAAAGTTTTAGGATGGGCATGTGGTATTGCGCCATTTTTAGCAGCGATGATTATAACAATGGAGTCATACCCGTCGTTAAGGGCAATACTAAGCGAATCTGCCAACCCACCGGCGTTGGAAAAGTGATTCAATGAACATGGCGGCCTATCAAGGGAACCGCCTCCGGACATGTGGCCAAGTGATAACAAGCGAGAAGAAAATCCCCGCGACAGAAAATAATGACAAACTCACACTCCTAAGCGTGATAGAAAAGGAAAAAGCAAAAAACTTACCAACTTTCAACTCGAAAGCCGGGACAAAATCCAAACAACACTCACCGCGAAGGAAAGCCAGCAACGCGGCAGTAGCCGGGAAAGTAAACACACTAACGAGTAGAGTTGAGCAGACCAGGAGCGACCAAACCCAACCTACCTACCTCCATTCTCAACAACGTCGCAGTGATAGTGACGTCACGAAAATTGACTCCTCGGTGCAATGCAATGCCATAATGATAATGATGATGATGATGATTATAATAAAGGTAAAAAATGTAACATTAATTGTGGTAATATTAAGAATTCTGGAACACATGGTGCAGCTGTTTCATTTAATGATTTCGAGAACAATATCTCCAAATTTAGCGGTGAGCCGCATGAAAATATAATTGAGTGGTTCACTGAATTTGAAGAAATATCTCATATGTTTAATCTTAATGAACTACAAAAAATTATTTTTTCTAAACGATCTTTGAGCGGAAACGCTTATTTATTCATTAAATCTGAGAAAGCGCTATTAACGTACAAGAAATTAAAAAAAGCGCTTATTGAGGAATTTAAAACAGAAATAACTTCCGCCTCATTGCATGATATATTAAGTAAAAGGAAAATAAGAGGCGACGAGTCTGTTACAGAATATTTTTTAAAAATGCGTGAATTAGGTAAAAATGGGCACATTGATGATGCCGCTATCATGCACTATGTGATCCAAGGAATTAATGATAAATCTGAGAACAAAATTATGTTGTATGGGCTAAAATCATTCACGATTTCAAAGAGAAAATAAAATTGTACGAAGTATTTAAGAGAGATAGTGGTAAAAATAAGCATAGATCTGATAGAATTAAGCTTAATACAAAATTGAAACCCATGAAGTATAATGTGCATGAAAAATTTAATCCTAAAAGTGAAGTAAACAAACTTTGTTATAACTGTGGTGATAAAAACCACTTTTCTAGAGACTGCCCTCATAGAGAAAAAGGTTTTAAGTGTTTTTCATGTAAACGTTTTGGGCATAAGAGCTCGGAATGTCCGGGTTCAAAACCCGAAGTTGAGGCATTGTGCATTGGCGTAAATCAAAACATGAATAAAACTATACAAATAAATAATGTAAATTTTACAGGTATAATCGATACGGGGAGTGAAGCAACACTGTTGCGCAAGAATGCTTTTAACAAATTGAATGTTGATAGATTAAATCTTATGAGTACCACTTTGAAGGGGATCGGGAAAAGTTCCGTAAAGCCGTTAGGCTCATTTGATGCTAATTTGAAAGTCGATAATTTTGAATCTGAAACTAATATTTATGTTGTAAATACCCTATGACGTAATAATCGGAATGAATGTGTTAATGCTGAGTGAGACGACAATAAATGAAAAAGGTATTTTATAAAAAATAAATCTAGTTCTCTTGAAGTAAACTTAGTAACAGTTCTTCCAGTAAATGCATATAAAAATGAAATTAAGACGAATATTGCTATTGATGCTCCCATTAACTGTAAAAATAAAATTCCTGAGAAATCCCCAAAAATAAATGAAACATTAATTAGTGTTGGAAAATGTAAAAATAAACCCCTCAACCTGTTATATTGTCTAAAAAATCATTAGAATCTTCCAAAAAAGCCGTAAGTGAAGATAATGACGACAACGAGAAAGACGAAAGTGATGACGATAAGAAGATGCTTTTAGAGGACGATAATAGTGAAGATGATGACAGTGAGGAAGAGGAGGAGCCTCGACGAAAGAAACAAAGTCAGACGAATATTTTCTAAATAGATGATGACAGTGAGGAAGAGGAGGAGCCTCGACGAAAGAAACAAAGTCAGTCGAATATTTCCCAAATAAAATCGCAAAATCAAGAAAACACTTCTTCGAAGAAAGACGAAAAACAAATCCTACTTGGAAAAATTTTGCAGTTAGCAGAAGAGCTGAAAGAGTTGAAGGAAAAAGTTGAAGAAAATTCCAAACTCCTTAAAAGAAAGAAATTGAGAAAAATGCCTTTGACGATAGATTCCATTGATTGTAAAAGACAGAATTTCCCAAAAGAAGAGACTGCCGGTATAAATTTAAGGAAATTGCTCATTTCATCACTGCCATTGAAGACCACAATTAGTGAAATAGCTGCATTATTTCCCAAAGCTGTGCAAATACAGTTAGAAGTTTTCCCTGCACATAAGAGTGCTACTATAAACTTTATGACCGTACAAGATGCTGCAGAGGCTTTAAAAGGCACTAAAACCGAAAATGACCAATTAGAGGTTCTCGAGTTCGAATCCCAAGTTAACTTTGAGTCCCAGAGTAAAGAACTGCGTAAACATGACAAAGAACAATTTGTCAAAGTTAAAGAGAAAAATAAAGCAAAATATAAATTGCGTAGACAACCACCAAAAACTGGTGAAATAGGCGACCAAGTTGCCATAAAACCAAAACTAAAGTACTTTTCTCACTGTAAGACTGCGAAAATAAAAAATGAAAATATTTGTGATGTGATTAAGGATGGATGCCATGAAGGCCCCGTGGCACATCCACTCATGCCAAATTCCTCAAACGAGGGATAATTTAACTTAAAAAAAAAAAAAAAAAAGTATATGTGCTGTATATAAGCTTGTTATTATTTTGTGTTTGTTTTTTCTTTTTGTATTTTTCAGTGTGGCCGACTGGAGGACCAGTCGACGCAGGATGGCCGAGACTGTGGTATCGGCCCCTTGCTTCCTATAACCGTTGATTCCAAAACTGCCCAGTTTCCCTTTGCTGCTGACGGTGAGCGCAGAATCTTAGAGGAAGGACGTAGCTGTGACGTCAGACGGACGTCACTTCCGGAGCACACATTTTCATCGACAGGAGCTGAGAGCGTTGGCCAGAGAGAGAGCTCAGTTGACGGATGGATGGCGATGAGTGCATATAGACGATTGCACCTCGTTCTGTGGACGACAATCCGGAGAATCAAGTTTTCGCTGTGACGGAGTTCTGTACTAGGCTGCGTATTTTTCTAAAGTAATCGAAAACGGAAGTTATGTGTAATTCTCTTTTAACAAAAACTGTGAACTTTGACTTGCAAATGCGACTGTTCTAGTCGGCCGTTTAATACTAATTTAAACTATAATCTTGTAAATATTTGTGTAAAATACTTTAACTTTATTTATTAAATTTTAAGTGATTAATAATAAATAAGAATTAGGTTTTTTTTTTTTGTTTAACGCTCACGAAAAATTGGCCATCCCACATATATGTGTGTGTGTGTGGTATAATTTTATTATTTAGAATATAATGTAATATAATTTATATATATATAGCATGCTTTAAAAAAATATTTTAAAAGTAAAACATGATATAATATTCTATGTTGAAAGGAAACATTTAAAACTAGATTTGGTTAATTTTCTACCATTGATTCAACACTTAATGTACTATTACATATTACTATTTTCTATTAAACTAGAAAAGCCCCGGTTCGGGAATGAACCGAATTCTGAATGTGGGAAAAATTTTAAAATCAAACTCGAAATGTACAAAACTCGGTCAGATGCTGCTTGCGTGCCAATAGATCAAAGTTTGTTAATGAAATCATTTTTAAATTTATGAAATCAATGAAGGTAGTGAATCAACCAACAGGGCCGGCTCGACCATATAGGCAAACTAGGCGATGGCCTAGGGCGCTCAAATCTAGAGGGCGGCACAATCCAGACAACAATATCTATTTTATTTATTACTATCTAACGGCACTTTAGAATAGATAAAATGTAGTCTTGGAAACACAGCACTCATATTGTGTGAAATTTTTAAACACTTACAATCTTCGTCTAGAAAGGACTAAAAGGTACAAGTCTGCTGCTATGACTTGGAAACATTTACTGAGTTTTTCTTGGCGTGTTTTCAATTCGACATGTAAAAATTAAGTAAATGGATAATCCTCGAATTGACTTTTCAGGGCATCAAAGTCAATCTAATTTATCTAATGAGAAGCGCTAGAGAAAGAGTCACAAACAACTGGCTTGAGTTTACCATAATAACGATCTATTTATTTCAAAAACTTACAACGTCGAATTGAGTTTTGAAAACAGCCCGTCATTAAATCTGTCCATCTAATTGTTAACAACTTTACACTATATTACTTACAAACTTTGAATAAACACCATAGAATGCAATAAACTCGCAACAATTGTTTCGGGTCGAAAAAACACACGACCCTTCATCAGGCGAATAAAGTAAGCACGAGTGCTGCAGTCAAAGCGGCAACGTGAGCAGCACGAGTGACTGCAGCACTCGTGCTTACTTTATTCGCCTGATGAAGGGTCGTGTGTTTTTTCGACCCGAAACAATTGTTGCGAGTTTATTGCACTCTATGGTGTTTATTCAAAGTTTGTAAGTAATATTTTTTACAACGCCAGTTTTGTGGTGCTTTTTATATGAAAGAAATAAAGATTGAGGCTTTGATAAACAGAACATGGAAAATGCTTCCGGTTTCACTTTGAGTTTATGTATCCTTGCAATGTGAGAAAATTCTATGGGTAATCTGCAGCGAATAGACGACATGACTCTCTGACGTCATTCAAAGTCCTGACGATTTTCTTTTATTTAACCTGCAGGAGTCTTCTTTTAACCCACAAACAGTGGAATGTAGCCTATCATAGCACAGCTTTTTCCCACAAACATTGAAAGCTCCGCCTCGTTCTAGTTATCTATTCTCGACGAACACAAGCCAGATCATGTATAAAAATTTTACTTTCCTGTTAGAAAATAAGTGAAGAAAGTTTTCGTCAGTACATAACAAAAGACGACGCGCCAATGGTGAAAATGTGACTAATGCACTACTAAAAACAATTTTTTTTTCTTGGAAACTGTAAAAGTGATTTTGGATTTGATAAGCAGGAGGCATTTTCAGAAGAAATTAATATTGGGGTATCATTCCCATCGGAGTCAGAGCCAGCCCAATTACGAAAAATGAAAAAGAAGTTTAATTATGCAGTCAGCTGATAAATCAACAAGTAAGGCTAAACATCATTTTAAGATTAATTTTTATATTTCTTTTCTTGATACAACAAGAAATTCGAATGATGAGAAGTTCAAACAGACCAGAAAGATAAATCGTGTTTTCTGATACCTTTCTAACGATTGTGAGTCGTAAAAAAAAACTTTAGAGTGATTTTGAAATTATGCAGAAGACTAGGAGATTATCTGACTCAAGGAGACTCTAAGGATGTAGATGAAAGTGCACTACAGGAAGTTTTGAATAATTTTTGTGAAAACGAACTAGTACATTGCTTATTGAATTCAGTAACAGCAGTAAAATTGTTGCTGACACTTTCTGTGGCTAGTGGAGAACTCAGCTTCAAATAATTGAAATTACAATAATAAAAACTTACTAGCGTTCTATAGTGACGTGAGAACGATTTGTAGGACTATCACCATTATCAACAGCTCAAGATGAAGCTAAAACAATTCATTTGAAGGATATTGTTTCTACTACCGCTAAAAGTAGCGCCGAAAAAACAATAATATGCAATATGTAATAAAAATAATTAGTTGATTATTTATTACAGTATTTGTATGTGTATAATTGTCTGCGTGTCTTACATTTTTAAAAAATTTGTTTTAATGGGGCTCCACGAAAATTTTTCGCCTAGGGCGCCAAATTTGCTCGGGCCGGCACTGTCAACCAACGAGATATATAAAGTAGAGTGGTAAATGGTAACCCTTGAGAAGGTCCAAGATGAATCATGTGACATGCTCTCCTTGCACCTGCGTATTCGGTGATACTGGTAACAGCTTATTTTCAATAAATTTCTATGGAAACGGTTTGGAGATTGTTCTTCGCATAAGTCATAACGGACAATGTTTTTGTTTACTTATGTAGTTTAATATTCTTTTGTTCTAAATCATTTTGATTTTACTTCTTTTTTATTTCGTGTAGTTGAACTTTAACCGACAAAATGCTTAAAAATAGTTGAAAAATTATTATTTGTTCTTAAATTTAGCTCTTTAAAAGTTTAAATTTTCTTTTATAAACACTTTTAAACTTTGTTGGAAAACGATGAAAAAAAAAGGTATTTTATTATTTGTTTAAATGTGAAATATGTGTAAAATTATTTTAAAAACAATTTATTTCGGTCGTAGTTATCGTAGTTCTTGAAAAACAGCAGCTCCATCTGTCGTCGATTAATACCCATATTGAAGTGCCTGGGAAAGAACTTTCTGCAGGCAGTGGGTAGCTGTGGACCCAATGCAGCACGGGAGAGAAAAGAATTGCCGTAGGCTGCTGGTACCCAAAGCGAGATTTAGAGCAATTTTAATGTTTTTTTTTTTTTTTTTTTTTAATAAAGTGGTTCAATACTTTTAAAAATCCATTTAAATACAGTGGCCAGCGAAGCAGGCGTAGCCTGCTAGTAATGAATAGTTTAACAAAAGATGTTTAAAAAAAATTCCTCAAAATTTTGTATATCTATATATTAAAAAATTTACTGCCGCTGGCGTCAAGTTTTTTTTGTTTGCGACCACATCTGAACAAATATTATTATATATACTGCGCCATGAAAAAATTCGTACCATGAAAATATGCAGAAATATATAATCATAAACAACTTCTTAATCTATAGTTCTGTAATTCACGTGTTCAATTTCAGTCATAAAGTCAGTTGGGAGAGCATAAATTCTTTATTAGAAATTAAACACACAATAAAAAACTATTTGCAGTATACTTTGAAGAATTCACAATTATAACTTAATTCAGTAATATTTCAGGATAACATTGTTTCTCCATAAAGGAGCCAAGATCATAATATTTAAATCATAACTTTCATGTTCAAGAGAAAAAATTATACTTCCTGTTTAAGACAGGCCGCGAAAACTAAACTAAACATAAAAAAAGTAACATTCTCAAAAAGAGAAAAAAACACCTCTCATTTGGCAAAGAGCCAACTACTAGTCGGGGGGCTGGCGAAACGAAACCAAAAGCTACGTTCAAACATGCTCCGCCCCCATGAACGAAGGTTCATAAAAATATTCTACAAGTACAATAACAACATTAGTGTTATTACAGGTTTTCATTTTCTTGGTCTTCAACTGCAAATAGATAAGAAAAAAAGGAGATTAATATACATATGAAACATTGTACTAGATGATTAACATAAATGGATTAAAAACAGGAACATAAAAAAAAAAATAAATAATAATGATAATAAATAAAATAAAATAAAATAAAAATAAAATAAAAAGTTCAAAATGGCAGAGGTGATAGTTTGGCGATCGGACGCTTCAACTCTCCATAAATAGTTTTCAGTAGAACAACACGAATCTTGCCATCTGCTCCAGGAAATAATTTGATTATGCGTCCCAGTTTCCACTTCAAAGGGGGCTGATTATCATCTTTTATTAAAACCAAATCGTCTTTCTTGAAATTTGGTTTATTTATTAACAATTTTGATCGCCTTTGCAAGTCTGATAGGTAATCTGAAGACCATCTGTTCCAGAAACTTTGAAAATTTTTTTGTAGAAGTTTCCATCTTTCTAGCGGGGTTAGGTTAACTGAAGAATAGTCAGGTTCTGGTATTGAAGTCAAGGCAGTGCCTATGATAAAATGTCCTGGAGTTAGAGCATTTAAGTCACTTGGATCATTCGAGAGCGCAACGAGAGGTCTCGAGTTCAAACACGATTCAATTTGAGTAATTAAAGTAAGGAACTGTTCATAAGTTAATATTTGTTCGCCAATAGTTCTTTTTAAATGACCCTTCATCTGTTTTATTCCAGCCTCCCAAAGTCCTCCAAAATGGGGGGCCGATGGGGGATTGAAATTCCATTTGATTGTTTCTTCGGACAAATATCTGTGGATCTTTTCGTCAGAAGAGATCAAGGACATCATTTTTTTCATTTCGTTGTCGGCACCTACAAAGTTCGTTCCTCTGTCTGAAAACAATTCTTCAGGTTTTCCTCGTCGAGCAACAAACCTCTTCAAGGATGCGAGGAATGTTTCAGAGGTGAGATCACTGAGTATTTCCAAATGAATTGCTTTTGTGGAAAAACAGATATATAAACAAATATAACTTTTATAAGATCTAACACCTCGGCCCTTACGAGGTTTGATGAGAAAGGGGCCTGCAAGATCAACCCCGACTTTCGAAAACACTCGCGATGGCACTACACGAGCAGCTGGAAGATCACCCATCAGTTGAGAGGCTAAGTTCGATGTGGTTCTAAAACACTTCATACAGTTCCGCAGATTCCTTTTCACGGCGTCTCTTGCATTAATTATCCAATATTGTTGTCGCAGGACTGAAATTGTTAACTGAGTTCCACTGTGAAGATGTTTTTCATGAAAATACTTTATAATTAAATCTGTAATGTGATGCGTTTTAGGAAGTATCGTTTGGTGTTTTTGACTCTCAGGTAGGTTTGCGTGTCTTAATCTTCCACCAACACGAAGAATTTCATTTTTGTCTAGAAAAGGGTTTAAAGAAAGTAGTTTGTTACTAGCATTCAGGTTTCTTCCAGATTTTAAAGTCTTTATTTCCTCTCCAAATTCATGTCTTTGAACCAACTTCACAATAATTTTAGTTGCCTCATCAAGTTCTTGTATAGTTAAAAAGCCAGTATTTCGCGCAGATCGACATTTAGTATTTTTTATAAATCTAAGACACCAGGCTGTAACACGTCTTAATTTAGACCAAGATGAAAACTTATATAATAATTCAAATTCATTATTGCCATGAGTTAAAGAGCAAACAGTAGTTTTCCGTTGTTCTCTCAAAATCTCTTCTTCAGGTATTTTGACTTCATTTTCCGGTAGTGGTGTCGGTAAATGCTCTTCTTTCAACCAGATTGGTCCCTTTAACCATTCTTCATTCTTCAACAATTCAGTTGCTGTGCAACCACGAGATAGCACATCAGCGGGATTTTTAACCCCTGGACAAAATCTCCACTGAGATGGGGCTACTAATCGTTGAATTTCACGCACTCTGTTCTCTACAAAGGGCTTCCAGTTACTAGCACTTCCTTTGACCCAATAAAGGGTAATTTGGGAATCACAGAAGCATAGTATGTTTTTGACGGGAACTGAAAATAGCTGCCCAAGATAATGAGCTAATCGAGCAGCTGTTAAGGCTCCCATCAATTCAAGTCGAGGCAAAGTAAGTTTTTTGAGAGGAGCTACTCTTGTCTTTGACATAATAAATGAAGTTTCACGAGAACAAGGATCACGAAAATAAGCTACTGTACCATATCCCTTCAAACTGGCATCGCAGAAAACACAAATTTGAATAGTTTCAGGAGTTAATTTTTCAAAATTCGTAAAATATTTTCTAGGCACTTCAAAATTTTCTAAATCCTGTATTTCACGATGCCATTTCTTAAATTTTTGTGTTAAAGCATCAGGTAAAGCAGAATCCCAATCAACACCCTGCTCCCATAGTTCTTGCATTAGAAATTTAACTCTTATTATAAAAGGGGAAATAAACCCTACAGGGTCATACACCTTTGCTACAGTTTGTAAAACAATTCTCTTAGTGATAATTTCATTATCAAACCCTTCTAACAGAGACTGAAAGTCTATTCTTAACGTGTCATTATTAGTTGACCACATTATTCCCAATACTTTAGAGATATTTCCCTCATTTATTTCTTCATCAACGTTTATTCCATATTTTTCCCACAATTTGCTTAATTCGTAAGAGTTACTTTTAAATTTCCTTAATGTCATATTGGCATCTTTAAGTATTTTCACAGCACCAGACGATAAAATAAATGCTTCATTTACAGAATTAGCGCCATGAAAGAGATCATCAACATATAAGGAAGTATCGAGCATATCAACTACTTTCTCAAACAAGTTCTTATAGCCCTTTATGTGATGTTTAATGGTAGCTGAGAGCAAAAAGGGTGATGTTGTAACACCAAAAGTTACACGAGTCATGCGGAAAAACTTTAATAGAGGATTTTTACTATTTATATCCTCAAACCATAGAAATCTCAAAAAGTTTCTATCATTTTCTGCAACCTGTATTTGCAGAAAAGCTTTTTCAATGTCACAAACAAAGGCAATTTTATGAAGGCGGAATTTTAAAATAATATCCAAAATATTAGGATTTAAATTGGGGCCTGCAAATAAACATTCATTTAAAGATTTTGCTTCCTTTTCTTTGGAAGAAGCATCAAACACTATTCTGACCTTTGTAGTGGACTTATCTGTTCTTATCATCGGTCTGTGGGGCATATAATATACACCTGTTTCATTTTTGTTTATTTTACACTCCTCTATTATACCCATTTTCTTTTGTTCCTCAAGAATTTTTTCATATTCATTTTTAAGCCATTCATTTTTAGACAGTTTTGTTCTCAAACCCCAAAGTCTATTTTTGGCTATTTCTATATTCGATTTTAATTCATTTTTATTTTCCTTCCACAAAAATTGAATTTCATATCTTCCCTTAACAAAATTTAAATTTTCATTAAAAGAATTAATAATTTCTATATCTCTCTGTGACATAGAATCATTCTTACTGTAACATATTCCAAGTGATTCTAAATCCCAAAATCGCTGCAAATCAAAACTGTCAAATTTATTTACAGATACAAAATGCGAATTAATTACTTCTGTACTATTATTATTCAATTTCCCCACTACAGTATATCCGAAAATAGTATTAGCAACATATAAATTATCACCGATTTCTTCAATGATACCTCTCTGTATTTTCCAAAAATAATCAGCTCCTAGCAAAATATTAATTTTGGAATCACTTAATGAATTGTCTGCCAATTTCCAGTTTTTATTTTTAATATAACTTTCAATTTCTGGTTCGCCCCTTGGGCTTTTCAAGGGAGTCGCGGTTATTAAGTCTGTAGCTAATACTTCAACATGGATGAGCCGACGAGGATTTATTTTGCTACGCAGTTCAATATTAAAAACCTCGAATTCCTCTTCTTTACCTTTATTTATACCAAAGGCAAAAACAGTTAGCTTTTCTGTTCTTACACGGGTTAATTTTAATTCGTGGGCCAATTCTTTAGTAATAAAACTTTTTTCACTTCCGGAATCCAATAAGAGTCTGACAGTTTTTGATCTAGAATTAGATTGGGCTATGACGCAACATGTTTGCAATAACGCTGCCTGATTACTGTTTTTCAAATGTGAATTCGATACTATAGTGTTCTCTACTACTTCTGGTTTCAAGTTTTTTGAAAAACAAAATAATTTGTTATGATCTGTTGCTTTACATTTTTCGCAAGGCTGCGATTTCACCCCGCACTGTGATGACAGATGAGATTTTAGAAAACATTTATAACACCTGCCATCCTTCTTTAATTTTAACCTTTTCTCAACATCAGTTAAATTAGTACATTCAAGAGAATGATGATCATAATTCTTGCAAAATATGCATATATTTTTTACACCTACATTCAATGAATTCATTTTATTTGGAAATTTTCTGTCATTAATTTCGGCTTTATTTTTATTTACAATTACCGAAGCATTTTTATAATTAATCATACAAAGTGATTTTTCACGCGATTCAAGTTCTACTTTAAGAAAATTAATTAAGTCTGTCACATCAGACTCATCCTTCCTTTTATCACTTTGCCTGTAATATTCAACTACTAGATCGTTTGGCAATAATTTTAATAAAATTGGATTCAGTAAATGACCATATTGGCCTTTTGTCACCCCTAAATTAGATAAACTGCGAATATTTACTTCACAAGCGTCATAAAACTTTCGCAAAGCAGTTATATTTTATGAACTTTTTACGCCTTCTAAGTTTATCAATTTATTCATGTGAGCATTAATGATAATATCCTTTTGCCCAAAACGTGTTTTCAATATTTCTATGCAATTATCATAATTTTGTTCCGTAAGTGAAAACCCTTCAATAACATTGTACGCTTTGTCAGTTAAAAGCGTTTTCAAGTAAGTGAATTTTTCAATCTTTGTAAGATTTTCATTTAAATGGATTGAATTTTCGAAACAATCGAAAAATTCGTTCCATTTTTCTATTTGTCCACCAAATTTTGGTAAGGACATTTTCGGCAATCTCACTGCCGAACCAGTTTTTGTTTGGGTTTCACCGACAGAACAGTTTGAACTACTTTCATCTTTATTATTACATAATCTTTTTAATCTTAGTTTGATTTTGCATTTGGCAGAAATTATTTGCTCGCCGTATTTATCGCTGGTCGCGATATCTTTTTCATACTCTTTAATATCTACTATTAAATTTTCAATTTCATTATTTAAATTTTTTAATGCAATTTCTCTTTCACCTATCATTTCCTGGATTTCGATGATTTCGTCTGATTTTGTATTTTCTAGATCGTCCAATAATAAATTCTCTAATTTATTTATTAATTTAGTTACATTTGAGCGTTCCGTAGAACGCTTAGCTTTTAACTTTTCAATATTCATAGCGAGCAAATAATCAAACAAAATAATTAAAATAATTAAAATTTCTAATTTCATTTAATCAATGTTATAAATAGTAGTTAAATTTTGCTTACCTGGTTCCATATCCAGGCAGCTATCCAATAACGAATCCGGAATTCCAGTCATTATTATTTTTCAGTTTCGTTTTCACAATAAATTATCCAAGCTTTCAAATCCAAATCCAGATAAATTAATATCTAAAGGTAATTTTACTTTCAAGGGATTTCACTTATCCCGAGTTTCGTTCACCATGAAAAAATATATTTATATATACTGCGCCATGAAAAAATTCGTACCATGAAAATATGCAGAAATATATAATCATAAACAACTTCTTAATCTATAGTTCTGTAATTCACGTGTTCAATTTCAGTCATAAAGTCAGTTGGGAGAGCATAAATTCTTTATTAGAAATTAAACACACAATAAAAAACTATTTGCAGTATACTTTGAAGAATTCACAATTATAACTTAATTCAGTAATATTTCAGGATAACATTGTTTCTCCATAAAGGAGCCAAGATCATAATATTTAAATCATAACTTTCATGTTCAAGAGAAAAAATTATACTTCCTGTTTAAGACAGGCCGCGAAAACTAAACTAAACATAAAAGAAGTAACATTCTCAAAAAGAGAAAAAAACACCTCTCATTTGGCAAAGAGCCAACTACTAGTCGGGGGGCTGGCGAAACGAAACCAAAAGCTACGTTCAAACAACATCTTCTCACGGACGGCAGGGTTCTTCGCATCATGAGAGGTATCAATGTGTACCGTATACTCCAAGGAAGGCATTTCAGCTGCTTAGAAATGTCTATCTTTTTAATTAAAAAAGTTATTAACTAAAAACGACGGGTTTATGAAGGTACTCTATTTGCCACCTTGAAAAAAGTTTCTCCCAGTCACGTTATTCTTCTGGCATGAAGTCATTTTACACGGGAAAATTAAAATATAATCCATGGTTGTAGGTAAGTAGGTTTGGTTTAACGTTGCACCAGTACTGCGCTATGGGCAAGGGTCTGGGACGCAGCCCCAGAGTTGTTCCGGAGACATGCCATCACAATTTTGATCCTCCATGAAGGAGATGGCTTCCCCGCTTTGGTGATCTCCAGAGGTATAGTTTTGAGGGAAACATGGAGGACTTTGCGGCCACGACAGATTTTATGTGCACCAGCCACCACACCATTAGTGGCCACGACGGTCTTTGGTCGTCTCAAGTATCGAACCGGCAGTCTTCCAATTATGAGCTCGGCGCTTTACCGACTGGGGTAACGCGGCCTAGATCCATGATTGTAAAAAAGAAGTAAAAAGGGTCATATAATAAAGTTGTAATGCAAAATGGGTCTAGATATTACAATTTTCTCTCTATTAAAAAAAAAAAAAAAAAAAAAAATCAGCACAATTTTCATAAAAATAAATAATATGGGATTAAATATTGTGTATTTCAGTTTGGCACTAATTATGGGGATTTTTATAATATCTTTCTGCTTTAGTCTTGTGTTATGCACTATTAATATTCCTAAACAAAGCAGCGAATGTGCGGGCAGAGCTCTGCATGGGTTAATAAGTAAAGTGAGTCGGGGGGAGGCTAAGCCTTCCTCGGGGGTTGGTGAGTGGAGCGAGCAGGGGGCAGAGCCCCCTAGTTAAAAAAAATGTAGCACAGTCGGAGATTTTTATATTTTATTACAGTTGCTATGTTTTTGGTGTTATTCCCCACTTCGTTATTCTTGTAACATATGCTTCTTCACACAATTAGTTGGAACTTTTCCCACAAAGTAATGAATGCTAAATTTCTTTTTTCCAGCAGACAATAATGCCTGATGTTTGTCTGGAGTTACATTTCAAAGCTAAAAGGTGAGGAATTTCAGTTTAAGCAGATCAGATTTAGAGAAAAGGGGATCGGAGGTCAATAACGTAAAAAAAAAAAAAAAAAAAAAAGTAAAATAATTTTAGCTCATGTATTCAATTTTTCACCAGAGGAATTTTTATTAACATTGTTTTTAACGAATCAGACGAAGAAAAAAATTAACATCAATATGGTTTAAGTGAAATGTATAAATAGAGAGAGAGGGGGAGAGAGACTCATCAAAACAATAAAACCTCGTTTTACAGTTGTATTTCTTAAAAAAGCGAAATTTTTTTCAGGGTCTATAAATAATAATAATAATAATAATAATATATATTATCCAGAAAGACAGTAACATAGTAGGTGGACCCAATGTTTAATACAAAATATCGAGTTGAGACCGCCAATAAGCGGTATTTTCCATGATCAGATTTTTCCCGGTCGTGAATCGATAGTGGTATCTGCATGAAACTAGATTCGTGGGTGTCTGGCAGGGAGAGAGAGCACTGAATTCATTTGTGAGCAGAAGTTTGCCTTCGTCAGGATTTACATGGAGTACGAACAGCCTCGTAGTCCACGGCCGGAATTATTTAAAGCAATAAATACATCCAGTTAAAAGCTCTATAAAATTAAGGATTTTGGGTGGGAGTTTGCTAAGGTCAGAAATTTCAGGAGCCGTGAACAAACTGATCGTTAAAGACGATTAGTTTATTGATTAAGAAAAATATTTAAAAAGACCAAGGAGGTAATATTTTATTTAAACTATACTTTGTACTTATTTTACACTATTTGCGTTACTTTCCACTTGTAATTAGCAAAAGTTTAAGACTTTATTATAAACACTAAAATCTACTTTTCATTCGAGGTTTTTTTTTTTTAGCTGTTCGATTGACCGAATAAGTAGTCATTTTCTGAATTCCTAAAACAGAGATAGAGATTTCCGAGTTATGTGTATAAGGTAAACAAATAAACTGAATAGACGAAGTGATCGAGAATTGTGATGAAATGATGCGTTATATTTTGATTTGTTTATATTTCCAAGAAATTCTCGCTTTATTTTCTAGTATTAATTCATAAACTGGAATTATAATTACTAAATTCGCTTCATCTGTTCGCTTGTATTTGCAGATATTTTTTATAAGTTTGACCACGATAATATAGAAAAACGTTCTGAAATTTTAATAATGGTGTCTAGAACTCTCTAAAATAGGTAAGTAGAATTTATAAGAATGGCATGGAACTATTTTTATTAGAGCCACAATTTATTTAGATCTGAGTAGACGATTTTTTATATGAATTTTTTTTACTTTTATTAATGTATTAATATTAGAACTCTGAATTTACATGAAGAAATTAAAAACTTAAATACGCACATATATATACAGTAAAGCACCGTTTATACGTTTTTCAAAGGACTGACATAAAAGGACGTATAAATGAAAAGACGTATAATCGAAACTTTAATAATAACACTTTAATTACTACAAATTTAATGACACTTAAGTAACATTTATATGAAAATACTAATTAATAAAGCTTCTTAAGTTAGTAAATGCATATTCTACCTTTTTAAAGACAATAATTAATACAATATATATATATATATATATCTCCTTATATTATTAAATCTGTACGCATCTGTCTGTCTGTCTGTCTTTCTGTCTGTCTGTCTGTGAGAAATGCCTTGTCATAGCTAAAGCTCCGGCGCTAATGGTCGCAGCGCTTCGAAACCGGTGTCGACAGACGCAGAATTTCTTCATCTCGACATCGCGATAATTCGCTAAGCGATGCAACTCTAATTAGCGGAAATATTAATTAAAACGTCGACCCATATCTACCGAAAAATGACCCAGAATTCATGATTAAATGCTTAAAAAGCGACATTTTTACGGAAAAAGTGGAAAATAAATTAGAAATATCAGTTGTATCGTTACAAATAAGATATCAAATGAAAGGTCCGATTTTTCTGAATCCGACTGTTTAAATAGCTTATTTATAGGGCAATTAGATTTTTTAAAATTAACTAAAGTATGAAAAAAAAGTGGCAACAAATCACAACAGTTCTATTAATTTCGCAATAGACGTATTTCGGTTACCATGGCGCATTATTACCCAATTATTACATCTGGAGTTACATAACAGTGTATTTCCTCACAAAATTATTTTTCTCCCTAGAGCAAACGAAATGTTTCTCTAGAGTTGGCTAACCCTAGCATCAGGCCTAAGTACTGTTTTATTTTTTTACAGTCGCGATTTCCACCTCTCTACTCATGAATTCCTCTAAATTTTTGTTGTCTCCTTTCAAAATTATGAACTGCCGTTTTTTATTTTTTATTATTTGGCTATTTTTATTAAGTTTTATCGTTTTTATTAAGTTTGTTACTTCTGTTGCTGACTTCTGACGGGATGCCCAAAAGCGATCCCGGATTGGTCAGAGCCTCGCGCTCTGATTGGCCGGGTCGCCTAGGACATAATTCCGTCGTTTTTAGCTCAAAATTTTTCAGAGAGGATTGAGAATAACTTGCTGTTTGCTGATTGGTCCACGGATCCACCTCAGAACTTAGTTTCTGGATGGAAACCGGGATTCGATCTGAAACTGCATTTTATTTCTCTTTAATCCTCCTCTGTCCTTTTTATTTTTATTTCTTGATAGAATTCTTAGGGGGAAAAAAAAAATGTATGGCCCCCTTTTTTTTTATTAATTGCGGGACTACGAGCGTTTTCCTGTGCCCCTTGGGGCGCCCTGCTCAGCTCTTTATTCCTTTTCGCCGTCCAGACTGTCTTCGTCAACGCACGCAGCTGTTTTCTTCTGCACTTATTTTTTCAAGGAGATTTTAATTTTTTTTTTTTTTTTTTTTAATTTATTTATTTATTTATTTATTATTATTATTTTTTTTTTTTTTTTTTTTTTAAATCTCCTGCTGCTTTACTCAGGTTAATTCCCCTGCTAACGTGGGAGAGTTTCTGAGACTAAATTCTAAATTTATTTTTTAATTAAAAAGCCTTCGGCTTTTTAATATTTTCTTTTCTGTAAAATTATCTTTATGTTTTTTGGCACTTTCGATGGAGGTAAGCAACGGTTGCGACCGATTGCAGGTACTCCGAATCAACTACGTTGACGTTGACCATGGCGCCGCACAGTGGATCGAACAATGTTAAAATACGAACATAGGCCCAAAAATCAGTCTCTAAATAACTGATATTTTGCAGTGAAATAATTTAAAAGAGTGTCTAAAAAATACAAATATATGGTTATTTCTTCAATTACACGAAGTTTTATTATATATAAATAAGTTCAAAATGAAAATTTTTAGAAATAAGATTTTTCGATGAATTTCAGTGACTTTATTTGAATAGCCATCAAGTGGCACTTACGACAACTATGAAAAAATACGAAATAAAAATACTTTTAATAATGTCCTAATGAAAGTTTAAGGTACAGTCGGCTGCAAAATTATTCGAGCACTAGCCAATAATTCGTATATTAAGAAAGAACACTTAAGACTGTTTTGCTAAGTAAATCCTTGTCGAATCATGTTCCTAGACTGATTAAGAACATGACTCGACAAGGATTTATTTAACAAAGCTGTATTAAGTGTACTTTTTTTTGGCAAGGATTATTGCTAGTGCTCGAATAATTTTGCAGCCGACTGTACTTCTGCCAACATTTTGTCGGTTTTTTATGTTGTGATTCACGCATGAAATGTGAATATAAAATAAATAACAAAATTAAATAAATAAGTTGTGTAACTTTTTTTGTCCAACTTTGTCCAAAATTTCAAACACATTTTACTACTCCTAAAAGTATACATTTTAATCTGTGAAAAGGATTTCCGCCACAAATCGCCACTTTTAGAGAAAAATAAATTTTTATTCTGTTTAACCCCAAATTATCAATCGAGAAATTTATCTGAATAACTGTATTCATTAATGACAGAAAATATATTAAAATTTTTATAGTGAAAATATTATAGAATTTAGATGATTAAAATAAATTTAATAAATCAGAAATTACTTCTTATTATTTTTTTTTTAATATTTAATTAAATAACTAAATTTACTTTAATGGTACTGAAAAAGCAGGACCCCAAAAAGGGGGGAAATGTAAATGGTTGCCGTGATATGTCATAAAATGTTAAAATTAAGTAAATGTTTAACATTAAATAATTAAATGTTAAAACTAAATAGTGTAATTACATATTACGATTTAAAGTAAAAGTTCCTGTGTTTCTGGAAAATGTTCCTTCATTTGCACATTTCTTTTTTTCGTTCTCATGCTTGAAATCAGGGGGTAAGATGTTAATAACAAGTGATGTAGCAAATCTTCGTTACACGCTCTTCGATTTATTTTTCTCGTGTGGTATTCTCTGTATTTACGAAACTCTTTATTTCGGGCTTCGCTAGCTTCTTCTGACAGTTGTCCAATTGGAATAGAAAACTTTTCTATTACGTGTTTTCCCTGAATCAATAGTTTGTGAACTGAAGCTGGCATATAGTTCCACACATATTTTGAGACACATTGTTTTGCTGTTTCCAGTACAAATTTTCCAAATTTGTCTCCTAAATTTACCTTCAAAAATTGTCCTCCTAAAAATAACAGAACCTAGAATCAACATTTTTTAAAATTTCTTTGATAAGAATTCACTTTATTTGCTTATTTGATTAAAAATTATTTCAGATAGCAAAATAAAACAAATAAAAAAATCCAGTTCAATAAAAAAAATTCATTAATTTATTGATCGCCTACCTTCCATAAGTCTTTAGTAAAATAAAGACAAAAGTGATTTTTTGCATAGAGTTTGTCAGTAAATGCCTGCATGAGTTTTCTATTGAAAAACTACATAAAAAAAAAAAAAAAAAAACAAGAAGCAGTAACCTAATGATATATTTATCATTGTGTGCTAAATTGATTGTGTTACAAATATAGATTTTCTTCACGAAATTTTTATTTATTTTCTTTTATTCTCTTCTTTTATACAACATTTGTTTCTTTACCAGATATGTTTCTAATATCTATTTGCAGCAGAAAAGTATGATACCGCTTAACCCCTTTATTAAACCATATTTTCCTCAAATGGCACATTAAACTATTTTCATGAATAAAAATTGATGTAAAGTAAAAAATTCATTTAGCCTATTGGAAATAATTAATTTTACTTTTTGCACCTTATTCTCTTAGTCATTCGCATACTTCTCACAACCCATTGTATTAGCATAAGCAGGATTGTCACAAACAACTACTTTTTAATTTTTTCCCCACTAGAATTATCAAAATAATATTCATACTGATGTTTTTCCAGAAAAATGATACACAGGAATCAAGATTTTAAAAAATTGGTGCCAGGTGAATAAAACGATAAAGAATTTGATGGGGAAAATATTCCCGCGGCCTTATAAAGGGTTAAAAAAACATGGAATCGCTTTAACTATCATACATATATACATATTTAAATCGAAATGTGACAAAAAACATCATAAATAGATAATAATAATACTATAACGTTCCTATGTTCGCCTCTGCCTATACTTCGATCCACTGTGCGCCGGGCGAAAGAATAAATGGATTTTACTTCCAGCTTTACTGATTTTGTACTGGAAATAAAAATTGCAAATTTCAAAATGCTTCAATTTTCTTCAAAATTAATTCAAACTTGCTACACACTTTTAACATCACAAGACGAAGTTTCAGTTCAAATATCATCGGGTTTCGAGAATAAATAAAAAAATGTACAATTTAATTGCAAATTAAATGTTATTATAATACGCGTATTTCAAATTCTAACTATGATTAAATTATTTTTAGTACATCATTCGAAAGATATTTTAAAGTACTTTTATATTATCGAAAGCGGGATTCAAGATTTTGCTTCATTTACATGTTTTGAGGTCTCCTGAATCGGTTTTCTTTTGTATCTGAGCTATTAATTAAAATAATTCCATAAGTAATACATCATAAGATAGCTTTGTTGGTTTGAAATCGAACAGTAGATTACAGAAATTTATACCGCCAGATGGCGCTGTAATATTTTAAAATTTCAATATTTCAATTTCTAATTATGATTAAATTGTTTTTAATACATCATTCGAAAGATATATTAAAGTTCTTTTATATTATCGAAAGTTTTAACCAGATTTGCACGTTTTGAGGTGTCCTGATTAGGTTTTCTTTTGCATCTCAGCTAATTCAGTTAGACCGTTCAAAATTGGTATATGTAGGTTAATTAGGAAGGGCTAAAAGGGTGGGAAAGAGGTAGGCCTGCACCGCGCGCACGGGACAGCGCTGCCGAAGGCAGTGGGGACCCGGTCTGACTTTTTAACCGATGAGAAATGATTTTTTTTTTTTTCATTTTATTTTCTTAAGAATAAAAATTTGATTTGAGAAGGAATATGTGCGCGTATACCTTCACACGTGAGTGCGCAGCGCGCATGGGTCTGCGCTGCCGAAGGCAGTGGGGACCCGGTGTGAGTTTTTACCCGATCAGAATTTTTTTTTTGAGGGGGGGGGGGGGGCATGGAGGGTCAGGGAAGGAATAGGTGAATGCAGCGCGCACGGGGCAGCGCTGCCGAAGGCAGTGGGGACCCGGGCCGACTTTTTACCCAATCAGAAATGATTTTTTTTTTTAATTTATTTTCTTAACACTAAAAGTTACTGTTAGTGATTCATTTGAAAATACTGACCCGCTAGCGGGCGAAGCTCGCTAGTATAATAATAAAACGTGAGAAAAATCATACTATTAATGCATGACTGGGTACTAATTACATACATTGAGTATTATGTTACATTTATTAAGAGCTATATGAACATATTTTGAATATTAATTATATATATTGCGTATCTTTAATAATTAGCGTACGATTTATGTGCACACAGATAGTTATTTAATAACATTAAAAATCTTTAATATTCGTCTGATTTACTGCTTGTCTATGAGCATTAAAAATTCTACTGTAAATTCAATTGATTCTTTGATCAGTATTCTTCGATCTTTCCTAGGAAAAATTCGTCTTATTTAGAATGGAGAATAATGACAGGTCGAGAAATTTTGCGAATTTTAGTAAAGTTGAAAAGACGTATAACCGATATTAGCGGCGTATAAACGAAGAATTTTTGCATTGAAATGAATAGGCATGAATCGGGACTTCACTAAAAGGACGTATAAATGTAAAAGACGTATAAACTGTGCTTTACTGTATATAATTTTCTGACTAAGTTTAAAAGGTACATGTTTAGGGAATAGAATACATTACCTACGAATAAGTATTTTGGACACTTTCGATTTTAGATGTTTTGTCAAATATCTAGAAAAGTTCTTTAGGAATCATCTTCAGGCTTTGATAATGTAAAGAACATGTTATACTTCATATATATTTCAGCAAAAGTTGTGTCTTGAAGAGGAAAAAGGGTCAAGTAAAAAATTAAAATATATATATTTGGATTACCCTATAGAAAGTAATGCTTTAAATGCGTTTTGGCTGTAGCTTGTGATTATGTGTATATTTCTTATTATTTGTAGAAATTTTTATAAGCATGGAGATATAAGTTTTTGTTGTTGTTGTTGTTGTTTTTTTATTGAAAAAAAAAATCACTTTTTTAATTATAACATGTAAGGTATTAAACCCAGTGCAAAGCCCTTTTTATTATTATTAAAGACTTTTTCCAGCTTACTCTCTCTGTCATAAACATTCTGCCGAATCCGGGTTAAAAACGGAAAAAGGAGAAAATAAATTAGAATATCAGACCTATCGTTACAAATTCGGTACCAAATAAAAAGGGCGATTTTTCTGCACACAGTTTTTCGACACGACAATTAGATTTTTTTAAAAATAACTAAAGAATGAAATTTAGGTAATAACAAATGCATAAAATAAATTAGAAATATCGGTTCCATCGTTACAAATTCGGTACCAAATGAAAAGGGCGATTTTTCTGAATCCAGGGGTGCAAACAGTTTTTCGATACGACAATTAGATTTTTTTAAAATTAACTATAGTATAAAATTTAGGTGGTAATAAAAATGTTTCATTTTTATTGGGAATTTCTAACACTCGTGATCAATAGACAATGTAAGATTAATTTTTACTTTCATCTATATTCAATAGAAGAAAGTACTGGGGGGTGCAAACAGTTTTTCGACACGACAATTAGATTTTTTTTTAATTAACTAAGGTATGAAATTTAGGTGGCAACACTTCATTTTAATCGTTTCATACCTTTTAGTGCGAATCAAGCTAATAGAAAAAGTCTTTAATTTAAATTTTATTTTTATTTTATTTTATTAGCAAATTTGGCATACTAACGTTAGACACAGCATACTGCAAAGAGAATGCAAAAAAATGGGAAATACCTTACAAAACATAAATATTTTTACTAAATAGTTTTTAACTACGCATGCGCTAGCTTTTTAAAAAATTTCCTTTGCATAATTTAATAGCCAAAAGTATTTGAACAATTTATATGAAAATCCCAAACAAATATTGTGTGAATTCGAAAAGTTATGAGAGATGAAATGAACAGAATTTCGGTTCTTCTAAAGAACAAGTAATATAAAAAGAAAAAAAAAATTAAGTCAATTCCTACTTACAAACACTATCGAAAAAGTTTCTTTTCTTTCTTTCTTTTCTTTCTTTCTTTTCTTTTTTTTTTTTTTTTTTTTTTTTTTAATAATTTTGAATTAAGAAATAAAAAGCGCGCGTGAAAAATGAAATAAAAATAATTATAAGATAAAAAAAAAAAAAAAAAAACTTTTTATATACCATGTTTTAAATTTTCTGATGAATCATAGAGCTCTTATCAACGTGCATAAAATTTTGAAAGTGATAATGCAGTCAATTTTTGTGAGATTCATAATTTAACTTTTTTTATAATTTTTTAACGTTCACGTTTAATTAAATGTATTTATTTTTATGTCGAATGAAAATAAACTCGTAAATTCTTTTTGGAAACAATTAAATCATAGCTAATATTTTAATAGCTATTGTAACGCTATTAGGATGTTATTATTTTCATATTTTAATTAATTATAAGAAAACTAATCAAAAATTCGAAAATCGGACTTCGAATTATTGTGTTGTCTGTTGTCACCGTGTTCTCAGCAATCCTGAAAGTTTCAAATTTCTAGCTAGTCGGGAAGTTAGCTAAAAATCGATTGCAAGATTTGTACAAGATATAGGGGGAGTGTGAGTGAACTAATAGTAGGAATTGGAAAAGGAAGATGGTAGGGAGTTTTACCAATATTTATTTACAATCAGCGAGCACTCTATTACCATGGGCATTGATTGAATCAAAATAAAAATGTGAGTAAAACCCCATAGTTTAGCTTTTATTTTGAGAGAACTGAAATTCAATTCATTCTATCTGTTGCCGCTCACCTTAGTTTGGCTATATGCGCAACCTTGGCGCGCATCTCTTGTTCACTTGCATTCCCGCCTTAGAAGAGTTGTATTGTTTTTCGTTATAAGAGTAACATCTCTCTTGTTTATCTTGTTTGGTGATATGGTTCACCTTTTTTATAGTTTGCGTTGACTATGGTGTCAACATATTTGAATACGTTAATAATACGTCCTCTAATAACTGTAAATATGTACATACGATATGTATAATAGTTTAATTAAATGTTTGTGAAGTAATAGCTTCAGAATAGTAATTATTAAAATGATATACAGTCCACTCATAAAGTATCGTCAACATTTGGTCTAGTAGATCCGGAGGAAGATCAATCGTAATATAATGAAATAGTGGTGGTGCTCATTGATGAAAGTAATTATGGATAAAAATAAATTAGTTATCCTAAATCGACAACGTGGAACCTTGAAAGGTCAATTGACTAAGATAGTGACATATTTAGAGACTGTTAGTGACGAGGATAAAGACATTATAACTTTAGAAATAAAGGAGGATAATCTGCAAAAAATAGTAACAAAACGGGATAATTTGAAAATCCAGTATTACGAAATAGCTGATGAATCGGAATTGGAAGTCCAATTGAACGCCTTCGCAGAATTGGAAGAAGAGGCAGAAAAATTAGAGGTAAGGCTTCGAAAATTCTTACACTCTAATAACATTAGTAAAAATGTAAATGAAATTATTTCAAATGAATCTAAAGCAGATAATTCTATTATCAATTTTCGTTTACCTGAAATTCCTTTACCCAAATTTAATGGACAATATAATGAATGGTATAGTTTTAAAGATCAATTTATAACCTTAATTGATCAGAATGATGAACTTTCAGATAATCAGAAATTATATTATCTAAAATCTACACTTTGTGGAAGAGCACTAGATGTAATTACCGAAGACGATTCATATATTTCGCTTTTTAAAGCATTGGAAGATAGATTCCAAAACAAAAGAATGATTGTAAATTCTCACTTAAATGAGATATTGAACGTAGAGAATCTGTCTCAAGATTTAGTTAAAAATTTGCGAACAATAACAGATAGCTGTAAAAAAAATATTCGAGCACTCAAAGGTATAGGATTGGAATTGAATCCCTTTACGGAGGCCTTACTTATAAATTTAGTTCTTAAACAGATCGATAGAGAAACTAAAAAACAATTTGAATTATCTTTAAGTTCTACAGAATTGCTAACATGGTGCGATTTCATTAACTTTTTAGAAAAAAGATGCTTGGCGTTAGAAAACTTACTATGTGTTTCGAATACGAAACCGAAATTAATGAATTCGGAAAAGAGTACTAGAATTAAAACTTTCTTTTCTAAAAATGATTCTTTTAACGATCAAAACTGTCCCCTTTGTAAAAGAAATCATTCTTTAGCTAAATGTTGTGAATTCTTAAAATTAAATGAATACGAAAGATTCCTAACAGTAAAAAAAATATTTGTTATGTATTAATTGTTTGAAATCCAAGCATCAGGTTTCGAATTGTAAAAGTGATCATTCTTGTAATATTTGTTCTAAAAGACATAATACACTCCTACATCGTTCTTTGCCAGAAACAAAAAGTAATAATTTCCGATCAAAACCGCAACCACAAAATCTTGACTCAAGCGAGACGGCGTCAGAAACAGACAAACACCTGCTTCTATCGAATGATTCATATCCTGAATTGCAGAAAGGAAAAAAAGATGTTTCGATGACATTATATAACGAGATTAATAATCCCATCTTAAAAAGTAAAAAACATGTATTGCTGTCAACAAGTATAGTTTATTTGGAAAGTAGCAATAAAAAAAAGATTCCGGTTCGTGTAATTCTTGATAATGGTAGCCAGTGTAACATATTAGACAGACAACTCGCTAATTTATTGAATTTGAAAAAAAGGAAATGCGATATTCATATTTCAGGAATTAATGGTAAGATGACAAATGTGAAATCTTCAGTACGTACCATTATTTCCAATAAAGATGATTCATTTAGTGAACCAATTGAATTTTTAATTACACCTAAAATAACAGAATTCATTCCTTCACACAATATAAACATAAGAAGTTTAAATCTACCACATGACCTTGAATTAGCTGATAGTGAATTTTGGAAAAAGTCTAAAATAAATGCTTTAGTTGGTGCTGAATTTTTCTATGAAATATTAAAAGCAGATAAATTTAAAATAGGACAATTCACCTTTCAGAATAGCGTTTTTGGGCATATTGCTGCGGGAACCATAGACCGCAATGTATCTGAAAATACTTTTTGCGGTTTTACTGCATGCAATGATTATCTTAATGAAACCATTCAAAAATTCTGGAAAATAGAAGCTCCTGAAATTGACTTACGTCCAATTAGTCAGGAAGAAGAATTTTGTGAAAAGCATTTTTTAGAAACTTATCGGAGAGATAAATCGGGAAGATTTATGGTAGCCATGCCCTTGAAGGAAGATGCTAGTGTTCTTGGGGAGTCTAAATCTATTGCAGAAAAAAGGCTCAAGCAGTTATGGAATCGTTTAGAAAAGAGTCCGACAATGCGAAATCTTTATTGTGATTTTATTAAAGAATACACTAATTTGAATCATATGACAAAAATTGTTGATAATTTAAATGAATCTAGCTGTTATTATCTACCGCATCATGGCGTTTATAGGCCCGAAAAATCTACTACCAAGCTTCGCGTTGTATTTAATGCTTCGAGTCCGACAACTAGTGGAATATCATTAAACGACATAACTTATAAAGGTGTCGTTAATAAAGATTTGTATGAAATCATGTTACGCTTTCGACAACACCGATTTGTGTTTTTGGCCGATATTGCAAAAATGTATCGCCAAATAATGATTACCGAAGATCAGAGAAAATTATTAAGAATTTTATGGAAAGATAATGTGAACTCAGAAATTGAAACCTATGAACTTAATACCGTAACATACGGTACCGCTTGTGCCCCTTTTTTAGCCATTAGAACGTTGAAGCAATTAGCTCTTGAAGAAGCCGAGAAATATCCGAAGGCTTCCGATATTTTGCTACATGATTCGTATATGGACGATATAATAAGTGGGGAAGAATCGCTAGATTCTACTAGGGAGCTTCAAAAACAACTTATACACTTGTTCTAACAAGTGTATAATGGAATAGTATATAGTATGGAAGTGTATAGTATGGAATAGTATGGAAGTATAATAGTATATAGTATGGAAGTGTATAATGGAAGTGTATAGTGGAATGAATTTACATAAATGGAATGCAAATCATATTTCCTTACTTGACTTTTCTAAAGAGACATACCCTGAGTACACATTCTCTGATAAGGAAACCAAAGCCCTAGGGGTTGCCTGGAAACCCAATTTAGATGCTTTCACATTTAAAATAAATTTGTGTCAGTTAAAGTCTATGACAAAGAGAAGCATTTTATCAGACATTGCTCGTATTTTCGACCCATTGGGTCTCATCGGTCCTGTTATTGTCAAAGCCAAGTTGTTTATGCAGGAACTATGGAAATTAAAATTGGACTGGAATGACCCTATTCCAAGCCCTATTGCTCAAAATTGGCTAGAATTCGCCACTTCGTTAAAAGCTCTTGAACAACTTAGAATAAATCGCTATGTTTTAATTCCTGAAGCACAACAAATAAACTTACACGGATTCGCCGACGCATCGTCATTAGCTTTTGGAGCAGCCGTGTATATTCAGTCTATTCATAATTCTGAAATTGTCTCCAATTTGGTTAGCAGCAAATCTCAAGTTGCACCTCTAAAAACTGTTTCTATCCCTCGACTCGAGTTATCTGGTTGTCTTTTGTTATCCAAATTGATTGTGAAAATTTTGAAATCTTTGAGATTACAAATCAATAATATTTATCTCTATACAGACTCTCAAATAGCTCTTGCCTGGATCCAAACCGAGCCTTGGAAATTGAAAACACTTGTTGGCAACAGGGTTGCCAAAATTCAAGAACTGTCTAAAAACTTCACATAGAACCATGTGTCCTCTGCGGAAAATCCAGCAGACTTAATTTCACGAGGTCTAACTACCACCGATTTAATGGATAATCAGTTGTGGTGGCAGGGACCAGACTTTCTAAGTAAATCCAGTAGTATCATAAACAATGACTCTGACTATCTGTCCCCCAGTGATAATAGTATTGTGATTAGTGAGTTGAAAAATAATCACCAGGGTGACGCTAACCCTGCAGTGTTGTGTGGATTAATCCAATCCACGGATTCTTCCCAGAACTTTTATAATCATTTGTTTTCATTAACAAATAATTTTTGTAAATTAATTAGAATATGTAGTTTTATTTTTAGATTTATTAGGAATACAAGAGCAAAGGTAAATAGAGTAACTGGACCACTCCGAAGCACCGAATTAAACGACACTGAAGTACATTTAATTAGACAGGTACAGTATACACAGTTTGCCGCAGAATTGATCTGCTTAGAAAAAAGGAAGCCCGTATCAGGTAAATTAAATTGTTTTAATCCAATTTTAGATTCTCAGGGACTCCTAAGAGTGGGTGGAATGTTGGAAAATGCTAATTTAAATTTTGATAGTAAACATCCCCTTTTGTTGCCCCACGACCATAAATTATCTTCCATGATTATGGAACATTTCCATAAAAAATTCTTTCATGTAGGACCTCAAGCCTTGTTATACCACGTTAGAAAAAAATATTGGACAGTTAGTGGGAGATCTTTAGCTCGGAAAATATTTCGTAACTGCGTAACGTGTTACAAAATTAAACCTTTAACGGTCAATCAACTTATGGGAAATTTGCCAAAGGAACGAGTAAATGTGACTCATCCATTTTATTGTACCGGTATAGATTTCTGTGGCCCTTTTTTAATTAAATATCGGGGTCAAAGAAAAGGAATCTATAACAAAATTTTTGTTTGTATTTTTATTTGCATGCCTACTAAAGCCGTGCATCTAGAGGTAGTTAGCGATTTAACATCCGAAGCTTTTATCGCAACTTTAAAAAGATTTTTTGCTAGACGAGGCAAAGCCCAAACATTATTCAGTGATAATGCAACAAATTTTGTTAGTGCAAATAATGAATTAAAAAGGTTACATAGATTAGCTACTCAGTCTGATGAAAACCTTACTAATTTTTTAAATTCAGAGAATATTAATTGGAAATTTCTGCCACCCCGTGCCCCAAATTTTGGAGGGCTATGGGAGCCAGGCGTAAAATCGTTTAAGTATCATTTGAAACGCGCAGTAGGAAACGCTAAATTAACATATGAGGAATTCTTAACCGTTGTTTGTCAAATTGAGGGAATCCTCAATTCTCGACCCCTTACCCCCCTTTCAAACGATATCGAAGATTTGGACGCCTTGACTCCCGGCCATTTTTTAGTTGGTCGACCCATCACAGCGGTGATCGAACCCGAGTTCTCTGGCATTTCAGATAATCGATTAGATACCTGGCAAAAATTAACTAAAATAGTTCAAGGGATATGGAAAAAATGGCAATGTCATTATTTAAATACGTTACAACAAAGAAACAAATGGAAATTTGAAACAAATAACATTAAAAATGGGGATATGGTATTATTAAAGGAAGAAAACTTGCCCATATGTAGTTGGATTTTGGGTAGAATAGTAGAAATTATTCCAGGAAAGGATAACAAAATACGCGTAGTTTCGGTTAAAACAAGAAATGGGACATATAAACGACCTATTTCCAAAATTGCTCTTTTGCCTTTGGAAAAGTAAAAAAAAAAAAAAAAAAAAAGTTTGAAAATGAATAATGTATATAGTTAAATTTAATTTGTTTATTGTATTTCATTTGTATTATTTTATTGTTTACAATGTTATTAATATTTCTCTTGTATAAGTTTTATTATTTAAATTGCATATATAATATTTTCGTATAATTAATTATAATTATGCTATTACATATTAGAACTGTAATTTTGAAACAATGTTTCAAGGTGGGCCGGTATGTTGCCGCTCACCTTAGTTTGGCTATATGCGCAACCTTGGCGCGCATCTCTTGTTCACTTGCATTCCCGCCTTAGAAGAGTTGTATTGTTTTTCGTTATAAGAGTAACATCTCTCTTGTTTATCTTGTTTGGTGATATGGTTCACCTTTTTTATAGTTTGCGTTGACTATGGTATCAACATATTTGAATACGTTAAGAATACGTCCTCTAATAACTGTAAATATGTACATACGATATGTATAATAGTTTAATTAAATGTTTGTGAAGTAATAGCTTCAGAATAGTAATTATTAAAATGATATACAGTCCACTCATAAAGTATCGTCAACACTATCTTTCATAACTTTTGAATTTACCTGATATTTGTTTAGGATTTTCATATAAGTTGCTCAATACTTTTGGCTATTAAATTATGCAAATGATTTTTTTCTTTCTTTTTTTTTTTTTTTTTTTTTTTTTAAAGCTAGCGCATGCGTAGTTAAAAATTATTTAGTAAAAATGCTTATATTTTGTAAGATATTTCACATTTTTTGCATTCTGATTGCAGTATGCTGCGTCTAATGTAGTATGCCAAATTTTCTAAAAATGTCTTTCCACTGGGTCTAATACCCTAGATGTTATATATAAAAAAAGTGGATTTTTTTTCCCAATTTATAGTTTATTTCCCCCGTTTTATCTCCGTGAATATATGTGGTAACCTCATAAAAATTATACAGATATTTAAAAGAATCCTTATAATGACATGCTTCAGTCAAAACGCATTTAAAGCATTACTTTTTACAGGGTGATCGAAAACATTTTGGTTTTCGTTTAATTTTTTAATGGTTCTCTTTTCCTCTTCAGGACACAACCTTTGCTGAAATATATGAGATATAACTTGTTTTTTGCACTACCAAAGTTTCAGATGATCCCTAAAGAACTTTTCTAGATATTTGATAAAACATCTAAATTCGAAAGTGTCGAAATACTTATTGGTAGGTAATGTAGGGGGGGAAGGGGGGGAGGACATTCGAAAAACTTTTTTTTTTAATTAGATATCTAAAATACGAAGCAGCAATTCTGTAGCATTGCATAAAGGAGAAGAAACAGCGAATACAGAATGTACCAAACAGACCCACCACCCACAGTAACTAACACTGCAATAAAATACACGAAAACTGTGTCTGTTCTGGTCATTCAGCTATTCCCTGGTATTCTTCGACGATGAACAACCGTTCATACGAAATATAAATACTCAAGTGGTGATAATCCAGCAAAACTAGAAATAGTTATGTTTTAGGAAAAGCCGTAAAATCGCAAAAATATTACTAGTACACTACCTCAATTACACCCAATATTACCCGAGAAAATAGCATTGTTCAGTGTTATTATAATCTGAGACACCCTGTATATGTCTGGGACAGAAAAACTGTCGTAGGAGTTTAACTGTTCGTACAAACAGAATATGAGACTTATTATTATTATTAAGTTAAGTAAAATGTTACAAAAGATTCAATATGAAAGACATCAAACATCAAAATGTAAAATAATAATATATATACGCATAATCTTTTACAGAAAATTGTCCAAGTTTGAAAATACCTGAGTAATGAGATAGAATTACAGGGAATATCATATTTTCTCATTAAAAAGATGAATTGGAATACATTTTTTATAGTTCTTTGAAACCTGATGACAGTGGTAAATAATTTATTTGATAAATATAACAGAATAACGTCACCTTAAGCCTACATATGAATGAATGTTTTCCCCATAAATAAGTCAACCTACATTCACCCGCACAGACAGAATAAAATATTCAGACAGAATGAAAGAATGAAAAGCTTTGTGAGAAAAATAATAAACGATCTGGGATCCAATAGCTTTTGAAAAAAACAAAACTTTTTGTCTTTTTCCGTCAGAACACTAATTTTTTTGTCATTTTTGGCCTTTTTTTTTTTTTTTTTTAAGTTTCAAGCATAATATTACTATAATAATAACAACAACAACATTATTATTATTACAATTAATCATGTGACACTCGCATTAATTTTTCTTACCCTACATTAATACCGACATATTATTACAGTTTGAGAGTGTAAAATAGCTAACCTTGCCGGCAGTTAAAGCCCATGTTATTCAATGGGGAAATATTTTTCCGCTGTTACTATATATTGTAATTCTTTTTTTAAATTCCGTATTTACATTCAGAAAATTTACAACCATTAAAGTAGTACTCGTTAAAAATAATAAAGTAATAATAATAATAATAATGTATTTTTCAGTTTAATAAAGTGAAAAAATAACTAAGTGGATTTTTTGTATTTTTTAGCTAAAAAATTAAATGGGGAAATTGAGAAAATTCAATTTTTGGAAAATAAATATTAGTTTAATTGTTGGAAATTTTTTTATGAATACAGAATTGGGAAAAAAACTGTAGTTAATGAGTCATTTTATAAACAAATTTCCCCATACAATAACATGGGCTTTGATTCTCGCCGAGTTTAGATACTGTACGCTCATAGTGGAGTAAGTGAGTTACTCTATTTGAACCTTTTTAGTGTACGTTAAAAAACATTTCAAAATAATTTTAGATTCAATGTGAAAGGGATATTGCTCCCTTCAACCACCAGTTTGAATAGTAGTGCTACTTCATAAAACAATTAAGTATGCTAAAATATTTTTAAATTAATTTCAAATATTCAGAAAATTTCAGTCTACATTATTCTTTGAGACTTATCAATTTTGAGTAGCCCTGTATATTATCAATATTCACGAAGTACTTAAATTAAGCATATACAGACAATAAATAAATAAATAAAATAAACAAACAAATAAATAAATAAATACAGTATCTGTATGACACAACTTGGAATAATATGTACAAAACTTTGAATAAACACCATAAAGTACAATAAACTCGCAACAGTTGATTTGGGTCGAAAAAGCACACAATCCTTCGTCAGGCGAACAAAGCAGGCACGAGTACTCCAACCAAAGCGGCAACGCACAAAAAAAGATTTTTAAAGATTATTCAAAGTTTCGTACATATTACTTTAAAACACCAGTTCTATGGTGCTTTCTTATTACAAGTATGAATACACTTCGAGCCACTTCGAAACATAGTACTAATACATCAGAATTGTTTTGTGTAACCCTGTGAACGAAATCTAATTAATTTTCATACTACATTATATGTAAGATATATGCTTTTGTGCGTATAAAAAATCTATGTCAATTTCATTCCGTTTAGTGCCGTATAAAGGCGTTAAACTGTGCGTACCAAAAATTTCGTGCAAAGGATATAATGTATTTGAATACTTTTGAATGCCCCTGTGCACAAACCATTTGTGCGATCTTAATAAAACGTTTCAAATAACTTTCCCATATGATACTGATTTGGAATACCGAGTTTGGACTTCCTGATAATATTTGTACATTAGTTTCACTCGCAAGACTCACACACACGCAGACAGACACACACGCAGATCGACCAGCCACTAAAATCCCAATTTTCAAAGTCGGGGGCGAGCCAGGGCCTGATTATCGCACAGGCCGACTAGGCCTCGGCCTAGGGCACCTCTATCTAAGGGCACCAAAATAATTTTAAAAATTTTAAATGCTATTTTAGGCAACGACCAATATCTAAATGGCAATAACCAATGGCTAAAATTTAAATAAATAAATAAAAAATAAAGTACAAATTTGAAAATCGAAAAAATATTGATGAGATGCACCTCTGCAAGCTCTAAGTTACTACTCTGCCAAGTTTTGTAGGGTTGTGTTTAATTATTTTTACCGGAAACAATTGCTGTTTGTTATTGGCGTTTTTATACATTTGCTTATTGATTTATGGCATTTGCTTACAATTTTCATTTTCCAACATCAGTTTTCAGTACATTTGATTGCAAGTTGTTAAAAGCCCGTCTTTCATGATTTGTACGTTTAAATTAATACTGAAGTTAAACTTTTCTACCTTTGGGGAAATTAGTATTAACAATATATACACAGATTTTGTTTATAAAATCGTAAAATATTTGCGCTTCTTTCGCATAAACTCTTTATTATATGCAGTGAAACTATGTATAAAAATAATTTTTCCCTATCATTTTAAATTTTTGGACTCTAATCTAGCTAGTCTTTTCTAACCACTAAATTTTAACAGCTGGCATAAACACTCATCATTACTTTCCTCTATATAAAATAAGAAAAATATTGCTGCAACGGAATAAGTCTTTTCCCTGCCTCAATTGTTCTGTTGCAGTGAAAGTAGTTTTACAGGCAAAGTGAAATTAAAGAAGTAGTTCATTAATCCTTTATTAGAAGTTGGTTTTGAAAAATCGATTACTGCATAACGGTATTTCCCAGAAGATTCAATTGTTCCACTGACCAGGCATTCAGATCTTTCAGGAATTATAATCTTTTTTACAGCAGCTACATTGCATGAATTAGAGGACCTTGGATTAGCTGTAAGCTTGGCGAAGTTTCTATCGAGAAATGCGTGGAAAGTTCTAGATCTTAGCTGGTATGCATTGGAGAGCTTCAAGAATTCGGGAACTCTAAACTACTGTTTTTCGCCAAATTTGGTCGCCAAGTCGTCAAATTGGTCGCCAAGTTTGTCGACAAGGCTGATCTTACTGAAAGTGAATGAGCTACCTTTTTATTTTTACTTTTCCTGTAAAACTTCTTTCATTGCAACAGAACAATTGAGGCAAGGAAAAGACTTAATTCGTTGTAGCAGTATTGGCTTCTTGAAAATATATGACTTTTCGATGAATTTACACGTTCTGCGATGTTCTGAAACACGATCTGATTATTTTTAGAAAATATCTGTCTGTTTGTGTGTGAGATTAAAATTTTGTAGTAGCTGCAGATCAAGAATTAATGCACAAAATTTCATGAAAATTTATACTTTAGAAAATGTCCGTGCACGTGTTTGTCTGCATGTAAAATTTTGTGGGCACTGTATTTCACAATGTAATAGACAAAATTCAATATAAATTTATATTTGGTTGGATCTTGATTTTAGTAGCGTTGTCATTTTTCATAATTTTTAATATGGCAGTATAGGGTAAAATTTCGTATAAATGTACACAAAGTTATTTTTAATGAATCATTGTGAAATTAACAAAATTATTGTTGCGTATTCGGGGGTTCGTGAATTGTTTGTAAATGAATATGAAGTGCTAATCTTGCAATGACTAAAAAGTTTATTTTTAGAAAATTACAGAAGATTACAGACCTGTAAACCAATTATCAACTTATGTTTCACTAGAAAACATTGCTTGTTTAAGCATGTGTTCTGACAACTTCAAATTTAGAACATAGTAGCAAAAGCATTCACACACAGCAATAGGCTGTAATCAAAGAGGCCCAGTCAGTTAGAAGCTCTTTAAGCAGCAATACCTTGGCGAAAACTGAACTGACTTGGCTGCGATGCAATTTCCTTTATATACCTTCGTAGAAAATGAGAATTTTCCCATAACTTCTCAACATCTCAACGAATCAAGTTAGAGCTTAGATATTTGAGATATCGATAATAAGGATTTTCTCGCCAAGGTCGCGAAAAAAAGGTCGGCAAGGGCATTCATTACCTGCCTTGGTGAAGCTTTTTAACGGAAAATGAGCTATTTTAACGCGGAAAATAAAATGCAGAAATTTCACATTTTATAATCTGACTAAACCTCTTTGAACGAAATTCATAAAAATAACTACTATTATTTATAAATTCGTAACATTATTCACAGTAGTGATAGTCAACTAAGCAAAAAAACTGCGTATGTAAGAGCATCGCTTCCTCCACACCCCCGAAACGGGTCATAAATATAGAATATGGGTATATTTCAAGAGAACTCACCAACCCTTTAAAGTGAATGTTTGATTACCATAGATCTGTGACAACTAAAAACAAAGTCATCGTTTTTTTTTTTTTTTTTTTTTTTTTTTTATTCTGAGGGGGGGGGGGGTATTTTCTCAGATATTGTCTTTAGGACACGAAATTGACTTACTTTCGACATTTAGTGTTATACGTCTCTGAGATGAAAATCGTCTGCTCTCACCATGGGACATAATTTTAATAAAAATTTTTACAATTCGCACTGCATGATTTTATATAAGAAAATACAGAAGAAAGTCTTGTGATAGCTACAATGTACTAGTTATTATATTTTAATGTGATAATTTCGATTTTTAGAATAGATAAATAAGCGTTAATGTATCTGTTATACACTTAATATATTTATTCTAAAAGCACATTATTTGTTGCATGGTCGTGTTCTGAATAATTTTTATTTTACTATTTCAAATACGAGTGTTGTTATAAATATGAGGAAACGTGTACAACACTCGCAAGGAATAATTATATCTTAGAGTTGTCAAACGTCTAGTTTTCGGCCAAATAATTCTGTTTTACTATTGAAAAATACATATTTGTTCATGTCCCATTTTATTTATGACATTAAGTGCAAAATAATCGATTTTAAGAATCCGAGAAAAATATTCTCATTTTCTTAGAATAACTTTCTTTTCACAAAGATTTGCATTACTCTCGTTGTTATAATTTCAGTTCCAATGATATTTTGTCTGTCTATATCTACCTATACTGTAAATATTGAAAAGAAAATTTTCCCGTAACATCTCAACGAATCAAGTTAGAGCTTAGATATTTGAGATATCGATAATAAGGATTTTCTCGCCAAGGTCGCGAAAAAAAAGTCGGCAAGGGCATTACCTGCCTTGGCGAAGCTTTTTAACGGAAAATAAGCTATTTTAACATGAAAACAAGCTAAAAATGCAGAAAATTCACATTTTATAACCTGACTAAGCCTCTTTGAACAAAATTACATAAAAATAACTACTATTATTTAAAAATCGTAACATTATTCATAGTAGTGATAGTCAACTAAGCAAAAAAACTGAGTATGTAAGAGCGTCGCTTCCCCCACACCCCCGGAGCTGGTCATAAACATAGAATATGGGTATCTTTCAAGGGAACTCACCAACCCTTTAAAATGAATGTTTGATTACCATAGGTCTGTAACAACTAAAAACAAAGTCATCGATTTTTTTTTTTTTTTTTTTTTTTAAGAATTCTGAGGGGAGGGGGGGGGGTGGTATTTTCTCAGGTATTGTCTTTAGGACACAAAATTGACTTACTTTCGACATTTAGTGTTATACTTCTCTGAGATGAAAATCGTCTGCTCTCACCATGGGACACAATTTTAATAAAAATTTTTACAATTCGCATTGCATGATAATTTTTTAAGAAAATACAGAAGAAAGTCTTGTGATGGCTACAATGTACTAGTTATTATTTTTTAATGTGATAATTTCGATTTTCAGAACAGATAAATAAGCGTTAATGTATCTATTATGCACTTAATGTATTTATTCTAAAAGCACATTATTTGTTGCATGGTCGCGTTCTGAATTATTATTTTACTTTTTCAAATACGAGTGTTGTTATAAATATGAGGAAACATGTACAACACTCGCAAGGAATAATTATATCTTAGAGTTGTCAAACGTCTAGTTTTCAGCCAAATAAATCTGTTTTACTATTGAAAAATACATATTTGTTCATGTCCCATTTTATTTATGGCATTACGTGCAAAATAATCGATTTTAAGAATCCGAGAAAAATATTCTCATTTTCTTAGAATAACTTTCTTTTCACAAAGATTTGCATTATTCTCGTTGTAATAATTTCAGTTCCAATGATATTTTGTCTGTCTATATCTACCTATACTGTAAATATTGAAAAGAGAAAATCCATTTTTTGTCAAGAAGTTTTAATTTACACCTGGAAAACTAGTCTTTTGTGGACACTACAAAAATTTCTTCTATATTTTTCTATGTAAATTCAGCGGTACATATTATTTACTGAAATTATTTTTCATCTTGAATTCAGACGATTTCCATCGCAGAGAAGTATTATCATTAAATATCAAAAGAAAGTAAATTTTATGCTATACACAAAATATCTTAAAAAATGCTTTTTTTTTTTTTAATGAAAAAATCGATAACTTTCTTTCAACTTATCACAGATCTATGGTTCAACTATTCATTTAAAAGGTATTGACAAGTTCTTTTGAAAGATACAATACCCATATTGAAAATCTCCCCTCCCCCCCAACGGTAGAGGAAGCGATGCCCCCACATATACAAAAAGAAAAGACTATTGCTATTATAAATATTTTGTTTTAAATTTTATATTGAAAAGTTAAAACTATTTTTTATCATGTACATTTATATGAAATTTTGTCCTATACTGCCATATTAAAATTTATGAAGAAACGGAATGACAGTGCTACCTGTTGACGATTGATTTCCAAATGTAACCAGCACTAGTTTAGGTCAAAGTCTAACTAAATACCAAGTTTGATTGAATTTCGTTCATCAGTTCGTGAGATAAAGCGTTAACAAAATTTTTGAAACATGCAGACAGACATTTTTTTAAAATAGTCAAATTCTGTTCATGACATCCCAAAACGTGTAAATTCATCGAAAACCGTTAATCGAAAATGTTCACGATTCCAATACTTTCTTCTTATGTAGGTATATGGAAAAATGCAATGAAGAAATAAAGGGTTAAATCAACTTTAAACCAAAATTTGAAATCTGTTTAAAACAGATACAGGGTGACATAGAATAACGGAGACAATGTTTTTTATCCATATTTTATTAGTAGAAAAGAAATCAACATATGTAACAATTGCAAACAATAATATGGATCTCAGATTATAACATATTCAGTTGGTTTCAAAGTGGCGACCATAAGCGTAGATACACAGCTGCAAACGAGTCTTGAAGTTTGCGGCGATTGGCCACAAGTCCTCGGGCAACAATCTGTCCCACTCATGAAGCAGTGTATGTTTCAGCGACTCCAAACTGCTATGGCGTTTGGCACATGCCTAGCCTCCAAAATCGACCACACGCTACAGCCCATGGGGTTTAATTCGGCGAGTAGGGGGACCATTCCGTGGAAGCAATAAAATCGGGAAAGTGGGTTCTGCACCACTCCTGGGTCAACTTCGCCCTGTGAGATGGGGCGGAGTCTTGTTGAAACATCAAAAACCCATTCTGGAAGTTCTGCTGGGCCCACGGAATTACTATACAGCCTCAAGGATGTCACGCTAGTACACATTTTTGTTTGATTTTGACCCCTTCTTCAATGAAAACGAGAGGAGTCTTGTCGCTGGCCCAAACGCCGCCCCACCCCATGACAGACTGAGGTTTTTGTCGGTGTTCGACGATTTCCGATGTACCAGAAGCATCGGAAGATCAATATCTGTCGTTTTGGGAGTTGTGCGCCTGCTGAAAGGTAAACAGTTTATTCTCGTCCGTGAAGAGGATGCTGTCCCATCGTTGAGCTGCAAACCGACACTTGAGTTTCCGGCATTTTTGTAGTCGTGCCCGCTTGTTGTCTTCCGTGAACCGCTGAACTTTTTGGAACTTATATGGCTTGCGATGGAGTTGGAGTTCATTTTTGGCTCTTCGCCTAACTGCTTCGCGATTGATTCCGGTCTCACGGGCGATTTTTCGCACAGAGACTCTCGAATATCGCTTGACCCGATTCTGGATGATCTTGCGGTTCCTGGGCGTGTTGGCGGTATGTTTTCGTCCTCTTCTAGAATGGTCGCCTTCATGGCTAAGCTCCTTAAAACGTTTGATGGCCTTGAATACAGTCTGTGGCGGCACATTGAGTAAACGAACATTTTCACACTGCCGCTTTCCTTGATGAAACAGCTCCAAAATTGCAATAAGTTTGTTTGACATTCTAAAAGGAAAAGGAAATATGTAAACTCACAGTCTTAAATCATATACTTGTAAAAAAATGCATGGGTATTTCAACAGAACAACTTTTATTTGTATAAGTTACAATTATTTCGCGTCAGGATGTGTTAAACATTGTCTCCGTTATTTTGTGTCACCCTGTAGTTTCACCTACAATGGCTATTTCTTTTCCAAGAGATAGGGGAGTATGTTTCCAAATTTTAGAGGAATGAAACATTTTACCGCGTGTGCGCATATGTACGTATTGTGCGTGGGAGCACGTGTGCAAGTATAACTCTAAATAAATGTATTCCGTAATATGGGAAAATGTTTTTCCTTCTTCAGATTGCATGTGAAAGAACTCTTTTAACGCAGATTATGGGCTAAAATCTAAAATTATGGTCTGTCATAGATACTGAAAAGAAGAGAGGGGGAGACAATATTGATGACGTTTTAGTTGAAAAACGGTAAATCTATCAAAAAATGCTTAATTCAATATAAGGATTTTATATGTCAAATCTTTATTCTGGGATGCTAGGAGTAAATATTTGTTTATGTTAAATAGTTGGTAGCTCTGTTTTCTTCGTCAACCCAAAATATGCGATAAAAGAAAAAGTTTTGTAATTATCCTTACTAAGTTGCTTAATAAAACAAGTAATATAAAAATAAAATATTTTAAGTGAATTCCTACTTAGAAACACTATAGAAAAAGTTTTGTTTTAAATAGTTTTGAATTAGGAAATAAAAAGCGCACGTGAAAAATGAAATAAAAATAATTATAAGAGGAAAAAAAAAAAACTTTTTATATACCATGTTTTAAATTTTCTGATGAATCACAGAGCTCTTATCAATGTGCATAAATTTTTTAAAGTGATAATGACGTCAATTTTTGTGAGATGCATCATTTAACTTTTTATAATTTTATAGTTTTTAATGTTCACGTTTAATTAAATGTATTTATTTTTATGTTGAAAGAAAATTAACTCTTTTTTTTTTTGGGGGGGGGGGGCAACAATTAAATTATAGCTAATATTTTAATGGCTATTGTGACGCTATTAGGATGTTATTATTTTCATATTTTAATTAATTATAAGAAAACTAATCAAAAATTCGAAAATCGGACTTTGAAGTATTGTGTTGTCACCGTGTTCTGAGCAATCCTGAAAGTCTCAAATTTCTAGCTAGTCGGGAAGTTAGTTAAAAATCGATTGCAAGATTTGTACAAGATATAGGGAGAGTGTGAACTAATAGTAGGAATTTAAAAATGCAATCTTTTTAAAACCAAAAAAAAAAAAAAAAAAATAATAATAATGATTATCTTTGTAAGATCAACTTCATGTTTATCACAACTCTAACCATATATACAGTGGACGCTCGTTAATTCGAACTCGGTTAATTCGAATTTTCGGTTAATTCGAACTAATCCAAAATCCCACAAAAGCTCGCATTGGAAGGCTAGTTTAACCATATAAGTTTGCGCCAAGTTCAACCATATAAGTTATACGTTTGCGCCAACTTATATGGGCCTGTGGGGCACGAGCCCACCCAATAATTTGCTCTCCAAGCTCACCCAATTTTCATTATTCTCATTTATTTCTTATTTATATTTTTGAAGCTTAAAAAAACGTTTTGGGAAATTCGGCAGACTCACATTTAAATGTATGTCAATTAAAAGCTTCATATTTACAAATAAATTATGACCAGTGTAAATTGTAAATTCTTGTAATACGTATTAGGTTTCAGAATCAAAAAATTTTGGTGATAGCAACAGACGTTTCACGGAAAATATACTAGGGCACCCCCCTTCACCCTGCAGTGAAACTTGACCAGACGAATGTTCATTCTTAATTCCATCATAATGTATCCTTATCCGCCTTCATCCCTCTTCCATGAAAAAAAAATCTGGAATGACTCTACTCGACTTTCCGAACATTAAGGATTAAGTAACACAGGTCGAAATGTAAAATTTTGATTTTATAATTTTGACTGATCTTTATGTTTTTTGGTGTACTGAAACCGAAAATGAAGCCAGTTTTCCTCTACCACGTATAGATTTTTGTCAATACAGGGTGCCTACCTTGTGAGGTTGAGACTACAGAACGTCTCCACAGTTGTTTGAATTTAAGCTGGATCCAGCAAAGTAGAAAGTGGGGACGGTTAAAATCGCTTCGACGCCAGTGACTCGGCGAAGGTTTTGGTCGGGTTAGTTTTGTGTCGGCAGGGTGCTGCAACGAACGAATTAGGTTCGGAGAGTTAGATAAATTGGAAGTGATTTTGAAAGCTTGATTGAAATGAAGAGAAAGGAGGTTAGTAGGAAGAGGTATAAGATGGAGATGGTTTTAATAGATTGGTGTGGAGGTTGGAGTATATTATACTGGATGGTGGAGTATATTATGGTGGATGGTGGTGTATATTATAGTGGATGGTGATGTATATTATAGTGGATTGTGGAGAATCTTATTTTGGTGAGTATTGAGAAGTGGAGTAGTGGAGATTTAGTTGCGTGAAGATTAAGTAGTGATGAGTGTTGGTGTGCGTATCTACTAGTATTCGTAAAGGTAAAGTTGGATCTGAAGGGAATTCTCTGATCCACAGTGAAGTCGCAGTAGCGGAGTATACGAGTGCAACCGTCTCGACACCTTCGACTATTTGCTGGGGTGAGATATTTAAGATTATCTAATTTAATTTCTGATACATATATTTTGATTAATTAAATACGCTGACTGAGCTAGCTTGATTGCCAGACCGCCCTCCCGTTAATCTGTTTAAATAAACTCTTATTTATTGTTTAATTCAAGTCTTATACTCTCTTACTTACCATTTTGTCATCTAATTAAGTTATTAAGATGGAGTTTGCATCAACGCAAACTTCACAACCTATACAATTTCTTCCATTACTCTTCGACCAACATAATTATATGGTAAGTTTTATAGTATGTTTCCATGATTAATTAATCATGGATACCTATTGTTGTAATTGGTCAGCACTAGTGCGACGTAAAACTCTACCAACCAACTAATCAACCGATTTTTATGATGGTATATGTAAGAAATTGTGTTGATAAGCATACTGTATTGACAAAAATCTATCCGTGATAGAGAAAAATGGGCTGCATTTTCGGTTTCAGCACATCAAAAAACATAAAGATCAGTTAAAATCATCAAATCAAATTTTGTCAACTTCATTTTTGTAGACCTGCGTAATTAATGATTGTATAGAAAAAGTAAAGTAAGAGAAGTCTTTAAATAAACAAAAGAGAAAATCATGGATACCTATTGTTGTAACTGTGCAGCACTAGTGCGACGTAAAATCCTACCAACCAACTAACCAACCGATTTTTATGATGGTATATGTAAGAAATTGTGTTGGTAAACATATTGTATTGACAAAAATCCATACGTGATAGAGAAAAAAGGGCTGCATTTTCGGTTTCAGCGCATCAAAAAACATAAAGATCAGCTAAAATCATCAAATCAAATTTTGTCAACTTCATTTTTGTAGACCTGTGATAATTAAGGATTGTATAGAAAAAGTAAAGTAAGAGAAGTCTTTAAATAAACAAAAGGGAAAATCATGGATACCTATTGTTGTAACTGTGCTGCACTAGTGCGACGTAAATTCCTATCAACCAACTAACCAACCGATTTTTATGATGGTATATGTAAGAAATTGTGTTGGTAAACATATTGTATTGTGAAAAATCCATACGTGATAGAGAAAAAAGGGCTGCATTTTCGGTTTCAGCGCATCAAAACATAAACATCAGCTAAAATCATCAAATCAAATTTTGTCAACTTCATTTTTGTAGACCTGTGTAATTAATGATTGTATAGAAAAAGTAAAGTAAGAGATTCTTTAAATAAACTAAAGAGAAATTTATAATAGAGTCTCAGTACTTTTCTCTATATAGTATGTTCTTTCAATTAACACCATTGCCTTTCAAATAATTTGAGCCCATAAATCATAATGATAGAATATTTCGTTCTGTCCCTGTAAAAACCTATAAATCCTACATTCACCAAAATCTATACATTTCGTACGACATTGACCTGTAACATATATAAACTTTCAGCTGAATTGGATGAAACACTACCATCTAAGACTCTTTCGCACTTTAGAAAATTTGAGTCCATAAGCCTAATGATACAAAATTTTTCATTGTGTACTTGTAAAAAAAAAAAAACATAAGGGCTATATTCTCTAAAATTTATACAGTTCGTGTGACGGGGACCTATAACATGTAGCGTAAATTTGCAGTTCATTTGAATAAGGCGTTTAGACACTGTCGTATTTTAAATAATTGAAACTCGTAGGTCATAATGATAAAGAATTCTTCATTGTGTACAAACCTATAAGTGCTAGAGTCCCCAAAAATTATAGAGTTTGTTCTTTGATGACCTATAACATGTACATAAATTTTCAGTTCAGTTGGGTAAGTCATTTAGATGCTAACGTACTTTAAATAATTTCAGCCCATAGACTATATAATTACAAAGAATTTTTTTTTGCGTGCCTGTAAAAATCTATAAGTGCTAGATTCACCCAAAATCTATACAGTTCATGTGAAAGTGACCTACAACATTTGTATAAATTTTCAGTTTATTTGAATAAGGTGTTTGGACATTACCGCACTTTAAATAATTTGAGCCCGTAGATCATAATGATAAAGAATTTTTTATTATGTCCCTATAAAAAAACTATAAGTGCTAGATTAGACAAAACAATAGGGTTCATGCTACAATGACCTCAAACCTACAACATTTGTACCAACTTTCAGCTCATTGGAACAAAGCATTTAGACGCTATCGTGTTCACTCACACACATACACACACACACGTATACATACATCACCGTAAAAATAGCAAAAACGAACTCAGAGGACCTCAAAACGTATAGCTACACCAAAATCTCAAATTCAAATTTTTGTCATGATTACAATACTTTCCTTACATAATATGTTTGAAAAGTAAAAATCTTTATAGCATTGTTCCTTTTACCCAAAAATATTTGAGCCCACCCAATCTTTTTCAAAAGTTGGCGCCATTGAACTAGCCATCACATTTAAAATGCTATCGCTATGCACTATTTGTACACTAAAAAATCCAGTAAATGTATTTCGTAATTAGAAAATTAAATTAAACAAGGATTTTGATAGATATATTTATACAGCCTTTGTGTGTGTGTGTGTGTGTGTATGTTTGGAAAACAGTTCGAGTTGGAAATCCAAGCTCATATAATCTCTCTCTCCTTTATATATATATATATATATATATGCATGCATTTTATTTTGGATTCAAAGTTATACAACATATAAACCATACAACACATCCAGATAGTATAATAAATCATCCAGTGCCACTGTGTTTAAAGAATAATTTTTTAATTCATTTACACAATTTTCAGCATTCGATAATCCACTATTTTCTTATCGAATTAATTTCTTTTTCACTCTTTTCATTGGAGATATTTACTATTAAAAGTAATGAATTTATTAAATTTGGTTTAATGTTTCCACTTTTAAGTGCTCTGGCTAAATTATAAGAATTTAGACATTTGATAAAAATAAAAAATTCCGATGATAGATCTCAAACTATACCACCGGTAAAAAATTTGTTATATCCATAGATATAGTAATATATATAGATCTATCATCCCTATGTTAACGAGCAGAGATTTTTGATGCCGAAAAAGTTTTTTGGCATCAGCCATGAGAGAGTATAAAACTCAGAAACAATAATGGAATAGAAAGTTGATATATATTGAAAATGCCGAAATACTGCTCAGCTTTTAATTGTACAAATACATTTATGAAAGTAAGTGGAATAAGTTTTCATAAGTAAGTTAAATTTAACTAATTTATGAAAAATATTATTTTTTATAATCAGTTACTTTGTTATTATTATGGTTTAAATACTGTTTTGATTTTTAATGGAATACTTTTTTTTTTTTTTTATAATATTTTTTAAGTTTTTATATTAGTAAGTAATAAAGAATTTTCAAAATTCTTTTAAATGTAGTTAGCAGCGGCAGAGGTAAAGCCCTCTTGTTTTAATATATTATAACTAGTATTACCATAAGACTTTCTTCTATATATAATCCTATACAAATTTACGCAATACAAATTATTTATTAAGTTATAATTTATTAAAGATATTTTCCATGATGAATGCAGACGTTTTTTTCCTTAAAGTAGTATAATAATAAATGCGGGAAAAAATCATTTTTGTGCAGACATGAAAAGATATACAGTCGAACCTCGTTAACGTGAATCTCAAGGGGGATCAAAAATCTGTTCATGTTATCAGTAGTTCATACTACCAGTAACTGATCGTCATATAACTAAAATAATCTTCATTTTGATGGGGATTGTGGTAACAGTTCATGTTAAAAGTAATTCACGTTAACAGTGTTAACGTTTTTTTGTTTTCTGTGCACAAATCCCCTGAAATATCCTCCTTACTACAAATTTTCGTGTGTTTTAAAACTTTCTACCTCTGTAGCTCCTCAGGTCAGAAGACATTTAACGGTTAAAATAATCATCGTTCCTCTCCAAATCAAACTGATGCGTGTAAAATTATCAAACAATGATTAAAATGGGGGCCAGATTCGGATTCAGGAGGTCATTTTACATAAGAATCTGCATGAATGATATCAGATACAGATTTTTTTTTTTTTTTTTTTTTTTTTAAGAGCAGTGTAATTATCTGCAATTTAATAGGATAAGTTTTACTTTTTCTGTATTGTGATATGAGATTATTTTTCGTTAGTAGTAACTCATTACATCCTTCATTGCATCTCTGTATATATATATATTTAATTTTAAACTTTCAAGAAAATCATTATATCCATTTAAAAATAAACCCACTATCTGCTCCATGCTGCAACTAGCCGATAAAGGGTTAACAGCGAACACAAATTTTCTTGAAGATGAAGATATGTCTAATCAATTTATCTCTTCAAAAAATCTAACTCTAAATTTTCATTAAAATCATTTTATCAATTTCCGAGTAAACCCAATTCCGGCCATATGGTGCAAAAGGGTTAACAGCAACCACGAATTTTCCTGAAGATGAGGATTTTTCCCATCGTTTTAGATCCCTAAACTTTAATAAAATTGATTACATCCATTTCTGAGAAAACCCAATTTCTGCTATATGTTGTGACTGGCCATTAAAGGGTTAACGTAAATTTTCCTGAAGATGTGGATATGTGCAATCGTTTTAGCTCTCTAAAAAAACACATAAACCCCAAATTTTAATCAAAATCATTTCATTTATTTCCGAGTAAACCTAATTTCTATTACATATTGTGATTGGCAGTTAAAGGGTTAAAGCAAAATTTCTTGAAGATGAGAATATGTGCAACTGTTTTAGCTCTCTAAAAAAAAAAAAAAAAAAAAAAAAAATAAATAAATAAATAAACTTAACCCCAAAAGTTAATCAAAATCGTCCCATTCACTTCCAAGTAAACCCATTTTATGCTATAAATTGCGACTGGCTGTTAAAGGGTTAACGCGATTTTTCCTGAAGATGACGATATGTCCATTCGCTTTAGCTCTCTAAAGAACACTTAACCCCAAACACTTATAACCTAATTTCTGTTATATGTTGCGACTGGCCGTTAAAGGGTTAACGCGAATTTTCCTGAAGATGAGGATATGTCCAATCGTTTTAGCTCTCTAAAGAACACTTAACCCCAAACTTTTATGAAAATCGTTATATCCATTTCCCAGTAAACCTAATTTCTATTATATGTTGCGACTGGCCGTTAAAGGGTTAACGCGAATTTTCCTGAAGATGAGGATATGCCCAATCGTTTCAGCTCTCTAAAGTACATTTAACCATTTAACCCCAAACTTTTATAAAAATCGTTATATCTAATTTCGAGTAAAACCAATTTCTATTATATGTTGTGATTATGAGTTAAAGGGTTAACGCAAATTTTCCTGAAGATGAGGATATGTCCAAATGTTTTAGTTCTGTAAAAAAAAAAAAAAAAAAAAAGACACTTAACTCCAAACTTTAATCAAAATCGTTATATCCATTTCTAAGTAAACTCAATTTCTACTACATGTTGCGATTGACAGTTAAAGGATTAACTCGAATATCTCAAAAGATGAGGATAAGTCTAGTAGTTTTTTCGACCAAAAAAAACTTCTAATAAATAGTAGATGGAAACGATAAATTTCTTTTAATGTCATTATTCCATACAAAAAAAAAAAAAAAAAAAAAAAAAGAAAAAAAAGAAAAGAAAAGAGAGAAAGAAAAATGAGTATCTGTAGTTTTTTCATTCATCTTCAGTACATAAATTATTCATAAATTTTATTTGCTAAATTAACTGTGTGTATTCCCGTGTATATTCATTCGGGGAAAGACATCCATAACAGAGTAAAATGGCCGTCTTTAATGGCCAGTACAAAAGGAATCACTTTTTCGCCCTCGCTGATCAATCTATGTCTTATGGACAATATTCCTGTGACGTCACCGTAGGTAAAATCGCCGAACACGTGGCCGATATTTTGTAAACAAATTAGATTCAAGATGACATTTTATTGTTACGCATAACATTTTCCTAAATATTTCTGCAGTGAAACTTAATAATAATGTTCAAACAAGACCAAAAGTGAAATGTAAACAACTGAATCGAATGATAAAGTTAAGACTATTCCATATCGTAAAATTGCAGAACATTTTATGTATACACACACACATACATACATATATATAATGAAAAAAAGATTAATAAGACCATTTTATACACACACACATATATATAGACATCAAAGCTTAAATAAATAGAATTTCAGTCACTTTAATAAAGGAATTTACTAAATGAAACATCCATTTAAATTTGTTAACATCGCCACAGTTCACACGGCAACTTTTAATATTACATATGTTGATTAAGATTAAAGTATATTACTAAAACTGGATTAAAAACAAAACAAAGTTATCACTCTATCACTCTTACTTCAATTTCATATAATCTGTAACTCTTGTAAATAATATTGCAACAGAAAGAGCATAAGGTTTCTACATAAGCTGTTGTGTTGCCACAAAAAACAGCGATTATTAACAAGCCTTTATTAACAAACTTCAATATTGAGAGGAGCAAAAGGTGCTTTCGCTGGCATTTCACTAGAAGGGGTTTGTAAGCATTAAGACTATTGGCGTGCTCCTTCTTCCTCTATTATTATTCTATGATTGCAACATAGACCTATTATAAGAGTGGACGGAGCATTCCATTATTAAAGGAATACAAGAAAAGGTGCAAAGATAAAACCACGTGAATGTTGAAAAAGGTTGCCTTTTTCTACATTTATCCCGTTATTGGCGATTTTTTGCTTTCAATATAAATATATATATTATTAAAAGATACAGCAAGCAAAACTAGTGTAAAACACTACAGCTACTAAAATATATTTTTACTTTGTTATTAACACTTCTGAACAAAGTTCAAAAGTTTTTATAACTTTGTTTGTCTATATTCGTTTTAACTCTCGTAAATAATCATTCACATTTTTGAAATAATATAAGATATAATATAGTTAAACTAATTCAATTTAGAGAAATAAGTATAGAAATTACAAGCATTTTATAAAAATAATTACTTAAAAAGAACGAAATAATAAAATATTAAAAAGAATCTTACCTGTGAAATAAAATCCTTATTTGGCATAACTTCTAGGGTTTTCAAAGTACATCTAGTTACTATTTCTAGCTATAAAATTCTTTTTAAATTCAAAACAATCTAACTTTTAAAGTGAAAAAAAATTTTTTTAAAGAACTTTCAAAGAAAAAGGAAAAATATCGTCTGCTTAATAAAAAAGTAGAGTTTAGAGCATGGCGTGTAAATTTCAATATTGGCTAGCTTGGCTTCTGTAGATCAACAATCACGTGACCTTTTTATGAGTTATCTTTGCACTCAAAAAGGTTGCCATTGTCCCGTCCACTCTTATAATAGGTCTATGTATTGCAATATAAAAATTTGCAAGCCACAATGCTTTGCTATGGTAGAGTTGAGAATTGTTTACCGAAAACAGCTGATTTTTTATAGTCTCGAACCCAAAGGAGGAATATGGTCCATTACTATATCTATGGTTCATCCCTAACAGCAAAAGCGCTATCTTGTAATCCGCGATTGTAATGATCGATAGATGGCGCTTTCTCAACACTGCAGTTGTTAGTAAACATAGCCACGTGTGTTCCATTAGTGTTCTTTATGTTATTCTACTTAATATTCGTACTATAATTTCTCCGCCATTACATTATGGAAAATTGATTGCTTTTGGAAAAATACTTCTGTTTATTCAAAGTTCGATCGTAAGTAGATTTTTAACTGAAGCTGAACAAATATTAATTTCAAATCATCTGATTAATTCTTTACTTCCATTAGCCGAAGCAACTGAAATTTTAAATTTGTCATTTGGAAATAAATGGAAGCTCAATTCTGGATTTCTTGATCCTTTGGAGTTAGATTGTAGCACACAACAGAATGTGTTATCTTTTTTACCGTATTTATTCATTTTTATTCAATAAATATATGTGAAACTAAATATCGGCAAGCAATGGCGGCTGTATGGAATTCGAATTAAACCATGTTTATTGTAATTTCACCTTAGCCCACCAGAGGGCGAGCATTTCATTACAATCGCGGATAGGATTATTTCTGAGATTACTCATGTGAAAGACTTCACTCCAGTTATTCCTTTACCTCCGTGAAATATTATCGGTTGAATTTCACAACTTTTCCTCAGAGGAGTTGGCAATACCCTATCGCCATGCCGCTTCGCTTGTTTGTTTTTGTTGACTTTTTTTTATAATTTTAGTTTTGAGTTTAGTTAAACATGATTTGAAGATCTTCCGCACCCGTCTCCATATATTTTCTGTTATTATTTTATTTTAATTCAGGTATGATTTCATTTGTTATTTCTCATTTTTTTTTATTTATATAATTTCTTTATTAAAAGGCTCTCTCTAATATTTTGCTTATACATTTCACTTGTTTTTTTTGTACTATCTTAGGACATAGTTTTATTCTTACTATAAAGTGTGCATTATACCCCCCCCCTTTTTTTTTTTTCTTTTTCATTTTCTCATACCGTGTGATAATATGAAACAGAAGGGTTGTAAAATAATTGTGCATTTGATATCCCGTTTTACTACTATATTTAGAAACTCAACTCTTTTTTAAATTCAAAATTGTTTTTATTAGTTGAAATTTAACGACCCAAACATCATAAGTACCAACAATTTATCCATTTATTATGCATATCTAAGTTTCAAATCTTCTACACACTGCCTTTTACAAAAAAATAATTTAAAACAAAAATAGCTTCTTGTAATTTTTTTAAAAGAAACCTAGTTATACATTTATATAAAGTCTGATAATGCACATAAAGACATTAAACATGGCTAAACACTACAGCTTTTTCTGATTAAAATTTTAATATTAAACATTTTTCATTCTGTCGTCATATTACAAAAATACAACGAATTAAACCAGAACTTGGGGAAAAAAAAAAAACTATTTATAAATGCTACATGCAGCATAGAAACCAGCAAAAATAAAACTTGCATATTGCCAACAGCGTATAATTTAAAAATTAACCAGATCAGGTTATCATGGGTCGTTAGAGACCCGAGCCATTTTTATCTCTTTTCTCAAAATACACGTATAAAAGAAATACCTATCCATCGAGTCCATGATTTTTTTTTTTTTTTTTTTTTCGTAAAATTACCATTCTTAAACTTTATTATGCAATTTGAATTTTTCAAATATCTCAATTTTTTTCAAAAGTTATGAATTATTTTAGCCAATCCCTACATTTTTGAGAAGTGTGTGTGTTCCTGATGAAAAATAAAATATTTGTTCATTTTTTTTTTTTTTTTTTTTTTTTTTTTGTAATATTCATTGTCTGCTCTTAAAGTAGGAGTATTCAAGAATATTCAAAAATTTTATCAGATTTTTTTCACTAAAAATTACGTATTCCTACATCCCTCGGGTTTTCAGCGACCCATGATAATCTGACAGGGTGCCGAAAAATGTGAGAACCTGATCGGGTTAAATAAGCATCCTTTGCTTGTTTTACATTACTTTTATTATTACAAATACTATGTGTAACAAGAAAAAAACAAAATTTTGACTTCATTGATTAAATATAGTGCAGTGTGATGATTTATTTATTTTTTTTTTCTTTGTCTTTTTTTATTAGTGAGGGGGGGGGGGGACACCTTACCTTATGTCTTATTATTATTATTATTTTTTTTTTTTAAGGATAGTATAAGAACTAAATATTGTGTCAGTGTATGTATAATTAATTGCTCTTTTTTTGTATGTGATTTCTGATAAACTGTACTAGCATTTATCAGAAATTCTTGATTAAAGAAGAATCTAGTTGAGTATGCGTCTTAGCACATTTTTAAAAAATTGCTAATTCAGTGAAACTCCGATCTATCATTCCCACATCCATCGTTTTCCTGCATTGATTGTTTTATTTCTGTTGTCCCTGCATAAACTGTAAATAATATTAACAGAACACGCATATTTCGTTCTTCAAAAAGTCATTTTCCCACATTCATAGTTGTAAAAATTTTCTTCTTACTGAAATGAAATTGAAAATCAAGCGATTCCATACGGCATTCAAACTGGAATTACTTCATACATATATTTTATTTACAAAGGATTAAAATTCATTAAAAACAATTAAAATTTACCTCACATTAAATAATCCTTTTTAAAAGATGAAGAGCTAATATATTTCGGCCCCGACTGGAGCCATCATCAGAGCTCGACGACAACAAAATGCTTGGTGGCTCAATCTTTTATCTCTTTGTCTCCGCCTGTCAATTCTTCACTTCTTTTCTTGAATTTAAAAAACTGTTTCCATTCAGGTGGGATCAGACTGTGTTCGACGTCATTTACTGCATCACTGGTGGTCAGAATCTCAAGTGCTTCTCTTTTAAGTGCATATTTATGTGAGTTGAAAGGAGCGATTTTACGAAAATCAATTGAGTCAATATTAATGGGTTTAGTATTATTAGTTCTTGAAAAAGCAGTGGACGGTTTATTGTGTTTAAGGTCGGCAAGGTGTTCAGAAATCCTGTCTTTAATTTTGTGCTTAGTCATAACTGATATAGCTAGCTTTATTTTTATCATGGTCTTGAAAATTTATTTTGTATATGCCAGCAGTTTGGTTAAAATGAATAGGGTCTTTCTCATTACGTATTCGTTAATAAATATTTTTATTTGGCTTAATCGGAATGTTAACATTATATTTTTTAGCTTCATTTTTGATTTTGATGGAGGCGCCTTTACAATATGGTATCGTGGAAGTAAAGGAAGGTTTAGTTTTTTGTGCATTTGTAATATAATTAAGGGATTTAATGCGTTTTTTATAGAATTTATCCACTAAACCCATTAATATTGACCCTATTAATTTTCGTAAAATCGCTCCTTTCAACTCACATAATTACGCACTTAAAAGAGCAGCACTTGAGATTCTGACCACCAGTGACGCAGTAAATGACGTTGAACACAGTCTGATCCTACCTGAATGGAAACAGTTTTTTTAATTCGAGAAAAGAAGTGACGAATTGACGGGCAGAGACAAAGAGATAAAAGATTGAGCCACCAAGCATTTTGTTTTTGTTGAGCTCTGATGATAAATTTACCTGAGATAAATTTTGTCTCCCACAGACAGACATTTTTTCTAAAAATGGTAAAATGGTGTTCTACAGCTCTCAAAACATGTACCAAATCCATTAAAAACCCGAGGTCGAAAATTTTTACGAATCCAATACTTTCTTCTATTAAATATAGAAGAAAATAAAAAACTTATTGAAATAAGGAATCAGTTGAAAGCAAATCATTTATGTTGTTTTACTCACCATTTAAACTATAATACATTGCAGATTAATAGATAGCAAAATTGTTTAATAATAATTAATAATAAAATAGCAAATATATTTTTCTTTTGCTTTCTTTGTGTTTCCACTTTCTAATTTTGATATTGCTATTTATTTTCATTTAGGTATAATTCCATAGCAGCAGTCTAAAATGAGGAAGTATATCAGACTTGCATTGATATTATTTGCACTTTTCTCTGCTATAGCTATGTTTGTTTACAGATACAAATACTATAATCTACGTTCCCTGATAGAAATAATGAATTATTTTACAGCACCAAAAATAAAGAATATTAAATGTCTTTCAAAGCATTTTAATAAAAATGTAACATCAGAAGTTGCTTTCAATGCTAATCATTGGACTGAAATATTTGATGGTATATATATTTATTCATTGCATGTATTATCAAGAAAAGTGATTTCTTTAGCATATTCCAATAGTGTTCCAGTGACTGAATTAAAAGACATTCAATGTAATTTATGGTTTGATGATACAACAAAGACTTCTCAATCTAATCTTGATATACACTTATTAAGTGGTAAGAGAAAATCTTTTCTGTATTATATTGAATGTGAAAGTGCAAATGATTTTAGCAATCCTAGTGCCATTACATTCTCAAAAAACAATATTTCTGTAACTTTACCTGTATTTCGTAAACAGAAATACACAGCACCGTTAGCAGCATGTATAAGCCCTCCCCCACCTGTCTTTTCTAATGTTGATTCAGTCTTAGAATTTTTATCTTACCATGCTCATCTAGGTATTAAGCATTATATTTTATATTATACTGCCCTTTCTGGAGCAATTCAAGATTTACTGATCAATCTTGCTAATGAGTGTGACATTATAATTGAACTTTTACCTTGGATTACCCCTCCAAAATTTGAATTTAACAGAACAAAATTAAAGCCATTCTTTATTGATTGTATTTTTCATGTATCATCATTGAAACACAGTGATTTTGTGTTATTACTCGATTTTAATAACTTTGTAGTTCTTGAAAAAACAAATGATTTGCAGAAATTTGTTCAAGATAATTCATATTTTGATTTTCTTCAATTAGAAAAGAGAACATTTTGTTTGGAGCAAGCAAATGATCTGATTGCTGAAGAGCTTAATATAAAATTCAACACTTTATTAAAAACTAAAGTCTCAAGTCTTGATTCTGAAGTGATGAATGTGATATATAATGTGAACAAAATATCGTCATCTATGAGTTTGAAAACTTTATTATCAAATGGAAATAAGCAAAGTTATAAAAAAATTAAATCATCATCGGCAAGTATATATTCATATTCAAATTGTTCAAAATTTTCTAGACGTTCATCAGACATTTATACTGAAAATAAGAAAATGTGGTCTTTTAAACGAACATTTTTTGAATCATGCATTTATAAGCAAGGAAAATCCATTTCAAAAGATCATGAGGAGTGTACATTGTACAATGTATGAGTCTTTTTCAATTGCATTTGTCATAAATTATCATCTATCTTGCCAAAATATTTTGCCAAAGATGATGTAAACAATATAACATTTATATATATATATACAGTGAAAAACGTTTAACACGAAAACGCTTAACATGAAAAATCGGTTAACACGAAAATAATACAGCAGTCCGGACAGTATACTATGCTATTTAATACATTTTTTTTTCTTTTAACATGAAACAAAAATTGTTTAACATGAAAAAAATTCTCTTTCAATCAATCTTGTGTGGCATGTTTGCTACAACAGAGATGCCAACATTTTAATTTATTCCGAAGCATTCTTAGACCCGCCTTTATTTCCATACCACTTTTTTCTTATGTGTAATTTTTCTTATTTTATCATAGTTATATATTCAAGGAAAATAGTCTATAAATAAAGTGGTATGATTGAAGGCGGGGCTAAATGTGCTCTGGAATAAATTAAAATGTTGATAACTATGCTACTACATGTTGCCGTCAATGATCATGTGTTTTACAGCACCAATGATGGGATTTTTGAAATCATTCATCATTAAAATAATTCCACTTATGTAAATTTTGATGATGAATCTGACAACTGAATAACGACGCAGTTCCTGTCCCTTCTGCTTCTGAAATGAAGAAAATAATTAGTATCCGCAGTTATTTAGAAGCGAATTCAAATTAGAGATGAATAAAACAATGTATGATCTCGATCAGTTTTTGAACAATATTGTGCTGAAAAAGAAGTAAAACATAAATGTGATTTTTTTCCTCCAAAAACAGTAATATTTGTACTTGATTTTTATCCTGATGGATACCAGTTAGTAGTAGTTTTACAGGAAATAGAAATAATAATTGACGACATGGAAAACATTGGCCAGTTTTGTACTTTTTTTACAAATCTTTTTACACGAAATCCTTTTAACACGAAAAAATATTTCGGCCCCCCCCAGTTTTGTGTTAAACGTTTTTCACTGTATATATATATATATATATATATAAAGTTTTTTTCCCCCCTGACATACCATGAAGAACTGTTTAAGTGCCTCCTTATTTATCAAGGAAAAATAGAATATATTTGGAGAGGGGGCACATAAGTGATAAAAATATAGAAATTGATATGTATTTTCCTACGAAAAATAAGTAGCATAAAAATTACTTAAAAACAAAACACGTGCACGCATACATATATTTATCCATCTATATATACAGTGGTCCGTTGGTCAAGTACCACAAAAATTATCAACGAAATAGCAAAATATAAATTCTAGTGAAGACTTTATTTGTATTTTTTAATTAATTTACAGAAAACTATCTATTACTAAAAATTATAAAATTTGATTTATAAGGAATAAAGTTTTTTTTTATTATTATTACATCCCTTTAGATTGTTAAGGGATTCCATTGTGTACATATATTCATTCATTATGCTAAATAATAAACTAGTAAACCAATAGAGAACTAAATTGAACCCAACTAAATTAATTGAATGACATTTCAAGAGACTTAAATATTTCTTTGTTTGTAAATAGGCGCACAAGATGAGAAGGCATAAATATTTTTATAGTGTGTTGTAATTTATATTTTATTTGGTGTTAGTTAAAGCTTCAATTTATTTTTAACATTGGAGGTTTTAATAGAGGAGGGTTTCTCCCTCCTGTTATAATAGCAGCTGTATAAGCCTTAATTGTGAGCTTATTTTTATTGACTAATGCCAAACTTACTTCCATAATTACAAATATCGGAAGTGTGAGAATTTATTAAAGTATATATTTATTAATTTTCTAGACTAATCACTCATGAAATTGAAACAGATTGTATATGTATATAATATATAAAGAATAAATAAAAGAACATTAGTGCTAACTATTGTAAATAAATAGCAGAGAGTGTAAAAATCATTATTTAGATTGGTTTTAAGAATCTGTAATCTCAATGATTTTTTTTTTTTTTTTTTAATCCTTCTTTGTTTTTTTATTTGCATAATTTCTAATATTGGAAGAGGAAAAAATGTATTAAAATACATATTTATTAATGTTTTAGATTAATCGCTTATGAAATTGCAACAATTTGTAAAAACAAATTAATAAATAAAGAGAGAATATTAGTGCTATTTATTGTAAATGAAATAGTAGAAAATAAAATTTGTATTTAGAATGTGTAATTCAAATTAATTTTTTTATAAACTGTGTATTTGAATAAATGTTTTTAATGTATTAGCAGTGTATTATTTTTTAACATAATTTGCATAATTTAAATATTTTGTACATTAAAGCACAATGCTATCTTTTAAGACCAAAATGGAAATTTGGGAATACTTGAGTATGTTCAAAAGTCTTTGAGCCAGTCTAAATCAGTCATTTTATATGAGATTCCTGTCATTAAATGAATGAACAAATCAACTTCTCAATAGGGATGAAACGGATATCCGGTAACTATCCGGTATCCGGCCTATCCGGCTGAGTTTTAAATATCCGGCGGGGTACCGGATATCAGCACACCGGATACAGATATCCGGCAATTTCAAGCCGGATATCCGACGGATATCCGAAGGAGAAAATTCAAGCTTAAACTCCCATCAGATGAAAATTTTGCGACAATTTTTTTTATTTTTTTTAGATCAATTGTAGCTTGTAAAGGATTTTTTTTTTTTTTTTTAAAGTTGGCTTCTGCGAAAATCGATTTTGGACTCATTAGCAAATAAATTTAGCCAAAAGTAGCATCAGGTCTAAGAAATATAGAAGCCCTGTTTTAATTTTGTACAGAGTTAGCTAGGTTTTTCTTCCAGAGTGATCTATAACATTCCCCCTAATCTTCCCCATAACAATAAAAAGAGCTGTTCATTGTTGTTCCTGAACAAATGATATTTATTCTCTGCAGTTGCAGTGTGTATATAACTCTGTTTTCATGTCTTTTGCTAATATGTTGTTAGATTGTTTAGTAATATTGTTAGTCTTGGATGTTAAAGTTGTTAGATTGTTTCGAGAATGAGTCAAATAATGTGCATTTATTGACTAGAACCTGTTTATTTACAATCCAGTTTTCCATACACAATAAAGCTGTTGTTTTTGTGACCATATATTATTTATATTAGCAGAAACCTGGCATTACTTGCGCCATCTATCTATTTGATTTGGATTTTTTAAAAAACCCTCCAATTTATGTAAATTTGCATTTTAAATGGAATATCTTACTAAAGCACCTGAATTTAGAATTCCCTGTTGCGTTGCATAGATATATCCCAAAAAATTAAAATTACTTCAAATAAAAGTACATATTTAAATTTTCAGAAAGTCTGTACTTTCACTTTCATATTGTTCATAAGGAAAAAAAAAAAAAAAAAAAAATCCGTTATTTGAAGTTTTTGATTTTGTACTGCAGAAAAACTTCACTTACTTAAAGAATTTTAATAACTAATGTAAAATTTTCTTTCTTATCTGTACAGAATATAAAAATATAAAATAAGTAAAAAGTATAAATTCCTTTTGAATTATTACTTTCTTTTATATTAAATAGAAGGAAGTATTGGATGCGTGAAAATTTTCAACTTCCAGTTTTAGGTGGATTTACGCATTTTGAGGGAACCAAAGCACAATTTGACCATTTTTGGAAAATGTCTATCTGACAAAAATTTTGTGCAGTTCAAGAGTTAATGCACAGAATTTCATATAAATTTATACATAGTTGCATCTTACCAAAAAAAAAAGTGCCCATCAACTTTTGGTGCAAATCACTCAACAGATGGCGCTACTATACTGTGATTTCTCCCATTTAAAGGAAGACTATATCTCAGCTTATAATGTGTATAATTAAAAAAATAAACTAAGTGTGTCACAGGGAACTCTCTTATGAAACATGTTCATTCAATTTCTGTGCATAACGGCCAATAGGTGATGCTGCTATGCTGCATTTTTCCCGTGAATGGGGAAGTTATATCTCAGATTCATTCGTGTATAATTGCTAAAAATTTAGTATGGGAAAGGGTCATTTTTATAAAACATCATGTTGATTCAATTTTGGTGCATATTGGTCGATAGGTGGCTATATTATGTTGCAATTTACTCTGTGAATAGGAAGGCTAAATCTCAACATCTATAAAATTTAAGAGATAAACAAGATAAAAATAATATGAGAATAAAAGTTGCCTTAATTTGGGTGTATTTCGACCAACAGGTGGCGCAGCTGTTCCTCACCTTCTGTGATTCTCCACATGGCTACATCTCAAAATTTTTTGATTAAAATTGCACTAAACTCAATATCTAATATCTTTATTGTAAGCAGCTATGATTATGTTTCTTTTGCATGTTAAACAGCATGTAGTGTTGTTATAAAGAGAGATAACGAAGAAAGTTTTGTGATGGCCATAACATACTAGTTTGAAGTTTTTATTTTATTTTATTTTATTTTTTTATTTTTTATTTTATGTTTTCTTATAAATGTCTCAAAAGAAAGTCTTGTATTCATAAAAATTTTCAACTTCTGGTTTTTGATGGATTTACACATTGAAAGAAGTCCAGAACCTGGTTTGACCAATTTTTAAAAAATGTCTGTGTGTGTGTGACAAAAATTCTGTTCAACTGTACCTTCAGAACTACTGCGTACTACAATTACATATAAATTTATGTGTAGTTGCACCATGACATAAATGAGTGCCTACCAACTTTTGGTGCAAATGGCTCAACAGGTGGTGCTGCCATACTGCGATTTCTGCAACTTAGAGGAAGGCTATATCTCAGAAACTACTGCACAGAATTTCATATAAATATATATGTACATGTAACTTGGCATATATTAGTGCCTATCAAATTTTGGTGCCAATCGCTCTACAGGTGGTGCTGTTATACAGTGCTTTCTGCAATTTAGGGAAGGCTATATTTTAGGTTCTATTTCATGTAACTACACAAAACTTCCTATCGGAAAGGCATTATGAGAAATTATACTAGTTCAGTTTGGGTGCATGTTGGCCAGTAGGTGGACCTGCAATACAGAAAATTTCATCCCAAAAGAGGAAGGCTATATCTCTTATTCTATTGTGTATAACTGCATAGAACTTGGTATGTGAGAGAACCAGCCATTGTGAAACACTATTGCGATGTATTTTAGGTGTATATCAGCCAACAGGTGGCAATATTGCACTATGGTTCATACACTTAGGAGTAAAAAAAATTCAAGGACTTTTCAAGCACTTTCCAGGAAATTTTCAAGCACTTTCAACCAGGATTTTAATGTGTCCACACACACACACACCTTTTTTTGGAGGGGGAGGGGATTACCTACTTAAAAACTCATTATCAAATGTATTTAATTTATTTATTGATTAACATAACTAAGGGGCTCTGCCTCCTGCTCATTCCATTCACCAACCCCCGACTCACCGTGCTTTATTAACCCCTGCTGGGCTCTTCCTACCTGTTCACTGCTTTCCCATGGAATAAATAGAAATATAAATAGTGCATTTCATAAAACAAAAGCAGAAAAATATTATAGAAATCCCCATATTGAATTCCAGATTGAATACAACTGATTGAATATAACTGCATAACATTTAATAGCACTTAATAAAAAAAAAATAATAATAAGATAAAATAAAATAATATGTTAAAAATCAGTAACTTATTTTTTCAGAATAGAAGAAAATTCGTTATATATTTCTGAAAAAAAAAAATTGAAATTCAAGTAATTTTTAACATATTACAGCAATTTTCAAGCACTTTTAAGCACTTGAAAATGAAACTTTTTTTTTCAAGCACTTTTCAAGGATTTTTAAAAGTGTATGAACCATGACTACAATTTACCCAATGAATAGGCTAAGTTAATCCCAACTTCTATGACATATGTGCATGAAACTTGATATATAAGACAACCATTATGAAAGCAAATGCTGACCTTATTTATGTGTATATCAGCCGACAGGTGGAGCATCTGTTGATTTTTCACATGCGTATATCTCAGCATCTGTTGATTAAAATTGCATAAACTCCTTTTGTAAAATATTTATTGTGAGAAGCTATGGTTAAACCTTTATACGATTTAAACCATAAGTGGCGCTGTTATATAGAATTATGTACAAGAAAGTTGTGTGATGGCCGCAACATATTAGTTTTTATGTGAAAATAACCCTTCAACTGTGATTATATTAGTAAAATATTTTATTTCATTTTTTTAATAATAGTATTGTAAAAAATATGTAAATAATAAGTTTTAGTTTTATAATTCTGAACAAAACCTATCTTTTTGTGATAGTGCTTTTCACCAAAAATTGCAAGTGTAGGAATGAGTATGTTAGGCTTAAAATTTTATTCTTCATGGCAATATTGCACAAATAAATAGAATATTAAATAAATGTTTAAATAAATTATATTTAAAATGTTTTTAAAAGAGTAGTATGTGAAATATGTTTGTATTTTATTGTTTTAAAATAAAGAAAAAGAAAAGAAATATACATCACAACAAAAAACAAAACTAATGCCGGATATCCGATGGATATCCGTATCCGGCAGGCAGAAGAGCTCCGGATATCCGATATCCGGTATCCGGCAAAATCACTATCCGTTTCATCCCTACTTCTCAATTTAACATTTATGTCTCAGTGATAACAACATACCCCGGACAGACAACTACAAATTCATATCATACATAGTGAGTAATAAAATTATTAGTTTTTTTTTTCTTTTTTTGACAATTTTTCTATTTAAAAAAAAAATAAGAAAGAAAGAAAGAGTGATTAATTTGATTTTCCAAGCATTAAGTAAACGAAAGAGAAAATTATAATAGTGTGTGAGTATTTTCCCTTATATCATATGTTCTTTAATTTAATGCTATTGCACTTCAAATAATTTGAACTAAATTATTTGAAGCAAATTCTTTATCATTATGACTTAGGTCATTATGATAAAGAATTTTTTACTGTGTCCCTGTGAAAATCTGTAAGTACTATATTCACTAAAATCTATATATTTCATGTGACTGTGACCTATAACATGTATATAAATTTTCAGTTCATTCAAATAAGGTGTTTAGACGCTCTTGTACATTAAATAATTTGAGCCCATGGCCCATAATGATAAAGAATTTTTCTTTGTGTTCCTGTAAAAAAAAATAAGTGCTAGATTCACTAAAATCTACACAGTTCTTGTGATGTAACTTATAACATGTATATAAATTTTCAGCTCAATCGCCTGTAGCAGAAACAATGCAGCACAGCAGCGAACATTGCAGATTATTTAAATCTCTGCTGATTAATTTGACATCTCAAAAAGAAAAGCCAGGCTTAAAAATGCAAATATAAATTATAACTAGTGGATCTGCAGATCAGAAGCCTGAACATCTTATTTGCATCACACATTATTCAGCAGATCATTTTTATTTGTTCCTTATTATATAATATATATTGATTCGATTGACTTGCTACATAAGCAGAAACATTTCTGAGGGCGGCTGCCGCTCCTCTCAACCCCCCGCTGTATCTCTCTATAACTATCTATCTATCTATCTCTATATATGTATTCGTAATAACTGATTGTCTTGTATTAATTCCCTGTAATTCATAAATACTTGTACCAAATTTCATGCAAAATAATTACATAACATATCGGAATTATTTTGTGTAACCCTGTAAATGAATTACAGTTCTATGCCCACATTTTTCCACTGTAAAACATTCTTTTAAAATTCTAATAAAATTTTATTATATTTAACAGGGTGTAACCATGTTAAAATACACTTTTAAGAAATACTGACTATAGACCGTAATACAGTGAAGCATACATAATCCAGAATTCTATAATCCGGCAACATCCATAAACGGGAACTAATGACTTTTTTTTTTTTCTTTTAACCCTAAATAATATTTTAAAAGTGGTTTGACATCTTTACGAGGAAAATATCCCTCAAGATTAACGTTTATGTGAAATTTTGCCCTATACTGCCATGTTAAGAAATTCGTAAATTTCCAATAACTTGTGAAATTTTCAAAGTAGCATATTTATAGTTACTGATGTTCATTCTGGCATCAAGACTGATATTTTAAAACTGGTCTGACATTTTTACAGTAAAAAGTTTCCATTTAATGCACGTTTAAGTGAATTTTTGTCCTATTCTCCCATGTTAAGAAAATCGTAAATTTCGAATAACTGCTGAAGTTTTTTAATTCGAATGTTGCAAATAAATAGGGTTCTTGCCAGTGTTGAAAGTAATATTTTAAAACTGATCTGACCTCTCTGCGACAATTTGTTCTTGAGATATCGTGTACGCAGACTAATAAACTAACGGACTAACACACTAACGCACTAACAGACACCATACAAATTTTGTCATTTTCGGATTCCTCACACCTGAAAACGTGTAAAAAAGTAAAAAAAAAACAAGGTCGAAAATTTTCACGATTACCTAAGTTCCCCATACCTATAGTATGATGGGGAACTAAAAAATACGTGCAAATATAGAACATTACGTCCAGTATTTTTTTTTTTCTTTAGAAAATCAAAAAAAATGTCAAAAATAAATAAATAAATCTAATAGTTTGATCATTCACAGTGGTTTTTCTAATTATTCTCTTTTGGAGAGGGGAAATTTTTTTTTTTTTTTTTTTTTTTTTTTTTACAAGACTTAAATATTTATTTAATTTTCACAGTTTTCCCCTCGTTGTGTTACCCAATTACTAGCTACTGCTGCACACGATGTCTTTGCTTGACCAAACTATCAAGCTGCTAGTTACTGTGATGAAAGATTACCTCAGAACAAGCCTTTGAAAAACAAGTGTGTACAAGCCTTTAAAAAACGTCAACAAATAAATTTGCGAAAAGAAATTTCTCTTTATTTCTGACATGAATTCTGGATGTTTAAGCGTTTAAATAAGGAAAACTTTGCTAAAATTTAGTGTTTGAAATTCTTCTGAAAGCTTGTGCGTCTTTGTTCAGAAATAATTTCGTGAATATCCAATTATTAGTTCCCCATCATACTATAGGTATGGGGAATTTGGTAATCGTGAAAATTTTCGACCTCGGTTTTTTGACTTTTTTTCACGTTCTCACGTGTGAGGAATCCGAAAATGACAAAATTTGCATGGTGTCCGTCTGTAGGGTGTCTGTTAGTGTGTTATTCTGTAAGTTTGTTAGTCTGTTTACACGATATCTCACGAACAAATGATCGCAGAGAGGTCAGACCAGTTTTAAAATATTACTTTCGTTACTGGCAAGAACCCTATTCATTTACAACATTCGAATTAAAAAACTTCGTAAGTTATTAGAAATTTACGATTTTCTTAACATGGGAGAATAGGACAAAATTTCACTTAAACGTGCATTAAATAGAAACTTTTTACTGTAAAAATGTCAGACTAGTTTTAAAATATCGGTTTTGATGCCGGAATGAACATCAGTTTCAGTAACTATAAATATGCTACTTTGAAAATTTCGCAAGTTATTGGAAATTTTCGAATTTCTTAACATGGCAGTATAGGGCAAAATTTCACATAAATGTCAATTTTGAGAGATATTTTCATCGTAAAGGTGTCAGACCACTTTTGAAATATTATTTAGGATACTGACATGAATACCATAGAGTATGAATTTTCTAATTTAAGAAATTCGTAAGTTATTTGGAATTTACGATCCTCTTAAAATTGCAGAAGAATACAAAATTGAGCATAAACGGCCATTTTCAGGATCATGAATATATCACACAACTTAAATAAAATTTATGATACTTGTATGAACATGACTGATTACAAATATTCTAATTTCCAATATAAAAATTTCGTAAGTTATTGGAAACTTACGAATTTCTTAACATGGCAGAATAGAGCAAAATTTCACATAAACATCAATGTTGAGGAATATTTTCATCATAAAGATGTCAAACCACTTTTTAAATATTATTTTGGATACTGGCATTAATATCATAGACTATGATTTTTCCAATTTAAAAAATTCGTAAGTTATTTGGAATTTACGATTTACTTAACATGTCAGAATAAGGCAACATTGAGCAAAAACTTTCATTTTGAGGATCATAAATACGTTAGACAACTTCAAAATTACATTTATGATACTTGTTTGAACATGATTGAATACAAATATTCTAATAATAGGAAAATTTCGTAAGCTATTCGTTATTTAAGATTTTATCAACATAACAAAATTGAAAATTTTCCATATAAATATGCAGTTTGAGGATTGTTGCATTGGAAATAGTAGCATGAAAACTGAACTACGAAATCTACCGTAATAAAATAAATTAATAGATTAGAATAAGATAAATATATGGAAGTGAACGGTGGTTAGCCTATTAGGCGGGGATTTCATTCTGTCACTGTGTCAAGCGTTTTTTCAGATTCATTTCTCTTAACATAACTATGTTAAGAAAATGCCCTGTTCTAGAAATTTATGAATATATATATATATGATGGGGAACTGAGCAGAGTCCACCTATGCCAACTAGTTTTATTTGTTTTAAATAATTCGTTAGATATTGCTACAAGATTCCTAAGTACTCTCTTTTTTTGTAAGACTCTTCAACCAGTATTTTTTAAGCAGTAAATTTGTTATTAAAGACATTTTTTTTTTAAATGTAACATACGAAATTAATGGTAAAGAAAACTTAAGAAATTTTAGGACCGTTGAACTCAGTGCTATCTCGGTATTACACCGAGATGTATCAGATATACATATAATTTAGCTTAAAAGCTTTTTTTTTTTTCCAAGAGCTGTATCATTTGAATCCTTAATAGAATATATAGCTGATTCTAAGTTTACTCATCCTGCTATGCTCAGGAGAGAAAAAGTGAAAATCATTGCTATGTTCTTAAATAATAATAAAAACAGAGTAAATTAGCAGTATTGTGGCATTCCAAAATAATAACATTTTACTATTCACTTACTCAAAACGGATAAATTTTTTAGTGTTCCCAGATTGGGGACGTTTTTTATTCAATTGCCACCACTAAATTTTAATTATAACGGTTGCCTAATCACTTCGAAGATTAATCGTTTATTATGTACACTAAGCGACAAAAAAAAAAAAAAAAAAAAAAAAAAAAAAAAACACTTGGATATTTTCTTTTTTACCTTCTACAACCGCCAGTTTTATCGTTTAAAAGGCAAATTTTCGAACAGATTTTATTATGTTGTCCTTTACATACACTTTAGCTTGGAGTCCAGCGTTAAAAACAAAATGCAATTGTCAGGAAAATTCTAATTTTAGAAATTATTTCAAAAATGGTAAGAATAAGGCAGTTAACGATGCCACAAAAAGTATTAATTTTTGAATGAAAATAAAAAAATATTTTAATACGTGAGATGGCAAAATAATTAAATATTAACGAAATATTCGTAAAATAGTTTTTAGCAAAATATAAAACTTTTGGCCGATTAAACTGGAAATTTGGCTTTAGGCCCCCACGTTGCTCATCCAAGCAAGATAACTGCAAGTTAAAAAGCAAATGTTTAAAAAATAGATTTATATCATGTTCAGAACTTAAAAAAAAAAAAAAAAAAAAAATTAAAAAAACAGTGTGTAACGAAATGCTTTCTTCAAAAATAGTCCAGAAGCAATTAAACAAGGCTGGTTAAAAATGAGAAGATCTGCAAAAAAGCCATTATTAAGGACAATTATTAAAAAAAAAAAAAAGGGGGGGGGGGCATTAGTTGACCAAAAATTGAAAAAAAAAAAAAAAAGCAGTTAATTATCGGGCTGAACTGGATTTCTCTGATGAGTCAAGTTTAATTTATGTTGAGTTGATGAAAAAAACTACTAGGACATAGAAAATGAGACTGCTTTAATGAAAACTTCTCTCTTAAAACAGTGTCACATTCTCCGTACATTATGGTACGGAGGTGCATGCTTTTTCAAAGAATCAGATAAATTTTTATGCTCAAGGAACCAATTAACTCAAAATAAAATACGGAGATTATAAAAGTGGCCCCTGACCGACTATTTTGGAGGTATTTTAAACTTCTCTTCGAACAGCATTTCAAGATGATAATGCACCTTGCTGAATGCATCTGTGGTACGTCAATTTAAATCGAATTGTTAAAATTACCTATCCATTCCCATGAGCACCTGTAATTCTGTAAGTAACAATAACTTTTTTCACTCTTAAGTTAAATCCCAGAAAGAATATCGTAGAATTTCTTCTTTATTAGACTTGGAAACAGTCCTAATCTCAATTTACTTGAAAATGTTTAGTCATAATATGGTGCGGGGAGAGAGAGGAGAATTCGTAATTTGCAGCCTGCAACTTTGCAAAAACTAGAAAAATTATTTACAATATTTTCACAGTGAAATTTTTGAAATTTATATCAAAAAATGGTATAATACTATGCCACTGTGCATTAATGCAGTAATTCCATATAAAGTTGGAATTAACCCAATGCAGAATACATATTTTTAGTAAAAAATTGTTTAGAATTAACAAATAAATAGTTTTATTTCATATATTAAAATATAACTTGTTTATTTCATATAATAAATCATAATAGAATACCAAGTGTATGGATATTACATTATGTTCAAATAGAAAGTTTTATGTATATTTTTATAAAGTACTTTGTAGAGTGTAATAAAGCTAATTATAAAATCGAAAATATACATAGGTATCATTTCATCTCTTCGCCATTATGCAAACATGACAATTTTACTTGTTTCAACCATTAATTTTAAAGTCTTTACAAATAAGAAAGGTATAAGTCATTTTTTCTGTCCTCAATCTAGCAACACTGGGTAGAATTTTCTAGAAATTAAAAAAAGAACAAAGGGTAATAAACAAGGAATAATTAAACAGATACAATTTCCGTCAATGTAGCGACAATTATCTTCAATTTGGAATAATTGGTATCAATTTTGTGATTATGAATAACAAATGTGTCATCTAAAAAACTTTTCATTAAAATATTAGGTCTACCGGAAAGTTTTGTCCTTTTGAATTAATAAAATGAAAATTTTTATTTAACAATATTTATATAGTACTTTACCAATTATCATCTTGAGAGTTACACAAGAATACCTAAATATTATCCAAGGTAAATTTCCGATGTCATTATTTTGATTAAAAAATACAGGACTTACCGGTAGACCTAACATCTCTAATATTTATAATGGAAAAAGAAAACGTGAATTGCTTCTAGCAGAAAAAAAAAAAATAAATAAACATAAGACTTAAAAAGTAATTGCGTCGACCCCTGCATTAAAAAAGAAAAAAAAAAAAAAATTGAACTGTTAATTATAGAAAGGATACAGCAACCATGCAAAAAGTTGAACCAAAAAATCAGAAGCAATATTAAAATTTTATTATAATTGATTTAGAATTTAAATCTGTAAGCAATAAACATGAAGTAAAACTTAGTTTTAAACCTGAAACAATTGTTGCGAGTTTATTGCATTTTATGGTGTTTATCCAAAGTTCTGTAATTATTATTGAAGTAGGTTTTACATAACAGCCTATATTTCCACTTAATATTTATAAACTGGACTATATTAGGTTTGTCTAATAAAATATATATTCCGACACCACTTCTTGTTTTTTTTTTTTTTAATACAGATTTGAATTCTATAAATTATGTTTTCTCAGTTTCCATTTTTTCATTAATTAATGATCTTCAAACCGCTAAAACTTTTACAGATATTTAGGAAAGAACTTGTATGTTTAAGGGAAACAATTTAAAAGAATTAGGTATGGGTTTTGAAATTTATTCATCAGTTAAAAAAAGAGAGAAAAAAAAAAGGGTAAAAAGTGCATGTCTTGGTAAAATTTGGGAAGAAAGGGGGGGAAAAAGTGATTTTTTCTTAATTTTTATTTTTGGTATTTTTTCTTTTAAAAATACTGCAAAATCCATCCCTAATTCTTTTAAGTTCTATTAAACATCCACATATACATTAACTATATTCTTAAATATCTTTGGAAGTCTTAGATTTTGAAGATCATAAATTCATAAAAAAAAATGATAAACTGAGAAAACGCTATTCAAAGATTTCAAATCTGTAAAAATAGTCTATCTAAAACCATGAGAATTGTTGCCTGAATACGTATTTTATCGAACAAATGAAATTTATAAATATTAAAAGTAAATACAAGCTTTTAAATAAAATATACTATTAATAACAGCATCTTATGAAATTTACAGCAAAGTGCAATAAATTTCCCATCACTATTAAAAACATCACCTTTTAAAATTCACAGCAAAGTGCAGTAAATTTCGCATCACTGTTAAAAACAGCATATTGTATAATTTACAGTAAACAGCACTGCTAAAAACAGCAACTTATAAAATTACAACAAATTGTGGTAAATTATACAGCACTGCTAGAAACATCATTCTGCAAAATTCACAGCAAACCGCAGTTAATTTTACAGCACTATTAAAAACAGCACTTCGTAAAATTTACAGCAAATTGCAGTTAATTTTACAGCACCATAAAAGACAGCAACTTGTGAATTTTACAGCAACTGTGTTGGCAGCTGCGGTGCCAGCACCTTTTGTTGTAAAATGCCGAAATTTTTTTTTACAGTGTAGATGTGATGGCTAGACATGTAGAGAACAGTGCCGTCCGCGTAAAGGGCTAAATTAGTGCGTGGAATGTGGTTGAAGTAGATATTGAAGAGCGTGGGACCGATGACAGAGCCTTGAAGGATGCTAGCGGCAGAACCTGACTAAGGCAGGGGCATCCGGGGCAGTTGTGTCGGGCTCCCACATCAGAGGGGCCCCCCAAATCAAATAGAAAGAGTTTATTTTGCATTTCCTTCTCTAATGAATTTTTTTTAAACAAAATATCAGTATAGTGTAAAATCCGTCAGCTTTAAGTTAGCGTCTTCATTAATCTATCGTAAATCCATGGCTTTCTAGGGCGGAGTTCAGCTAAATTTTTGCAATTACGATGGTCAAATTTGGACTTTATAGCTATTTTTTGATAAATTGTTTATGAAATTGTTAGTATTAGCCATTATTCGGCAAGAAAAATACGACAAATCTGTGAAGAAAAGATTTGCACAAAAACAATCGATTTGGCCAAAATATATGCCATAAAAAAATGAGAGAGAAGTGCTCTTATATATAGGAAAGGGATCGGATTCAGCTCAGGATGATCAGCCAATAGAGTTTTAAGCGGAATGTGGATGATTGGCCAATTGGAAATTACGGAACACTAGTTGTAAAAAATATGGAAGAAATTAAGAAAATGTGGACTGAATGTGAAATTTCCAACAATCGGACAAATGGGGTACAGCGAAATTACGATTTAAAATATTTTTAAGATTTTTTTAATTAAAAGCTTCAAAGAAATCGAGTTCATGAGTAGATTTAGGCCTGCAAATTTTTTTAGTTGAATCAAATTTAAAATTATGGTTTTCCTCCCAGTAATGTTTAGAAATAGCCGATTTATTGGTTTCTTCCTTGTGGGCGTAATTAATATGTTCTTTAAGGAGGAATTTAAGACTGCATTTAGTCTGGCCAATGTATGATAAACCACACTGGCAGAAAATACTATAGATGCCCCATGAATTATACATATCTATAGGATCTTTTAATTGAGAAAAGGTAAGTTTATTGGAAGGTGAAAAAATTATTTTAAAATCGTATTGTTTGAGAATTTTAGCTATGGCATGACTAGATTTAGGAAAATAGTGTAAAACTATACTGATATTAGAAGAGACTGATTTAGTAAACGAAGAACGAGGAAGTTGTAATTTTTGGATAGCTTTGTCTATAATGGAAGGGTTATAACCTCTCAATTGCTATGGCCTTCAGATATTTGGTTTCAGAACTTAATAAAACAGTATCAGTATCGGAACAAATATTAAGGGCATGGTTAACAAAAGTATAGAAAGCTGCCATTTTTTGGGATAGGTGGGTGACATGAACGTGCATGGGGAGGTAGAGAGACTGCAAAATTTTTACGATAGACGGTAGTGGAAAATCCATCTACAGTGCGTGAGACAAGGGTATCATTATCAAGGAATGGAAGTGAGCCATTATTTTCTGTTTCCTATGTGAATTGGACATTGCTGTCAATAAAATTTATAGTTTGTAAGATATGGTCAGTATTGTGACGAGATGTGTCGATAAACGCGAAGGTGTCATCAACGTAATGGGCCCAAAAAGGGAAAGACATTTTCTTAAAGAGCGTGCTTTCAAAATAATGCATATAAATATCAGTGAGATTTTGGAGAAAAGGGGAACTCATGGCTAAACCTTCAGATTGACGACAAAATTTTCTTTGGAATGAAAAAGTAGTTTGTGATAAACAAATGTAGGTGAGAGGAATTAATTCTTGTATTTCAAAGGACGTGAAATGAAACTCTTTTAATCTCTTTTCAAGACAGCAGAGGGCTCTCTTATTGGAACATTCATGAAAAGGGATTTTACACGGAAGAAACCATAGTAAGATTTGTGTGAGGGCAGTTTAAAATATTTCTTACGAAGTTAATGGAGTTCTTTACAGTATAAATATTTGCAGGAAGAAGGGGAGCAAAAATTGTAGGGAGAAATTTAGCTAAACGATAGGAAGAAGTACCGATATTAGTGACTATGGAACGAAATGGGATATTAGGTTTGTGGACTATTGGTAGAGCATAAAATCTGGCACAGGAGAAATGATAAAAGGAGATTTAATTGAGTTCAACAACAAAAGGCAAAATTTTATAGCAGATTTAATTTTAGTAAATTCTTGAGAAGAGGGGTCACGGGACAGAGGAATATATGGACCATCATTAATTATTTTGGTTACACTATCGATATATTGTTTCTTACTAAAATAACAATCTGACCACCTTTGTCAGCTTTTGTGATAAGGATATTTTCATTAGATTTTAATTTATTCAAGGCATTTTTTTTTTTTTTTTTTTTTTTTTTTTTGCTGCAGCAGGGGTGAGATTAGATTTTTGTTTTAAATATCATTTGTTTTATTTATCATATAAACCAGTGTTTAGTAATTTGAACTGGCAAAGAGAAATAAATTTAGAAACATATGTGCAAAACTCGAGCACTAGACGGGCGCAGACCGACTAGTTATACATATATAGCTAATTTATACTTAAATATTTCAATACATACATAGTGCATGCATAAATATTTAGTGCTTAAAACTTTTTATTTGGAAGTACCCCTCGACGCTTTAAATTTCAACATGGGAAAAGATAAATTTTATTTCGATTAATTTTTATCAGACTGTTTATCTGAGTTCATTTTCGAAAGCATTTTAAAATAAATCTAATCTGTCTTTCGACAAGATAGCAAGTAATTCTCTTATCTCCTAATGAAACAGCATTTTTTATAGCGAAAATTTATCATTTAATAAAAGGAAATAGCAAGCAAAAGAGTGTATAACCTAAGATGCCTTACATAAATGTTGCAAAAGCATAGAATCTGAAGTGAGTTCTATTATGTTTATAGTATTGCTTGTTCAATGTTTTCAATTTAGTATGTAAAAATCGTTCAGAATAATAATGTATTCACATTCTAAAATTAAAAATTGTTCTTTTACGTGTTCTTTAAAGGGGAAATATGACAGATGCAATGTCAAATTTCATTTTTACTTCTTTCAATATAACTAAATATTTTTCACCATGTAGTTTTCCTTTCGGAGAATTCTCTTGATACACTAATGCACACTATTGGGATTTGCCTGACACACTAAAGTACAAACACCTCCTCCTCCTCCCCCCCCCCTCCCCCTAGTCCAGAAAAGAAAAGAAGAAGGAGAAAAAAAAAGGGGTTTTGTGTTTAAAAATTTAAAAAAGCAATGTCTTATTTTCTGAAAAATAAAAGGAAGTTTTATTACACAAACTTATTTCAAAGCATATGTCACACAAATTTATTTCAAAGCATAATTATCAGTATTTTTAGATATTGAATTGTTCTATGATAAATTTTTTAAATTCACCAATTTGAATGTTTAATTATAACAGTAAAATCTATATACGTTTTTTAAGAGTATCAGCATATATAGTTACGCTCATCAGTGCCTGACTCTGTCATGCTTTAGGCTTAAGAGATTTCCTTGGACTCTGTCTCTTAATTTTCATACTTTAGTTCGTTAAAAAAAAAAATCTAATTGTCCGATCGATAAGCTGTTTAATCAGACGGATTCAGAAAAAATGGCCCCTTTCATTTGGTACCTTGTTTGTAAAGAATTTTTGATTAGATATTTTAAAATTAATTAAAATATGAAAATAACAGCTTTAAAATAAACATTTAAATTTTTAATTGTTGCCAATTTTTTTTTTTTTTTCGGCATAAAATGAAATATGCTTTCACGGGTTTGCTAGCAAATGAATTATTTAAAGTGAGAAATAAATGAAATGAAATGATCATTTTTCAACGGGTGCCTTAGTCGCCCTACAACTAACTAGTAGTTAATATTTGTAAAAAGTTTAAATGTAATACAGTTTGCGCCTTAAACAACATCACGAAAAGAATAACATATTACAAAATGTTTCATGCAGTATGAAACAATTTTTGAAATGCAAACATATCTCCAGTAAAGCTAATGTATAAGTATACTAAAAATTCATGTTTTCTTTCTTTCTTTCTTTCTTTTTTTTTTATTAGTTTGTTTGACTAAAATGCAAATTTAAAATTTAGAGGATGTTCCTTAAATGGTAATATGGATTTTGACGGGGAAAAAAAAAGTATATTTTCTTTTTCTTTCCTTTTCTTTCTTTCTTTCTTTCTTTTTTTTTTTTTTTACTATAACTATTGCTAGGATGCTCTACCCCATGCTCGCTTCGCTCACCAACAGCTGGCAGTTTACCAAGCAAGATTTGCCCAGTTCGCTGGTTGCAATATTTAAATGAATTTTCAAAAAACTGAATAATTCAAACGTTTAAATAAATATATTTCGATTGACGACTATTTTCAGCAATTCAAAACCATGCGATATAGAAAAATAAAAGCGATATAGAAAAATATGAAGCGATATTGATAAGAATTTCCTTTAAATATATAGTGACAAGCGAAGCAGGCAAAGCCTTCGTTGATTCACTACCTTATTTGATTACACATTCCGTCATTTTTGACGGGGTTGTATACTAGTATTTAAATAATAAATAAATCTAAATCTAAATTTTCAAATTATTATGACATCAGTTTTATCAGAAATTTTTAATAATACAGGTTTAACTTTTCATCTTTTTTTTTTTTTTTCAGGTGTAAGAAAATGTTTCTTTTTATGCTAAAAAAAGTAAATAAAATAAAAAGTTGTACGTATTTCATTTTCAGTTTATACTTTCTTGAAATTATAATTCAAAGAAAAATTTTGGGAACAAACGCATAAAACATAAAAAAAGTCAAAATAAATATAAAAATTTGTCAAAATTAAAAAATCATTATATACTGCACACCATAATTAGCTGATGTATATCTTACCAAAATCTGATAAGGTGTTCATAAATGGAGCTGAACTATATCAGAAATTAAATATCGCGATATATCACCAAGTTAATATCGATATTAAAAATTGCGAAATTTCTTTCAAGAGAAGAAAAATAGACATTGCAACTTTTTAAAGACAAAAATGAACACCAATATTAATGCATACAAACGTAGATTGTTTTCTATATATTTTCTAGTATATTATTTCCATAGTTTTTGCATTAAATAATAATAATTATATATATATATATATATATATATATATATATATATATATATATATATATATATATTAACATGAATAAAGAGTAAATCGATGTTTTGTGTTTCTTTTAATTTATATCATTGATTTTTGGTATATTTGTATATAGTTTGTCCTCCATTCTTCCCATTTTAAGATTCAGTTATTTTAAAATAATATTTTAACAGAGTTAATATGTGATATGGGTTTTATTTACACAAAGTATATCATAAAAATTCGATTATAATAAAGATAAAAGCTTAACAAAAGTGAAACTGTCTTAGAATGTAAAAATCCTCCTTTTCTATACATATAATAAAATAAGATGTTTGTGTGTGTGAGTGTTATTGTGTATGTATATCCAGAGCTTTTTAGGAAAATGGCTGATCGCAGAGCTATACACATTTGCATGGAGGTTCGTAATGACCTCTCCTGATACACCTCGAAGCTCGATTTTCGAATTTTTTATTAGTTTTCTTTTAATTAGTTAAAATGTGAAAACAATAACCTCCTAATTTCTGATAAATTAGCCATTTAAATTTTATATCTATACATATAATAAAATAAGATGTTTGTGTGTGTGTGTGTTGTGTGTGTGTGTTGTGTGTGTCGTGTATGTATATCCAGAGCTTTTTAGGAAAACGGCCGATCGCAGAGCTACACATATTTGCATGGAGATTCGTCATGACCTCTACTGATGCACCTCGAAGCCCGATTTTCGAATTTTTTATTAGTTTTCTTTTAATTAGTTAAAATGTGAAAACAATAACCTCCTAATTTCTGATAAATTAGCCATTTAAATTTTATATCTATGCATATAATAAAATAAGATGTTTGTGTGTGTGTTGTGTGCGTCGTGTATGTATATCCAGAGCTTTTTAGGAAAACGGCCGATCGCAGAGCTACACATATTTGCATGGAGATTCGTCATGACTTCTACTGATGCACCTCGAAGCCCGATTTTCGAATTTTTGATTAGTTTTCTTTTAATTAGTTAAAATGTGAAAATAATAACCTCCTAATTTCTGATAAATTAACCATTTAAATTTTATATCTATACATATAATAAAAAAAGATGTTTGTGTGTGTGTGTGTGTGTTGTGTGTGTCGTGTATGTATATCCAGAGCTCTTTAGGAAAACGGCCGATCGCAGAGCTACACATATTTGCATGGAGATTCGTCATGACCTCTACTGATGCACCTCGAAGCCCGATTTTCGAATTTTTGATTAGTTTTCTTTTAATTAATTAAAATGTGAAAATAATAATCTCCTAATTTTTGATAAATTAGCCATTTAAATTTTATATCTATACATATAATAAAATAAGATGTTTGTGTGTTGTGTGTGTCGTGTATGTATATCCAGAGCTTTTTAGGAAAACGGCCGATCGCAGAACTACACATATTTGCATGGAGATTCGTCATGACCTCTACTGATGCACCTCGAAGCCCGATTTTCGAATTTTTTATTAGTTTTCTTTTAATTAGTTAAAATGTGAAAACAATAACCTCCTAATTTCTGATAAATTAGCTATTTAAATTTTATATCTATACATATAATAAAATAAGATGTTTGTGTGTTGTGTGTGTCGTGTATGTATATCCAGAGCTTTTTAGGAAACGGCCGATCGCAGAGCTACACATATTTGCATGGAGATTCGTCATGACCTCTACTGATGCACCTCGAAGCCCGATTTTCGAATTTTAGATTAGTTTTCTTTTAATTAATTAAAATGTGAAAATAATAACCTCCTAATTTTTGATAAATTAGCCATTTAAATTTTATCCATAAATTAATTGTTGCCAATTTTTTTTTTTTTTTTTTTTTTTTTTTTTGACAGAAAAAAAGTCCATTTATAAGGGCGATTTTTGTGAATCCGACGTATTAAGCAGTTTATCGATCGGACAATCAGATTTTTTTTAAATTAACTAAAGTATGAATTTTAGGTGGCAACAGCAGAAGGTTGTGTGGAAACTAGAGAAAAAAATCTGATGTGGGCACCACATGACTTCCTTATACACTTTTAGAAATATACATAATGTTAAAAAACATTGACATTGGACCCGAAACAGTTGGCTGAAAATATTTAAAAAAAAATGAATTATCACCGTGTTCTGAGCTTTTCTGAAAGTTAGCTAAAAACCGATTGCAAGATTTGTACTGGTAACGCTGACTAAGGCAGCAGGGACCCGAAAAAATTGGCTAAAAGTATTAAAAAAAGGAATTTTACCATGTTCTGAACTATTCTGAAAGTTTCAAATGTCTACCTAGTCGGGAAGTTAGTTAAATAATTTTTTTGTTGGACCATATAAACGCTGCCGAAGGCAGCAGGGACCTGAAACAGTTGGCTAAAAGTATTAAAAAGATGCATATTCACCGTGTTCTGAACTATTCTGAATGTTTCAAATGTCTAGCTAGTCGGGAAGTTAGTTAAATAAATTTTCTGTTGAACCATGTAAACGCTGCCGAAGGCAGCAGTGACCCGAAACAATTGGCCAAAAATATTTTAAAAATGCATTGTCACCGTATTTTGAGCTTTTCCGGAAGTTTTAAATGTCTAGCTAGTCGGGAAGTTAGTTACAAATCGATTCGAAGATTTGAACTGGTAACGCTGCCGAAGGCAGCAGGGACCCTATACAGTTGGCTAAAAGTATTTAAAAAATGCATTTTCACCGTGTTCTGATCTAATCTGAAAGTTTCAAATGTCTAGCTAGTCGGGAAGTTAGTTAAATAAATTTTCTGTTGAATCGCATAAACGCTGCTGAAGGCAGCACGTATCGGAAACAGTTGGCTAAAAATATTTAAAAAATGCATTGTCAACGTGTTCTGAGCTTTTCTGAAAGTTTCAAATGTCTAGCTAATCGGAAAGTCAGTTAAATTGCAAGATTTGTCTAAACCGTTTTTGAGTTATTACCGTTTTTTGATACATTATGGCCAAATTTTTGTCATTATGAACCTAATTTTCCTAAATATCTCCAAAACGGAAAATCATAGAAAGTCCAAAAAGGGAGGTGCACAACTAGATGTTATAACAAACCTATGTACCAATTCGCAACTTTCTACGTCCAACCGTTTTTGAGTTATGCGACATACCCACACACAGACACACACACACACACACATACAGACGTCACAAAAAATCGTGTAAAATCCCTTATATCTCTAAAACGAGAGCTCGTGTTAAGATGACACTTGCAGGTGTGCAACTAGACATCATGAAAGTCACACGTATAAATTAGCAACATTCAGCGATCATTCGTTTTCGAGCAATGTGAAATACAAAATCCATTTCGCAAATCGGGATTACTATACTTCCTTATACTTTGTATAAGGAAGTAAAAAGATAATCTGCTAGTCATTAAGTCATGTTTTTGAAGTGGGAATAAAAATTGCAGTTTTCAATTTTTTTTTTTTTTTTAATTTTCTCTCATGAACACAAAAATATAATATACAGCCTGTACAGCACAATACCAACTTGCAGTTCAAATTTCATCAATTTTGGTTAATAAACAAAAAAAAAATGTTACCTTTTTTTTTTTCTTTTTTGCAAATTAAATTTTATTCTAACTTAGAAAAGGTTTATGTTATACGATGCATTAAGAATTTAGGTTTAAAAAAAAATTTAAACGGATTATTCAAACTCTATGAACCATAACCATATTTTTGTTTTGTCAGTTTCATTAATAGATCCTCCTGGACGATTTTTTAAATTTTGGTGTTGAAGTGCACCGAATGTTTTTCGACAAGAAGTTTAATATAGTAACAGCCATTTTAATCTAAGTAGCGCATCAAAAATATAAAAAAAATTAAAAAGTACAGTCGAACCTCATTAATGTGAATCTCAAGGGGGAAAAAAAATTTGTTCATATTATCAGTAGTTCATGCTATCAGTAACTAATCTCCATATAACTAAACTAATCTTCATTTTGACGGGGATTGTGGAAACAATTCATGTTAAAAGTAATTCACGATAACAAGGTTCGACTGTATTAGAAAAAAAAAATAAATAAATAAAAAATAAACCTAAATAGTAGTCACATAAATGATTTATTTTTATAGAAAGTTTATAAAAAAAATGCAGTTTTAAAGATAGCAAATTTATTTCAGCAAGCACTATTTTAAACCTAAAAACCGTTAAAAATATAGGGGAATATGAAAGATTCCTATATATAAACGAAAAGATGTCTGATAAAAGTATTAGCCTAATAGTCTTCCCCTTTTCATGCGAAAAAAAATCCATCGCTAATATGGCGACAAAAATTGAAAAGCCGCCAATGGAGCGAAATAATAAAGTTGTGTAGCACGGTGTTGTGACAGATGCGTACAAGCTGAAAACAGTGGCACTTGCGTACATGTCCATGTGGATGTGGTTTAATGTTACAGGTGTGTTTTCAAAAAATCTAGTGGCACTTGCGTACAACATTTCTTTCGCTTTATTTGAGGAAGGGGTTGTAACCATATGATGCAAACATTAAAACATTTTGCTTTCTTTCTATTCTTTCTTTCTTTCTATTTTTCTTTTTTCTTTCTTTTTTTTTTTTTTTTTTTTTTTTTTTGGGGGGGGGGGGGGCGGCATATAGGTGAACGATAGATAATTTCAGGAATTGGAATATGATTCTATTCGATATTGATAAAGAAGAGATATCGTTTTTTTTTTTTTTTTAACTTTTTTTTTTTCTTTATTGGCAGACAAAAAAAAAAAAAATTATACTTGTTAAAAAATAAAAAGTATTTAAGAAATAAAATTTTTTTTAAAGACCTTAATAGCATTTATAAGGACCTTTATTGATCTTGACACAGTGAATAAATAATTGAATGTCATTTCAGAAAATAATTACGGTAATTATAGCTTGCAACTTTTATATGCGTTAAGCTCATAACTTTGTCAGTCGTAAGACTACATGCATAAGAGTTAATTCACGTATTTATATAAGAGTATTTCTCTTCAAGTTTAACATATGGATACAACCCCTTTGTGTTACAAACCAAAAATACAGCGAAACAAATTTTGTACGGAAGTGCCACTTGATTTTTCGAAAACATATCTGTAACATTTGGAACACCTGGACTTGTACGCAAGTGTCACTAATTTCAGCTTGTACGGAAATGTCTTGTACGCATCTGCCATATAACCGTGTAGCACGACCTATTTATTTATGTGTTTTATATAACAAAATGTATCCATGAAACAGAAATTAATGTAATAATGAGTAAAATTTAACATAATATCTATAACTGTAGATTTATTTATTAATTAGTTCTTTAAATCACGAGTATTACTCCCTACTAAAGAGACCATTTCTAAGCAACGGTCATGAGATTTATTGAAGACTATTTCGCTAAAATAAATTCAAACTCTTTTCTTGAAAAAAAAATCGAAATACGTCTTAATTAACAAAAGACATTCCATTATTTTTAATAATTTAAAAAATAGCATAAAATAAATGCATAACATTCTTGAGAAATAATAAAATACTCACTGCAATTAAATACACCTTCCAATGTAAAATAATTAAAGAATAAAATTATCCAGTTCTATAATTACACATTGTGAGAAGGAGCAACATAGCGTTCTTATTACTATTGCCTACTATAATATACAAACATTTTGCAAGTGAATTAGTGAAATCTTTGCATTTTTAATAGACATAGTATATTACTTTATATATCATATTTTATATATTATGTTTCAAAACATAAAAAAAAGTTCAAATTATGCTGTTTTTTTATACAGAATATGTAAATTTCCAGTATCTGCTAACAAAGCAATAGAAAATGACCTTTATTTCAGAACTTAGAAAAAATGTAATGAATGCACTGAATTAAATGCAGAATGATACACCGCTTCATGCTTTTATAGTGTCAAAATTTTTTTTTTATCAATATGAAATTAAAATTGAACATCTAGGACATCAAACTGGTAAATGATTTGAAAATCAACCTCATACAATATGACTAGCGCATGATTTTTCTTTTTCTTTATTATTTCTTTTCTTTTCTTTCTGTCTTTATTTTTGTTTCAAAAAATTGAAGTCGACACATTTTTCAAGAAGTAAAATAATTTTCAAAAAATCACGTCAAAATTACTATTTCAATCCGATTTTACCATGTTTTTATTAACTTCGATTCTCGTTTGTTTGTTTGTCCAGTACAAATCTTACAATCTATTTTTAACTAACTTCCCTACTAGCTAGACATTTGAAACTTTCACAGTAGCTCAGAACCCGGTGACAACACAATACTTCAAAATCATATTTTCGAATTTTCGAATAGTTTTCTTTTAATAAATTAAAATATGAAAATAATAAGCTCTTAATAGCGATAAAATAGCCATTAAAATATTAGCTATAATTTAATTGTTGCCAAAAAAAAAAAAAAAAATTACGAGTTCATTTTCTTTCGACATAAAAATAAATACATTTAATTCAACGTGAACGTTAAAAAATTATAAAAAGTTAAATTATGCATCTCACAAAAATTGACGTCATTATCACTTAAAAAATTTTATACACATTGATAAGTGCCAATATAGTTCACGATGCTAATATACGTTGTTCTAAAAGGAGTATTATTCTATTTTTAAAACCAACTTTTTTTTTTTTTCACTATTATTATTATTTCACTGAACTGAGTCCGCGTGCTTAAATATTGCTTAAATATTATTTTTTATCCTCGCGTATTTTATTAATGATTCATCAGAAAATTTAAAAACTTGGAAAATAAAAAGTTTTTTTTTTTTTTTTTTTTTTTTTTTTTTTTTAATCTTATAATTATTTAAAACGAGACAGGTAGAAAAACATCTTTGCGAAGGAACAATTGATTGCAACCTAAACTGTAACACATTTAAAGAGAAATACTGAAATATATTTAAAAATATACATATATCTATGTGTATCTATTGTATGCATGTGTTATCTAATATTATCTATCACTGTTTCTTAAATATGTTTGCTTACATTTTCCTTTACAGCATATCTTCCACATCTTTTAAGGTTTCCCAGCTCCGCAAGAAAGGCTCAATAAGAAAAGAAAGAATACAAAATGGAAGCGATGGATATAATTTTAGCTACCTTCAGGGATGTATCTTATGTGGTTGTGAACCATCCTCTGTATTCAGTCTTGGCTTGCTTTGTCCTCTTCGTTGGAATGCTGAGATTTTATTGCAGACTGACAGTGGGAATGTGTGACAGTGATGAAGATATGACAGGAAAAACTGTTCTTATTACTGGAGCAACAGCAGGTTTGTACTTATTTCATTAAAAATGGTCATTATTGTTATTTTTAGTGCTAGAGGCCTATTTCAGTCGGTACAGTTGTCGAATTTTTATACGTCACTCTTAATTAGTGCTAAGGGCCTATTTCAGTCGGTTTATTGAATGGGGATTTATTGAATGAAGTCCCCCCAAGGCCCAACTTTGACATGAGTCCCCCCCAAGGTACCCCTATTTCAGTCGGTACAGCGTTGTCGAATTTTTATAATACACTCTTAATATAATGCTAAGGGCCTATTTCAGTCGGTTTATTGAATGGGGATTTATTGAATGAAGTCCCCCCAAGGCACAACTTTAACATGAGTCCCCCCCCCCCCAGGCCCAACTTTGACATGAGTCCCCCCCAAGGTACAACTTTGACATGACTACCCCCCAGGCCCAACTTTGACATGAGTCCCCCCCAAGGCCCAACTTTGATATGAGTCCCCCTTAAGGTACAACTTTGACATGAGTCCCCCCAAGGCACAACTTTGACATGAGTCCCCCCCAGGCCCAACTTTGACATGAGTCCCCCCCCAAGGCCCAACTTTGACATGAGTCCCTCCAAGGTACATCTTTGACATGAGTCCCCCCCAGGCACAACTTTGACATGAGTCCCCCCCAGGCCCAACTTTGACATGAGTCCCCCCCAAGGTACCCCTATTTCAGTCGGTACAGCGTTGTCGAATTTTTATAATACACTCTTAATATAGTGCTAAGGGCCTATTTCAGTCGGTTTATTGAATGGGGATTTATTGAATGAAGTCCCCCCAAGGCACAACTTTAACATAAGTCCCCCCCCCAGGCCCAACTTTGACATGAGTCCCCCCCAAGGTACAACTTTGACATGACTACCCCCCAGGCCCAACTTTGACATGAGTCCCCCCCAAGGCCCAACTTTGACATGAGTCCCCCCCAGGCCCAACTTTGACATGAGTCCCCCCCAAGGCCCAACTTTGACATGAGTTCCCCCAAGGTACAACTTTGACATGAATCCCCCCCAAGGCACAACTTTGACATGAGTCCCCCCCCAAGGCACAACTTTGACATGAGTCCCCCCAGGCCCAACTTTGACATGAGTCCCCCTTAAGGTACAACTTTGACATGAGTCCCCCCAAGGCACAACTTTGACATGAGTCCCCCCAGGCCCAACTTTGACATGAGTCCCCCCCCAAGGCTCAACTTTGACATGAGTCCCTCCAAGGTACATCTTTGACATGAGTCCCCCCCAGGCACAACTTTGACATGAGTCCCCCCCAAGGCACAACTTTGACATGAGTCCCCCCGAAGGCCCAACTTTGACATGAGTCCCCCCCAGGCCCAACTTTGACATGAGTCCCCCCCCAAGGTACAACTTTGACATGAGTCCCCCCCAAGGCACACCTTTGACATGAGTCCCCCCCAAGGCACACCTCCCCCTCATTGGGAAAAAGAGAAAAAACTTTGTTTTGCGGCTATAAGACAGTTTGGACTTCCAACGTTATTTGTTACAGTATCTGCAGCTGAAACACATTGGTTTGATTTAATGAAAACTTTATCATGGAATTTAGATCGTCACGAATTAACTAAAGAAGAATTTGTCGATATTAACAAGTTTAGCAGTAGGCCTCTGGCACTAAATTAAAATCTGTCAATATCAGATTTTCATGTTTTAAATAATGAAATAATGTCGTGTCTGTATATATTTTTTAAAACTTTAATACCTATTGAATTTCATGTGCTTTTCTGTAAGTTTGTCCTCTGTAAAAAAAATTCAAAAATGTTTCTTGATGTAGAAGAAGACGTTTACAAAATTTTAATATTATGTCACAGTCATATGCGATAATTTACTTATTTTATAACGGTCGATAACGTTTACAAATTTAATAGTAATGCTGCTATATTTCATGAATAAGAAGATATATTTTTAAGCAAAAACATAATGCATTCCAATTAACTGAAATTGACTACTTATTTTTAAAAATATATATTTATTACTATACGCAAGCGAAGTGATGACGTCACTGACCGTCCATGGGGCCAAGCAAAAGATTTCCTGTGTTAAACGTCCATTGGATGTTTTTTTCTTTTTTTAAACATTACGAAAAATTATCTCCCGATTTCAATCCCCATATTTGGGTATATATAAGTCTGTGCGTGTTAGATTGAGTTATTTTTTCTGTAAAAGTCATAAAATTTTAATTTAAAATATAAAAACTGGAAAAATAAAATGACAGACTTCCATTTTCGAGTATAAACGTAAACATTTATACGGGTCCAGGATGAGATAGCCAGGTAGGTAATGAGCTTCCGTTGTGGGATCTTCTAGCGTGGGTGAACATACGCTCATGAGGTGTAACATTGGTAGCAGTACATAGGAGAGAGCGGATTGAGTGTAGGGCTGGTTGAATTACCTCTTCCCAACGTTCGACTTTCATTTTCTTAGAGTGTAATGCCAATTGTATGGATTTCCATATTATTGCATTATATCTTTCTACCTGGCCATTACCCGAAGGATTGTATGCGGTAGTCCGGCTTGTTGCAATTCCAAGTGATGTTAGGAAGGATTTCAACTCCCTAGACATAAATGATGGTCCTCTGTCAGAGTGTATGTATGCGGGAATTCCAAAAATAGAAAAAAACATTCTGTAAGTTAGTAATTATAGTAGCAGCTGACATATCAGAACAAGGAATTGCAAAAGGGAATCTCGAAAACTTATCCACGATAGTAAGAAGAAAACGATTTCTAGAAACTGAGGGTAAAGGGCCTTTGAAATCTAGGTTCAATCTTTCAAATGGAGCAGTTGCTTTAATTAATTTTCCTTCATTTTTACAGAAACGTGGCTTTACTTCATTATAGCAATAACACGAGTTTATGACCTTTTTGATGTCGTCAAGAGAGAAAGGTAAGTTTTTAGACCTAACCCAATGGTACATTCGTGTAATACCGGGATGACACAAGGCGTCATGCAGCTCCTTTAAATTCACTTGTGGGCTTATAGCTGCAGTTATTCTAGATAATGTATCGGCTGTTGCATTTCTTTTCCCCGGACGGTATATTATGTCAAATTTGAAACAAGCAAGTTCCAATCTCCATCTCATAATTTTTTCATTTTTAATCTTACCACTATGGCATTGATCGAACATGAATGCAACTGATCTTTGATCTGTAAAGACCTCAAAGTGACGGCCAATCAAGTAGTGCCTCCAGTTTCGTAGAGACTCTACAATAGCATAGGCCTCTTTTTCAATAGAGGAGTGCCTTCGTTCAGATGCATTCAATGTTCTAGAGAAGAATGCTAAAGGACGTTCAGCCTGACTTAGGGTGGCCCCGAAGGCGAATTCTGACGCATCAGTCTCCACTCTAAAAGGAATATTGTCTTCAATAGCAGCTAAGGAAGCATCAGCTATATCAGATTTTAGAGAATTAAATGCTTTACAGCATCTTTTGTAAGGGGAAAAGGGCCTTTCGTTAGCAAAGGCCGAATTCTTTCAGAGAAATTAGGGATCCAACGACAATAATAGGCAAACATCCCTAGGGCTCGCTGTAAGGAGGCAATGCCTTTAGGGATAGGCATGTTCATTAGGGGTGCAAGTCTATCAGGATCAGGTTTTATTATTTTGTTTGTAATAGAGTATCCTAATAATTTTACAGATTTAGTAGAAAATGAGCATTTATCTTCATTTAATGTCAAGTTATATTTCTTGGCAGCAGACATAAATTTCTCTAAGTTACGGTCATGCTCTTCTTGATTTTTCCTACATATCGTTACATCATCAAGGTAAGGAAAAGTGCCTTCTAACATTTCATTTGCAATTATTTTGTCTATGGTTCTCTGGAAGCTAGCAACTCCATTTGTAACACCAAAGGGTACTGGAAGAAACTGATATAATTTACCATCAGCCTCAAAGGCTGTATAATGTTTCTCAGAATGCTTGATGGGTACTTAGTGGTAAGCACTCTTAAGATCAATAGTGCTAAATACTTCATATTTGGATACGCGTGCAATCCGCTCTTCAATTTTGGCAGAGGATAGGCATCAAGTATTGTAAATTTATTTATTGTCTGTGAATTATTTACAACCATTCTGGGTTTGCGGTGTTCTCCTCTCACTACAAATGCTTGAGCACGCCAAGGAGAGTCACTTGGCTCGATTACACCTTCTTTCAATAGTCTACTTATCTCTGCAGCTATAAATAGCTTGTCTTCCTCAGTTTGACGACTTGATTTAGTAATGATAGGTTTGCAGTCTGGTGTTAAATTAGAAAAGAGTGAGACAGGAGGTACAAGGACCATCGCCAGAGAACATATTTTAAGTTGTGGTCTGTCCCCATTGAAATCAATCTCAACTGAAGAATGGTCTTTTAGTAAGTCGTGACCGTTTTGTAAATCTGCACAAAGATTTTTCATGATCAAAACTTCAGCATTTCTATATAAATGGTTTTGTAATTTTACAGTTACTGTACAACAACCTGTAATGTCCGAACTCAGGGAGAAATTAGCCATTGTTATTCTGCCGAAGTATGGTTTAGTTTGAATTCGACACTTTTCCACAAAACGCTGATTTATGAAACTGATAGAGCTGCCAGTATCAATCAAAGCATTTAGTTCGATACCATTAATCAGGGCTTTAGTTAGTGACTTTTGGAGACAATTAGGAACTGCAGATACCGATGCTAAGGTGTAGGTTGCTGCAGTCGAATTTGTAGTGTTGCGCAAAGATTTTGACTTGCATACTCTTTGATAATGCCCCTTTTTACCGCATTCACGGCATAGTGCCTCTTTAGCAGGGCAGACACTTCATAAATGGCGATCATACTCGCAAAAGAAACATTTCCCAGATCGAACCTGAGTAACCGCTGCAGACTGAACTTCTTCAATGTGACTTATTGGCTCTTCAGTAGCCGCCACAGGTGTTGAATAAGTTATACTTGAATATGAAGCAGAGTGATGTTCGGCTAGTTCTAGAGCTCTAGCCTGATCGTAAGCCTTTTCTAGAGTAATAATCGTATTTTCTAGAAGACGTTCCCGAATGCGTGAACGTTTTAAGCCCCGAATGAAGGCATCCCTAACATACTCGTTTCTGTACTGTTCGGCTGTAACGGCCTTGAAATCGCACTCCTTGCTCATTTGATTTAGTATCTGCAGATATTCATCTACAGATTCGCTTGACTGTTGTGTTCTTGACGCCAAGCAGTGTCTGGCAAAGATTTCGTTTCTCTTTGTAATGTACAAAGAATCCAATATTTCGATAGCGTCGTCATACTTTTCACAGTCACTTATGTATTGAAAAACATTTGCGGAAACATAATTGCATAACGCTTGTAGCTTATGATTATCTGTAATGTCAGTTACTTGAGATAAAGTGTTCGAAAAAGTTCTTTTCCAATGCTTCCACTGCGACCCAGCACCCGTACAAGTGGGTTCGACATCAAATCTTTCAGGTCGCAACAGTCGTTCCATCTTGTCAGTAAATGCGTTTTTCGATTTGAATTTTAGTTAAATAAATTGTAATAAATATTGCATTACAATAAATAGGAGCTCAATTCGAAGCTTTATTTAACTAAAATTGGAGCATAAGCAGCAACATCGCGATATAAGAGAATAAGATATAAATAATAAAGAGAATATGGAATATCGACAATATAGGAGAGTTGCCACTTGGTAATACATAATATCAGTGTTGCCACACACATAAATATACCACAATGGTTATTTTAACAACGAGCATTCAATAATATGAAACAATATTTCGTAGAATAAATATGTATTACGAAAATATATATCAGGCATGTGTGTTTTCGAATTACATTTTTAATTGCCAAATATATATACACACACACACACAAAAAAAAAAAAAAAAAAAAAAAAAAGGAAGAACAGATATTAAATTTATGCCATTTTGTTTCTAGAGTTTTAAAATTAAAATTTTGTCAATTTGACAGCAAAATAACTTAATCTAACATATGTGCACGATGACTAATTTTTAATTATACCCAAATATGGGGATTAAAACCGGGAAATAATTTGGCCCCAACAACAGTCAGTGACGTCACACTTCGCTTGTGTATATCTTCAACATATATAAGAAGAAAGTTTAAGATTTGGAAAAACTTTTGATTTCCGGTTTTCAATGAATTTACACATTTTGAGATTTCCTTGCATTTCAATTTACGGAAATTGACTACTTATTTTTTTAAAAAGTGGGTTTGTTACTAGCTTCTGCATGTATAAGAAGAAAGTAGACGATACGGAAAAAATTTCAATTTCCGGTTTTCAACGAATTTACACGTTTTGAGATTTCTTTACATTTCAATTAACTGAAAGTGACTATTTATAAAAAAAAAAAAAAAAAAAAAAAAAAGTGGATTTATTATTCTATCCTTTGCATATATAAGAAGAAAGTATAAGATTAAGAAAAATTTTAGATTTTCGTTTTTTGATGAAGTTACACGTTTTGAGATTCCTGAACTCAATTCAACCATTTTTAGAAAATATCTGTCTTGAGTTCGAACACTGTACTTTGTGAGCCAATGGATTCAATTTAACCGAACTTGTTATTTGGTTGGACCTTGGTGGCGATGGTGCCGAATTGGTGTCGATTAGCTTTTGGGCTATATCACCGAACAGGGGGCGCTTCCACGTTGCGGTTTCCTCTCATTTCAGGAAAGGCTCAGCATTTATAGTGTACCAAACTTAGAGAAATGTATTAAGTAAAACTCTGCTGATTCACTTTGGATACATATCGACAAACAGTTGGCGCAGCTGTGTTGTAATTTAATTCCGTTTATAATACTCAAAACCACATCTCCTAGCTCAGATCACCCTGTGAGATTGTTTTTCTAGCGAAGGCCAATGATGAAACGCTAACGTAAAAGCTTTCGTCATCGTCATCGAATCCTACGTGACCTCGCACCCAATGAGATTTAGTAATAAATTTTATCAGTCTGTAGCTGTCTCTCTGTCAGAAAGGATCGCAGAGTTTCGTCTGCGTGTTTATTATTTGAAATGTTCTGAATTATAAAATGTAGTGCCGCTTTGACAGCGCTGCTCATGCTATTATTTATACATCTGATATGTACATACTGTATTTGTTGTCGTCATTAAATGTTGCCATGTGCTAAAAGCGTTGCAGAATTTTTGAGTCTTCTTCTCCTTAGTCGACGCTTTAAATTAAATTGGTTTTATAGGAAAGCAAAATAGTAAATCTTCTTTAACGTGCACAAACATCAAACCGTCTCAATTATATATATTAAAAGCAAAAACTGTTTTATTTAAGAGACAAAAATGTAAGTTAAAATACATTTAAAGAACAAAAAATACATATAAAAACAATTAAAATCTAGACGTTTCGAAACTCGTCTGGGTTTCCTCATCAGTAATTACAACACAATATGCAAACATTACATGAACACTCAAGGAATTTAAAGGAGTACCGAATATTGAGGAGTCAGTGCGCATGCTTCATTGATAGTGTAAAGATTTGGCAGTGTGCCAGCTCTCAAGGAAAATACGCGATTTATAATTATGAAAACCAGAATTTAGAATTTTTACATTATCGAAGTCAGGAATATGATCGGTTTCTATTGAATGGATTACAATTTCAGAATTTTGGTTGCAATTTTTAAAAGATCGTCTGTGCTCTTGTAGTCTAATTTTTGCTGTACGGCCAGTTTCACCTATATAAACATATTTGCAAATTTTACAAGGAATTAAATATATTACACCAATGTATTTAAATGTATTTTAACTTAAATTTTTGTCTCTTAAATAAAACAGTTTTTGCTTTTAGTAAATCTTCTGTTTATTTTACGTGCTCTACCGAGCTAAGCTAGCCTCCAGCAATATACGTTTACGAGAAGGCAATTACTTTGCTTTGCTTTGCAAAAAAAGAAAAAGAAAAAAAAAAAAAAAGTGGTCGCGTTTTGACCAATGGGCGATACTAGTAATAATAATAATAATAATAAGTTGTAACCATTAGCCAAATTTTCGGCTAATAGCATAATTATTATTATTTATTTTTTTTTTTTAAGTATTTAAATTTTTAAGCAGCATGATTGCTTATGATATTATAATGAATAAGTACCAAATTGTCTGGATGCTATACTAGCATGTACCCAGACACAAGAACACCTTCATTGCAATGGTTTATTTTCCAAATCGAATTTTGCATATAGTAGCTGAAAAAAATTAAAGCTTTGGCATTCAGATGCCAAATGCCGTGTTCGAAACCTGATTTAGGAATGAATATTTGTAGTAGTTAGTTTGAAGTCCACTTTAAGTAGTAGGCCTCGTTCTAATTAGATTTACTGTTTAAAAAATTACCATAGATAGAAAAATCAAACCAGACTATTTAAACTTAAAAACTTCTTTACACACCATAAAATTAATATAAGCACTACCGGTTTCGAAAAGGAATGGCTTTTCTTCTTCAGATGAAAAAAAAAAAAAAAAAAAAACTCTTTCCTTGGAGGCAAAAGCCAGTCTTGCTTTTGTCTCCTATTAGCACGTGTTTTTTGCACTTGAAGAAGAAAGGTAGTGCTTTCGGAACCGGTAGTGCTTACATCAATTTTATGGTGTGTGGAAAAGTTTTTAAGTTTAAATATTTTTTGCACACTAGTTCTTTAATTTATTACTTCAAACCAGAGTGATTGAATTCTAGGGTTTACGTACAATTGTACGATCATTGAAAAAATAAATAAATAAATAAATATATATATAAATAAATAAAAAGGAATGTCCAACTTTATTTGATTTGCGAATCAAACATGAAACCAGAATACTTTGGCCTTACTTATGATTGTCTCACAATAAAATTTTTCGCAATAGTCTTGAAGATATCCTTACGTTAACCTATCTTGATGATATCATCGTATTATCAGAATCATTTGAAAAGCATCTCTCATATCTAAAAGCAATTTTTGAGAGACTCTTGCTATTTAAGATTCCATCAAACAGAGAAAAGTGCCACTTTGTATCTCCTAGAGTAAAATACTTGGGATTTTGAATCACAGAAAATGGATTGAAGTTGATTCAGAGAAGGTTTCTTCGATCCAGAAAATTCCGCCTCCCAAGAACGTGAAAGAAGTCCAATCTTTCCTCTAAACGTGTTCATGGTTTAGAAGATATATACAAAATTTTGCTGATGTCTCAAGACCACTAAGTGAACTAACAAAAGGGAAGTCCCATGGAATTGGGGATACAACCAGCAAAAGGCATTTGAAACATTAAAAAACTGCCGTATCAATCCCCCAGTGTTAAAACAGGCTGATGGTACGAAACCATATACCATTCGTACAGATGCAAGTCAGTGTGCTGTTGGAGCTGTCCTACTACAAGGCAACGGTTCAGAGGAACATCCTATCGAATATGCCAGTCGTTTGCTTTCCCAAGCTGAACGCAACTACTCCATAACGGAAAGAGAAGCTCTTGCTGTTGTTTGGGCCTTGAACAAATTCCGTGGCTATATAGAGAATTCTGAAATAACTGTGGCATACAACCATCAACATTTAAAATGGTTACTCTCTTTCAAGTCTCCAACAGGAAGATTAGCCAGATGGGCACTACAGATGCAATCTTACAACTTGAAGATTGATTTCGCCCCAGGAAAATGCAATGTAGTAGCAGATTTGCTTTCCAGACCAGTGTGTACTCATGAAGAAACTTGTGCATTGAAAACTATCGTTCTTGATGTCCCAACCAGAACTGCAAGTGAACTCAGGACAGAACAGTTAAAGGATCCAGAACTGAAGAAAATTATAGATTGCTTTGAAGATGTCAACCAGGGAATTGACTTTGCAAATTGGACTAAAAGAGGGTACGTCATGAACCAAGGCGTACTTTACCGTTATTCTCCACACACCGAAATGGAGGAAGCTCAGTTAGTCGTTCCATCCCATGAGAGAGAGAAGATACTCAAGTTACCTCATGATGCTCCCACAGCTGGTCATTATGATGCTGAAAGAACTCTAAACAGAATTGCCAAAAGATACTACTGGACGGGAATGCGTTCATATATTTCAGACTATGTGAAAAACTGTGTTGAATGTAATAGATATGCCTTCCAATCAGAAACCCTCTGGATTATTGCAAACTCCTGTTTATTCTCAGATGTTTGAGGTTCTCTCCGTTCATCTTTTTGATCATTTACCAGAAACCAAAAGAGGCAAAAAGTGGATATTAATTGTTGAGGACTGTGCAACAAAATGGGTCGAATTGTTCACCTTAACTCAAGCCACTACAAAAGAATGTGCAACGACATTACTTGAAGAAGTCATCCTGAGGTATGGTCTACCAAGACGTCTGATTAGTGATCGGAACCCAATTTATCAGTGGAGTAATGCAGCAACTTTGTTTTCTATTTAAGTATAAAACAAAGCTTGATACCTATCTATCATCCCCAAGCTAATGCCGTTGAAAGGAAAATCGTGATCTCAAACCAATATTAGCTATACTAGTAGGGAATGAACATGATTTATGGGATGAAAAATGTCCAACAACACGCTTTGCCATGAACACTGTTAAGTGTGACACAACTGGACAAACGGCAGCATTCCTGCAGTTTGGAAGAGAAACTAGAACATTAGATGATGTACAACATGATAGACGTGCAGTCATTTATAATGACAATTTCGTACCAGAAATAACTCCATATTTAAAAAGGTTTGCTAATATGTCCAAAGAAGTCAGAGAAAGAGTTGAATTAAAACAAGACCAAAGAAAGAAATATGCAGATTGCAAGAGACAGCAAGAACCTAAATTTGTTCCTGGAGATAAAGTTTGGGTAATCTTACGTCCTGTGAATAAAGCCTCACATCAAAGAAATGCAAAGTTTATGCCTAAACGTGACGGACCATATGTCATATTAATACAGCGGTCACCTAACACCTTTGAAATTGCAAATCTAGATAAACCTAATGAACCACTTGAAACGTATCATTCATCAGCTTTAAAACTCTGTCATAAACCTGTGGCTTCTATAAGAAAGCGCAGTAGACCTCCTAAAATGTCTTCTGGCTCCTCGCCGGGTCGTCGTCAGAGCCAGAGGGGAGGTTGTAGCGCTCTAATGTTGCAACCCAAGCGCCCCCTCGTGGTCCTGTTGAAAAGAGCCAAAAAGAACATTCGAGACAAGTGACAGTGGATGTGAAGCATGGTCGAAGTTTCGCCGCTGTGGCTGACGGACACAAAGTCGCATTATGTAGGATGCGGAACTCTGGCATTTGATGAATACAATTTAACTATTCTCCTGTAAACATTTGTTTGTTTATTTGCCGTGTGTGTAATGTTTAATAAATTGGCTAAATTGTACTAAATTGGCATTATTAATGAGTTCCCGCCCCTACATCCTCGCATATTTTATAAATTACATCATTATCGTAGCGTTTTAACAAAATATAATCATAACTGGTCCACGTTAGAAAAATATTATATAGATGTTTTTAAAGTAACTTACAGCCTACTACGAAATTTCCTTTAATTCATTTTGCAGTATTAATTTGAAATATAAAAATAATACCCTAAAATATGAAACTAATAATTTAAAATATAAAAATACTAATTTAGTTCTTACCTCTTTTTTATCCTATTATATATATACACATGTGTGTGTGTGTGTATTTGTTTCTTTCTATGTATATATTTATAGATACTAGGTTAAATAGGAAGCACAATATAATATTATTGTAAACTTTATTTTTAGTCATTAAAAAACAGTTGAACAATTGTATATTTGAGAAATGCATAAATAATTACAGCAATATAAATCACTAAAGCAAGCTATTAATATTTTATTTTCGCAATAATCAATGAGATGCTACTTTCTCTTTTCTTTCATTTAGCGTTTTGTTTTGACATCTGTGTTCAGTGTATTTTCTCTCCGAAATGTCATAACAGATTTATTAAATTTTGCTGTGTTATTAGAGAAGGTGATAAATTTTAAATTTCGGAAATTTCATCGTATGCCACAAAACATTACACGGCGGGCTGCGGGCTGACCTCCTCTGTAGTAAAAGACATGTTTATTATCTCGAAAGATGCTTCTTTCTTTTCAAATGTAATTTACATTGAAGGTTATATTTTTAATGTCATTTTTTGGTAGGGTGATTAAGTTAAATTCTGTTAAATCAAATTATTTAAAACTTCAATTTATTAATACTTCAATTAATTAACATTCATGTTTTTTTTCTTTCTTTCTTTCTTTCACAGGTATCGGTAAGGCAACAGCAATGGACATGGCTAAGAGAAATGCCCGGGTTATTTTAGCATGCCGGAACATAGGAAAGGCCAAACGTGTTGCTAGCGAAATCATATCATGTACTGGCAATAAGAATGTGATTGTTAAATATTTAGATCTTGCGTCCCTCAAAACAGTCAGAGCATGTGCTGAAGATATTCTTAAAACAGAAGAAAAACTACATGTCCTCATCAACAATGCTGGAATATTCAGTAAACTGCCATTTTCAAATTTATATGTAAATTTTGTTAAATTTATATCATAGTTAATACACTTTAACAATACAATATTTCGATATCGAAATTCAGTAAAGGAAATCAAAGATATATTTCCCGCCCTTTTTACTTTCTCTTTCCCATAGTAGAGAAAGTATTGTTTTTGGGTCAAATTTTCGAAATTGAGTTTTTGTTATATTTACACGTTTTGAGGTCCCCTGAATCCAAAAATCATGTTTTTAGCGGTTGGTCTGTGTGTGTGCCTGTCTCTGCGTGTGTCTGTCTGTTATCAGCACATCTCAAGAACAAATAATAGCAGAAAGGCCAAACTTGGTATTTTAAATGTGTATCATTTAGGGATGCTACATTAAACTTTTCGTTGAGATCAAGCAAATGGTTCGTGTACAGAGGCACTCAAGATAATTCAAATACATTATGTCTATGAGGGAAATTGCAGGTAAGTAGAGTTTAACAGACTGTAGTAAACTAAATGAAACGATTATATATATTTTTTTTATATGCGTAGAAACATGTTTTATGTAGAATATGGTATGGAAATCATTCACTGTTTGTTTACAGGGCTACACAAAAGAAATAGATTATTATAGTGCGGCAATACTTGAAAATTGATGAAAGTGTATTTCAGGTTGTGCCGTGTGTTATTAATAGAGTATTCAATTGTATATTTGTATATTCAATATTAATCTCATGTATTATTCTCATATTAATATCATATATTAATATCATATATTATTAAATATTAATCTCATATATTCAATATCATTAAAATAATAATAATAAATAAATAAGCGTTTCTCCATCAAAAAAAAAAAAAAAAAAAAAAAAAAAAAAAAAATCTAAAAGAAAATCGATCGGCAGGCGGAATCTCGTGATATCGTTTCGTTTAATAAAGAATAAATAACTATGCTTATTTAATTTTTATATTCCAAGTTCCTCTTAAATCAAGGTAATTATTCAATAAATTTAAGCTCAATGTTTTTTTTTTTTTTTTATTATTATTAAACAACTTTTTATCTGTTCTTGCCAACGAGATATATAAAGTAGAGTGATAAATGGTAACCCTTGAGAAGGTCCAAGACGAGTCATGTGACACGCTCTCCTTGCACATGTTTATTCGGTGGTTCCCTTGGTAACAGCTTATTTTCAGTAAATTTCCATGGCAACGGTTTGAAGATTGTTCTTCCCATAAATCATAATCGCCAGTGTTTTCGTTTACTTACGTAGTTTAATATTCTTTTGTTCTAAATCATTTTGATTTTGATTTTACTTCTTTTTTATTTCGTGTATTTGAACTTTAACCGACAAAATGCTTAAAAATAGTTGAAAAATTATTATTTGTTGTTAAATTTAGCTTTTTAAAGTTTAAATTTTCTTTTATAAGCACTTTTAAACTTTGTTGGGAAACGATGAAAAAAAAGGTATTTTATTATTTATTAAAATGTGAAATATGTGTAAAATTATTTTAAAAACAATTTATTTCGGTCATAAGACTGTCATGTTACCTAAAAATGATGATAATTTGTCGAACTGATATTTTAAATGCCAAAATAGCGATAAAGGACCAAACACAGCAACCTATTCGATCATGCCACGTGATTCATCTTGAACCACGGAAAGCTAATCCTTCATCCATTGAATCAGCACTCTAATTTATATATCTCGTTGGTTCTTGCTGGCAAAAAAAAAAAAAACTTATATGCCAATATGTAATGATAATCAGGAATTTGGCTTCGATTAGAGCTTTGGCAAAATTAATGAAGAAATCGGAGCGTCACTTCATCACTAACATATAAACTATCAAGACGTCTTTGTTGGGGCTCCTGGCTCCCCCTCCACTCCGTAATAACTTTGAAAAATCTATTAATATTGTAATCACTTATATGGTCACTACAGATGTTGAATATTTTAAAAATGTTTAAACATAATAAATCTGCAGATTGAATAATGTCTATTTTTTTTTTTAAGTGTTCCTGAGTTTTTTGCATTACTTCGCAAGTACTATATAATATTTTATATTCTCAACAATTGATCCGGCCAAGAAAATAAATCAGTCCATCACATGAAATAATCTATCCAACACCAAGTTTTATATGTTGATTTTTATCAGAAATAATCAACTCCACAAGCCATATGGTAAAAATTGTAATTTTTTTTTTAAGCTAAATATTTATCACTTTTTTTTTAATATACAGGGTGTTTATAAAGTCCCGGACCCATTTTGATGTTTAATAACTCATAAAATAATAAAGATAGATTAAAATTAATAACATGGGCGTCGGCAAAATGGGGCAAGGGGGGGCACTCCCTCCCCCCTGGAAAATTCTAACAAGCATTTATTTCTTTAAACTATGCTATCAGAATTTTACTTTAAAAAAATATGGGAGTCGGCAGAATGCCCCCCCCCCTGAAAAATTCTAACAAGCATTTATTTCTTTAACTTTAAAACTATGCTATCAGAATTTTACTTAAAATTTTTTTTTTTTTTTCAGGTTGTGCCCCCCCCCCCTCCTGAAATTTTTTCTGGCGACGCCATTGATTAATAACATAAATGGTTAGATAGACTCAAAAAGTTTCATGACCCTTGTCAATGAACTTCCACGTGTGCCCCCTTCGTCGCACGGAGAATATCAAGTCAATTTCATGCCAGGTAGCGGCAAGCATGTCGGCATCCACAGAGGCTATTGCAGTTGTAATTCTGACTTTTAAGTAATTATTCGACTGCCGCTCGAATAAAACATCACATACAAAAGTACTTCATAGAACAAACACATGCACATCAAAAGTAAACATAACATTGCAATAGTTGCCAAACACAAAAGCGAGAAAAATGCAATTGATAAGCAGACGATATTCAGAAAAGTACAGATATTTAGACTGGAAAAGGAAATTAATCTGAAATTAACCACACGCGCAGACGATATTTACAAAAGTAAAGATATTCAAACCTGAAAAGAAAATATATGAGTTATTCCATCAATAAATGCCATAAGTTTGTTTATATCTTCGTTATTTTATGAGTTATTAAACATCAAAATGGGACCGTGACTTTATAAACACCCTGTATATATTTACACGTTTTGAGATTTCCTGAATACTGCAGTCAAGTTTTTAATGGTTGATCTTTGTCTGTGTCTCTTAGATTAAAAACAATTAATTTCAGTCGATCAAAATGTTAATTTTGAAGTTAATACGTTTGTTACCAGAAAAGTTTGATCAAGATTGATAAATTTCAAGGAATGTTGCGTGTGAAAGTTGTCTGAATAATTTTAAATGAACTTTTGAATTTAATAACAGATTTGAATTGTATATAAATGTAGGAACAATAATGAAATGGAGGTTGAAGGGGGCGGTAATCCCCTCACGTAGAATTATTTGTCAAATAAAGCTGTTCTGAAGTTTGATTTGTATTGTTTTAACATGAGTTTACATAACAGTTCTCGTTTTCTTATCCCCCAATCTGTATTTAGTGTATTAAATTTCAGAGTAAGAGAAAGTCGGGTGAGTGACACACTAATGGCCGTATTCACCATTAACTTCAACTCCCGGTTCAATGCAAAAACTTGAAAAGCATTTAAAGGCAGGGTACAGCTTTCCAGCAAAATTTGGTACGCTGTTTCTGCCATCTAGCGTCGAGGATTTCATATAATCTTTGATTGGTTATTTTCACCTAAAAAATCTGAAATTAACTATACCGCTAGATGGCGGAAACAACACGGCAAAATTTGCTGAAAATTTGCACCCTGCCTTTATACGTTTTTTCAAATTTTCATCTTCAACCGGGAGTTGAAGTTATTGGTGAATAACAGCCTTAGATTATTTGAGTAATAAAAAGGATTTGGTCAGTCACACTATCTCTTGCGATAATGATATGAAGCGCACTTTTATTGGGATTGGGATACGATTCTGCAAAATTTTTCTCCAATTAAATTAACAACTAATAGAATTTCTGAATCAAAGATTACTGTTGGTTTCAGATAACTGGCTGTTGCAGATGTTTAGATTTTTTTTTTTTTTTTTTCTAAATGTAAGAACAAATTACCCGTATATTTTATATAATTATTATTTAAAAGCTATTTTTATGCATATTTATAAGCATATGATAAGTATTGAATATATTGTAATCATAAAAAAATTCGACTTTGTGATCTTGGTATGTTTATATACGTTTTGAGGTTTTTGAATTCATTTTTGCCATTTTTACGGGAAAGTTATGCATGTGTGTGTGATCGTATGTGTATGATTGAATGTAGTTGCGTCTAACGTGTTAATACTATTAAGTTAAAAGTTTATATTTAATAAAATTAAACATAATTTATACGTCTCATTAATATATTAAAACCAATGTAACTTTTAAAATGAGATAAATACAAAAATTTAAAACTTTAAAAATATATTTTAATTAAAAACATTAAAACACAAGACAGACGTTTCGGCTAAAACACTAGCCCTCCTCAGTGTCAAACGTACAAGCACGAACAACATTTACAAAAATTCATAATACATCATAGCAAGATTAAATATTCAAGGGGAATAGCTTTAGCCTCGTTCAAGGCAGAATGTTGCATTTTGGTAATGTATTATGTATTAATGTATTATTACTATGATGTATTATGAATTTTTGTAAATGTTGTTTGTGCTTGTATGTTTGACACTGAGGAGGGCTAGTGTTCTAGCCGAAACGTCTGTCTTGTGTTTTAATGTTTTTAATTAAAATATATTTTTAGAGTTTTAAATTTTTGTATTTTTTATCTCATTTTAAAAGTTACATTGGTTTTAAAAGTTTATATGTATCTTATAAGTCACAGCCGCACGAATTTTAGAGATTTTGATGAGTGATGAACATATAGTTCTTTTACAGGAACGCAAATAAAAGTTTTTTATGACCAAGTCCTATGTACTCGAAATTATTTGGAGTGCAATAGCTGCTTAAACGGCTTTTCCGATTCAACTAAAAGTTGGTAGGCATGTTACAGATCATAGTGACAAAATTTTTATGCATGTATGACTTAGATGAGAGGAGGGTGTTATGGAATACCATTTACATTTCTTAAAATAGCTTTACTTGTTTTTAATAAAAATCCCCAAAATCATGATGAGTACATAGTGTAATTATTTGTAATGAATTGTCAATGAAAAAAAAAAAAATGTTGTTATAAAAAGCTTACTTTTAAAAAAAGTTACAAATGGAGGTTAATACGAAATAGTCGGGTAATATGGAATAGGTGGTTTAAACTGTTTAAACCACATTAAAACTAATTAGACTTTATAAAATCATCTTCGGAGAAATTTTTTGTGACCAGAAGATACATTCGGCATCTTTATTTTCTGTTTCTTTAGTTGAATACATGCAGGCAATTTCAGATGATACTATGCAATACCTAGTATTCCATAATACCCGACACGCCATCTTTAAAAATGAACTTTTAAATTGATCGACAAAATATTTTCAGTTAAAAAACGACCAATGTATAACAAAATACAATTCTTTGAGCATACATTATGCTTAATATCAATGTTCAAATTACATGTGTACTAGTAAGTTTAAATGTTTGAAATCTTACCTGCAAAAACTTTTAAAAATCACAAAACATACTTTGTTCTATAGAAAATGGTACGACAGCAGTTGGTTTTCACTGTATTGCTTCATGGGAATCCTTCTTGAGTAATTCATAGTATTTTGAAGAGATAGCAGCACTAATCAGAGCCGAAACCTCGGTATTCCATTTTTCCCGACTATTCCATAATACCCTCCTCTCCTCTATAGTTTTTTTTTTAACACGATACAAAATAGAATTCTGATACATTGCGGTCTATGTACTTAAATTAACTGAAGTTAGCTTTAATCGTTTTGGCAAGAGCTACACGCATAATGGTACCGATTTTCGCCTAAAGCACCTTATAAAGTCCTAATTTCGGGCGAACAGCCAAAGGGCTTAACTTTTTCCTACACTTTTTCATTGATTATTAACTTTATGATTGACAGTTCAGTGAGGTCCCAGAAATCCAGGATTAACTAATATGCATTATTTTACCACTGAAAGATGAAAATTGAATACTATTAAACAACTTTTGCCTAAACTTTGTACAATTTTCTGTCTTTTGCTTTATGAAACTGTCTTATAAACAGGGTGATCAATTTAAAATAGTACCCGTTGGTTTTCTTATTACCCTTAAATATGACGGATATGGCAACTATTCTAATACTGAACTATAATTGTTTCAACCTTGTTTAAGTGAGGGAGACAATTTCCAACACTGTTGGACTGTTACAGCTTTATTTGTGAGGTAAAACAGAAATGGAGACGCACATTTTTTTTAACCCTGTAATAATTTTATGTATGAAAAAAAAATTAATTAAAATTTTTTACATCATCATTCCTACATTACATTTACATTATCATTTCATAGGCTTTTCCAGAGAAGTCTTGCAAACATCGATGAATTAAAACAGATCATAACTGAAGAAATCTCGTCAAACACCAACAATGCTGCGAAGTGTGTCAAAAACCTGGTTCGCCGTGTCCATGTTTGCATTGAAAATGGTGGTGAACATTTTCAACATTTTCTGTGAGGAATGATGAAGTAAAAAAGTTGAATTAAATTATGTTTTTCGAAAATAAAATTATTACAGGATTAAAATTGTGCGTCTCCATTTCTGTTTTTTCTCACAAATAAAGTTGTAACAGTCCAACAGCGTTAGAAATTGTCTCACAAACTTAAACAAGGTTCAAACAATCATACTTCAATGTTAGAATAGTTGCCACATCCGTCAGATTTAAGGGTTATAAGAAATATCCGGTACTCTTTCAAACTGATCACCCTGTATATTAACTTACATCTGATTTCTGTTTTTAGGTAGTGACAAACCAATAACTGAAGATGGATATGAAACAGTCATGCAGGCCAATCATCTGGGACATTTTTTACTGACATTACTACTTTTAGGTATACATGTTGCTTTTAGTATTTTATTTCTGTGAAGTGTAAAAGAATTCGTTGGATATTATTTTTTTATTTTCTTCTGTATTTAATAGCAGAAAGTATAGAATTTATAGAAAAAATGGACTTTGGGTTTTCGATGGATTTACATGTTTTAAGATACACCCTGAACATGTTTGGCCATTTTCAGAAAATGTCCGTCTGTTTGAATGTGTGTGCGTGACAGAAATTTTCTAAAAAGTCTAAATCGAGAATTAATTTACGAAATTTCAGAAAAAGTAACATTTTGTTGCATGTTGACATAAATTGGTGAATATCAACTGTCGGTACTTATCGCTCAACAGATAACGTTGTGATCCCGCTGTATAAAATAATTTTTAACCTGACAGCATACGACGAAATTTTGTATGAATGTATACAATGAAATATCTTTTTTATTAATTATTGTGAAATAAAAAGAACATTTGTAATAGTAAAAATCATTCCTGTGTAAAATTTTTGTATATGTGGAAGTGTCCTTCTAGGGCTGTAAATTTTCAAAATAAATACTTTTCAGTAGAACTTGTCACTACCTTTCAAATTAATAGTTGAATCATGTATCTATAATAATTTAAAATATTGCTTTTTTTTTTTTTTTAATTTTTAACCAAAAAAAAAAAAAAAATACATTTTCAAAGCTGTCGTCTCTAGGTATAAAACTGACTTTCTTTCGATATTTAGGATTATACTTTTCTGAGAGGAAAATCATGTGTACTTACCATGTAAAATAGTTTTGATGAATAATAAGTTTAACAAAAAATTTTTAGACTGCGTGAATTTGTATAGCAAAATACGAAGCAAAGTTTTATGATGTCCACAACATACTATTTTTCATCAGTAAATTATAATGATAATACTGGTTAAACCTGTAGTTATAATGATGCAATCATTGCTTATAATATATATGAGGGCATTTTATTTCACAAATAAAGAAGATTTTGTTTTATTGTTATGCTAACACTTCTCAATAAAGTTGAAAAAATGTTAACTTCGATTTTTTTGCTGTTGTTGTTTGTTTGTTTGTCTATTCATCTGACAATATTTTAAACATCCGTAAATTTTCTTAGAATGCTTTGAAAAGAAAATAATATAGGTTATTCAAGTTCACTATGACAACACACACATACCAAAAAAAAAAAAAAAAAAAAAAGTTTTTTATAAAATATATTGTGATTAGCAATAAGGTTTATAGAGCCACAAAAAAAAATATTCTAATACATTAGGCTATTTAGGGAAATTGCACTTTATGCTGTGTTTGGCGTATTTAACATTTTTCAACAACGTTGAAGAGTGATTTTAAATTTCGTTAGTTTGTATGTACCCGCCTGCTCAAAAGTTAGCAAGATTTGCAAATGATCAGTTTTTTTTCAATTTAAAAACTTATCTCTCGATGAAATGTTTTCGAACATTGGGCATTTAAAGAACTGGGTCTTCCTCATGTTTTTCAGTGAAGATTGGTTTAAGACAACATTTAGGTGGCCCGTAACAAATTGAGCAAAATCGATAATGTTTGCGATCACCCTGTGTCGTTAAGTGAATAGAATGAACTGTAACTTTAGGATACGTTAATATAGACACAGTTTAATTTGTGAATGAATTTGTAGGACGATAGCGTATTAAATAATGGAGATATAAGTATTTATTTTAAAACTTAAAAAAAAAAAAAAATCAACATGCTTTTTATTTATATTATATACACTTTTTAACAAAAATCATTCCCACTTTCAGATATGTTTGAAAAACACTTTTAAAACAATATGCTGCAATCGGAATACAAATATCTTAAATAACTAATCAAATATGAGCATTTTTATGAAAAACGCTTCCATTGTGCATGTGCGAAAGATAGAAAAACTTTTATTACACAGGTTGAAAGCTAGATATATTGGGCAACTTTGTCAAAAGTTCATTTGAACAGAGTAAAAATTTGACAAATTGTCGCAAAAAGTACTAGCTAGATTTTAGATATTTTTCTAGAGTTGAAATCTAAAGGGCGTATCAGACTCGATGACTTTACAGGCGATTTTAGAGCCAACCACTGATTGGCGCCGATTTTTCGGAAAAAATTGTCTCTACTCCCAATATGATAGCGCAGACCGAAGTTGCCCAACTTTTTCAGAGCTGTCTTGATAAAACTGTCCGTATACTCAATTTCTCCTCGGATTCGTCCAATCACGATGCGCTATTTTGATACGTCATATTTCCAAGATGGCGGAACACGGGAATTGCTTCAAGTGGAGATTTGAAGAAGAAATATTATCGTTAAGCACGTTTATTTTACCGTTAAATGATAAGAATTTTCAATTAATCGTTTTTATTTTCGTATGGCGTTATGACAATCCGCGATTGTAATGAAATGCTCGCCCTCTGGTGGGCTAAGGGGAAATTACAATAAACATGCTTTAATTCGAATTCCATCAAGCCGCCATTGCTAGCCGATGTTTAGTTTCACATATATTTATTGAATAAAAATGAATAAATCCTTTAAAAAAGATAACACATACTGTTGTGTGCTCCAGTGTAACTCCAAAGGACCAAGAAATCCAGAATTAAGCTTCCATTTATTTCCAAATGACAAATTTAAAATTTCACATGCTTCGGCTAATAGAAGTAAAGAATTAATCAGATGATTTGAAACTAATATTTGTTCAGCTTCGGTTAAATACCTACTTCCGATCGAACTTTGAATAAACTGAAATATTTTTTTCCAAAAGCAATCAATTTTCCATGATGTAATGGCGGAGAAATTATAGTACGAATATTAAGTAGAATAACAAAAAGAACAAAAATAGATACACGTGGCTGTAATATTTACTAACAACAAGAGCTGAAAAAGCGCCATCTATCGATCATTACAATCGCGGATAGTTGTAAAAAAGATCAAAATAGAAATAATAATGCGATATTTTACACAAATGAAAGGGAATTTTAACGCTAATCATTGCGTATTTTATTCGCGCCAAGAAAAGTGATAAGCGTCAGAAGTTAGTCTTCTTTCATCCAACTTTTCACCCGACTATTGTAACCTCTACGGTGCTTTCGTCGAGGAAAAATCGGCGCTAAAGTCGGCTCAAAAATTGGTTGTTTCTAAAGTTGCTGAATCTGATACGCCCTTAATAAAGGGTTTTTCACGCGTTGCGTAATTAATTTGAAGATACAGTTATTTCAGCCACGCTCCAAAAGTACTCTTTTGTGAAAAACCTCTTATAAACCTGTAGACCTAACTTATTTTTGTTTATTTACTAAGATTTGAGAGATGATAAGGGGTTTTTCCCCAAAAGGAACTTTTACTAAGTGGTTAAAATAATTGGATCTTCAAATTAATTACGCGGCATGTGAAAAAGCCCTTAAGGAATTTCAACTCATGGAAAATATCTAAAATCTAGCTCGTTTTCTTTCGGATAATTTTCTAATTTTTGCTCAATTCAAATGCATTTTTGACAAAAGTTGCCCAATATATCTAGCTACCTATGCAATAATTTTTTTTCTACCTTTCGTATATGCGCAGTGAAAACGTTTTTCATAAAAATATTCACAACTCATGAGATATTTGTATTCCGCTTACAGTATGTTCACTGCAAAAAATAAACCCGTAAAAATACTGGAAAAATCTGGCAGCTGGCCCGTGTCAGTATTTTTCCGTCAAATATACAGTTTAAAACCGTAAAACTGTATCGCTGACATACATTTTACACAGGAATTCTGTAAATAAAATAGGTTTTTTGTTAAAAGTACAGTTTTATCCTGTATATTTGACGAAGAAATACTGGCACCCCAGCTGCCAGATTTTTTCTGTAATTTTAAGGTTTTTTTTTTTTTTTTTTTTTTTTTTTTACAGTATTGTTTTAAAAGTGTTGCCAACTTTTCTGAAAGTGGGAATAATTTTCGTTAAAAACTCTGCATATTATTTAAAAAAAAAAAAAAAAAAAACCTTTTTTTTTTTTTTTTTTTTTTTTAAATAAATGTTTATATTGCTGTTATTTAGTATTCTATCGACACACAAATTTTTCCATAAATGAAACTGGGTCTCTGTTAACATATCCTAAAGTTACAGATCATTTCGTTCACTTAACGATGCAGGGTGATCACAAACATTATTGATTTTCTGAATTTGTTACCGGCCTCCTATATGTTGTTTTAAACCAATCTTCACTGAAACTAGTTGGCATAGGTGGACTCTGCTCAGTTCCCCATCATATTTATGTTCTCACAAATTTCTAGTGCGAGACATATTATAATCATGTTAAAAGAAATGAATTTGACCAAAGCTTGATACAGTGACAGAATGAAATCACCGCCTAATAGGCTATCCACCGTTTACTTCGATATATTTATCTTATTCTAATCTATTCATTTATTTTATCAGGGTCAATTCCGTTGTTTAGTTTTCATGCTACTATTTCCAATGCAATAGTCCTCAAAATGCATATTTATATGAAAAATTTACAATTTCGCTATGTTGATAAAATCGTAAATTACGAATAATTTACGAAATTTTCCTATTAGAATATTTGTATTCAATCATGTTCAAACAAATATCATAAATGTAATTTTGAAGTGTTCCATTCGTATTTATGATCCTCAAAATGGATGTTTATGCTCAATTTTGCCTTTTTCTGACATGTTAAGTAAATCGTAAATTCCAAATAACTTACGAATTTTTTAAATTGGAAAAATCATAGTTTATGATATTCATGCCAGTATCCAAAATAATATTTAAAAAGTGGTTTGACATCTTTACGATGAAAATATCCCTCAAGATTGGCGTTTATGTGAAATTTTGCTCTATTCTGCAATGTTAAGAAATTCGTAATTTTTCAATAACTTACGAAATTTTTATATTGGAAAATTCATAGTCATTAATATTCATGCCAGTGTTCTAAATAATACTTCAAAAGTAGTCTGACATCTTTACGATGAAAATATCTCCCAAAATGGACGTTTATGTGAAATTTTGCCCTATACTGCCATGTTAAGAAATTCGTAAATTTCCAATAACTTGCGAAATTTTGAAAGTAGCATATTTATAGTTACTGATGTTCATTCCGGCATCAAAACTGATATTTTAAAACTGGTCTGACAGTTTTACAGTAAAAAGTTTCCATTTAATGCACGTTTGAGTGAATTTTTGTCCTATTCTCCCATGTTAAGAAAATCGTAAATTTCTCATAACTTACGAAGTTTTTTAATTCGAATGTTGCAAATGAATATGGTTCTTGCCAGTATCGAAAGTAATATTTTAAAACTGATCTGACCTCTCTGCGATCATTTGTTCGTGAGATATCGTGTTAACAGACTAACAAACTAACGGACTAACACACTAACGGACTGACACACTAACGGACAAACACACTAATGGACTAACACACTAACACACTAACAGACACCCTACAGACAGACACCATACAAATGTTGTCATTTTCGGATTCCTCACACCTGAAAACGCATAAAAAAGTCAAAAAACCTAGGCCGAAATTTTTCACGATTACCTAAGTTCCCCATACCTATAGTATGATGTGGAACTAAAACATGAGAAGACCCAGTTCTTTAAATATCCAATGTTTGAAAACATTTCATCGAGAAATATTTTTTTAAATTGGGGAAAAAAGAAAAAGAACTGATCGTTTGCAAATTTTGCTAAATTTTTGAGCAGAAGTGTATGTTTATGCGTATGTTTGCAACCCAGATACATATTTATTTATTTTTATTTATTTATTTACTTTTCTAATTGCATTTGTAATGGAACTCTGAATGTTCTCGTGCCTAAACTGTCATTGGTAAATATGTGGCCAAATATCTACTGTACTTTCTAAAAGTTATAGAATTCATTAAGAGTCTCTTCAGATATTCGACAAAAGTGTGAAACCAAAAGTGTCACATTTTTTCACCAACTTGTATACATAGATAAACTTAGTGATTGTAAAAGGTCGATTTCTAAAGAAAATCCGAAATTCCCGAATTCGGAGTTCCGAAAATTAATTGGCCGTATACCGGTCGTTTGTGGTACAGTTGATTAAAGATTTCGTTTATGTTGCCTTGAAACATATCGATGAAAAGAGAAAATTATAATAATAATAATAATAATAAGTATATATATTGTGTGTGAATTTAAATTATTGTCATAGGCTAAAATAGTCATATCGTTAAATTTAAAATGGTTTTTAACATTAATTAATTTAATTTATAAATTTATTTATTTAAGTTTTTTTTTTTTTTTTTTTTTTTTTTTTTAGCGGTAAAACACATTTATGATATGTGTTAAATATATCACATTAGTGAGTGACATACCATATATATTTTACCTCTGAATGTGATATTTGATTACAACGATTTATTTCATATTCAATAAGAAATTAAAGCAAAATGCTACAAATAATTCTTTCTTCAGCTCAGTTTTTATTAAAAGTATCTTCGTAGACGTTTTGTAGATTTTTTTTTTTTTTTTCTTATTTGCTTGCAGATCTGCTGAAAAAGAGTGCCCCTAGTCGTATCATAAATGTATCGTCGAAATCTTATGAACATGGAAAACTTGACGTAGATGACATGGAAGGGAAAAAATGTAAGTCGCAAATAGAAAAGTACTCACGATCTAAAGTTGCCAATATCATGTTTACCATCGAACTTGCATCACTACTCCAGAATTCAGGTAAACCTTTATTTTTCTTTTTGATTTATTCTTACCATTTAATGATTTTTCGTCAAAAATTAAGTATTCCAGGCCTCTCGTACCTTTCTTTTAAACTATATAATTATTGACAAGAAAGATTTATTTATTTTTCCTTATCTAGCATATTTTGTGAAGTTTAAGGTCTACTGAACTTGATATAGCCTCCAGCTGCATTATTTGTATAATAATAAAGGGAGGTGTATGTATTTGTATGTCTGGGTACGCTTTGGAGCTCAGGCCGTTGATCACAGAGCTAGAAAACTCGGTAGGAAGGTAGCTGGGACTAGAGCCCTCGATTTACAGAGACGTCACACTTCGCTTGCGTATACTGTCGACTACAGATTTTTTATTCTCATAGAAAACAGCCATTAAAATGGCAGAAATTTGAGTGCATGAGTGGTAGATCAAAAGTTTATACTGTTCAAAATAAATGCAAGTTAAACAAGTACGAAAAATCATTCAGTGCGCATTGATTAGTAACACTTTCCAACTGTAAGCAATTGTTGTATTGAATAACTTTTAATATTCTTTGCCTACGTTATCACACAACAGACAGAAGGACTGAAAAACATACAGATAGACTAATTGATTTTAAAATTACTCTCAGGCATTTTGGAATATATCTAAAAGGCTTAAAAAGGTGCAAAATAAAATGCAGCCATTAGATTATAATTAGAGCTTTTGATATCTCTGAATATTTTAGTGTAGCCCTGTAAATCAGAAAGTTAATCATATCATATTCTATACAAAACATTATTTTAGAATATCAATAAATTTCAATATTTTTATGATTTTTACAGTAGAAAGACTTTTAAATATAACTTTCAAAAAATTCTGTCCTAAACCGTAATGCATTGGCATTTTTTCTTGTTGTTGTTGTTGTTGTCCCTGTAAAAAAACTAGTTGTACAGGAGCTATTAATGTCATTTTAAATGGGGAACATTCTATAGGGAAAATGTTTATAAAAATAACACTCATAGAACACAATGCTTTCGAATATTTTGGGTGTCCCTGTACACAAACCAGAAGAGATATTCACTCCATTTTCAATATGGACCATCCGATAGTGAACTGCAATAAAATATATCAGATTCGAGAAAATCCATAAATATTTACAGGAGTTAGAGCGCGGGCAGACTAACAGACAGACAGATGGACAGATACACAAATTGAAATCATATTCAAACTTAAAAAATGTTAGAAAATGTTAAAAAGGATTAATGTAAACGAAAGTACAATTCTAGCAATTTTTTGTTAATAGCTCTTAATATAAATGGATATTTTTGTGTCACCCTGTAAATCTAATGCTAATCATGCTCTGTTCTATGCAAAGCATTTTTTTGGGCATATAAATAACATATTTCAATTTCTTAAAACTTCGTGGAAAGTAAAGTTATTAAAATTCGATTTATAGAAATATCTCTCATAGAACGCAATGCTTTGGAATACTTTTGAGTGTCCCTGTATATAAATCGGTGGTGGTATTTCCTCCATTTTATACAGGAAGCATCCTACAGGGAATTTGAATAACGTATTTCAATTTCATTAAGGTATGTCTACAGTAAAGGTATTAAAATATGGTTTATAGAAATACCTCCCATAGAACACAATGCTTTAAAATATTTTCGGGTGTCCCTGTACACAAACCAGTAAATGTATAAACTCCATTTTCAATAGGGAACGTCCAATAGTGAACTTGAATAACATATTTCAATTTCATTAAGATATGTCTACAATAAAGGTATGGAAATGTGGTTTATAGAAATACATCTCATAGAGCAAAATGCTTTGAAATACTTTCGGGTGTCCCTGTGCACAAACCAGTAGACGTATAAACTCCATTTTCAATAGGAAACATCCGATAGTGAACTTGAATAACATATATCAGTTTCGAAAAATTCCATAAATATTTACGGGAGTTAGAGCGCGGGCAGACAGACAGACGGACTGAGGGACAGATACACAAATTGATATCATATTCACACTAAAAAAAACGTTAGGAGATGTTAAAAACGCTTAATGTAAACGAAAGTAGAATTCTAGCAAATTTTTAATAATAGCTCTTAATATAACAGAATATTTTTGTGTCACCCTGTAAATGTAATGCTAATCATGCTACATTCTATGTAAATCATTCCTTTGTGCATATAAATAACATATTTCAATTTCCTAAAACTTCGTGGAAAGTAAAGTTATTAAAATTTGATTTATAGAAATATCTCTCATAGAATGCAATGCTTTAGAATACTTTTGAGTGTCCTTGTATATAAAACAGAGTTAGTATTTAATCCATTTTATACAAGAAAAATCCAATAGTGAACTTGAATAACATATTTCAATTTCATTAAGATATGTGTACAGTAAAGGTATGAAAATATGATTTATAGAAATGTCTCTCATACAACACAATGCTTTGAAATACTTTCGGGTGCCCCTGTACACAAACCAGTAGAGGTATAAACTCCATTTTCAACAGGGAACATCCGATAGTGAACTGGAATAACATATTTCAATTTCGTTAAGATATGAGTACAGTAAAGGTATGATAATACGATTTATAGAAATACCTCTCATAGAACACAATGCTTTGAACTACTTTCGGGTGTCCCTGTATACAAACCAGTAAAGGTATAAACTCCATTTTCAAAAGGGAACATCCGACTGTGAACGTGAATAACATATATCAGTTTTAAGGAATTCCACAAATATTTACGGGAATTAGAGCGCGGAGAGGCAAACAGACGGACAGACAGACAGACAAACCGAAGTCATTAACACTTTTCAACCTTGTTGGGAAATGTTAAAAATGTTAGAAAGTGTTAAAAACACTTAATGTAAACGAAAGTACACTTTTAGCAAATATTTATTAATAGCTCTTTATATAACTGAACATTTTTGTGTCACCCTGTAAATCTAATGCTAAGCATGCTACATTCTATGCAAAGTATTTTCTTTTGTGCTTATAAATAACTCATTTCAATTTCATAAATCTTCGTGCAAAGTAAAATTATTAAAATTTAGTCTATAGAAATATCTCTCATAAAACGCAATGATTTGGAATACTTTTGTGTGTCCCTGTACACAAGTCAGTGGTAGTATTTGCTCAATTTTATACAGGAAACATCCGATAGTGAATTTGAATAACATAATTTCATTAAGATTTGTGTACAGTAAGGGTATGGAAATGTGGTTTACAGAAATGCCTCTCATAGAACAGAATGCTTTGAAATACTTTTGTGTGTCCCTGTACACAAAGCAGTGGTGGTATATACTCCATTTTATACAAGAAACATCCGATAGTGAACTTGAGTAACATTTTTCAATTTCATTAAGATTTGTGTACAGTAAGGGTATGGAAATATGGTTTTTAGAAATGCCTCTCATAGAACACAATGCTTTGAAATATTTTAGGGGGTCCCTGTACACAAACTAGTAGAGGTATAAACTCCATTTTCAACAGGGAACATCCGATAGTGGACTTGTATAACATATTTCAATTTCATTAAGATTTTTGTAGAGTAAGGGTATGAAAATATGGTTTATAGAATTGCCTCTCATAGAACACAATGCTTTGAAATAATTTCGGGGGTCCCTGTACACAAACCAGTAGAGGTATAAACTCCATTTTCAATAGGGAACATCCGATAGTGAACTTGAATAACATATACATGAGTTTCAAGAAATTCCATAAATATTTACGGGAATTAGAGCGCGGACAGACAGACAGACAGACAAAACCCAAGTCATAAACACTTTTCAACCTTGTTGGTATCTTTCTTTCTTTCTTTATTTTATTTTTATTTATTTATTCATTTATTGTGATTTACGCGGTTCTAATTTGAAGACATATTTTTAAGCAAAAACATAATGCATTCCAATTAACTGAAATTGACTATTTATTATATATGTATATTTTTACTTTCTTCTATATGTAATATAGAGAAAGTATTGGATTCGCGAAAATTTTCGACCTCCGTTTTTTGACGGATCTACACGTTTTGGGGTGTCCTGAACACGAATTGATAGTTTTTAAAAAATGTCTGTCTGTCTGTCTGTGTGTGTGTGTGTCTGTGGTTTTGTGTTTTCACCGTATCTCACGAACCAATGAATGAAATTCAACCAAACTTGGTATATAGTTGGACCCTGACGGGGCATTGTACTGATTAGATTTGGGGATCAATAGCCCAGCAGGTGGCGCTGTGATCGCATTTTATGTAAATTTTTAACATGGCAGTATAGGACAAATTTTCGTATTTTTCACCGTATCTCACGAACCAATGAATCAAATTCAACCAAACTTGGTATATAGTTGGAACCTGACGGGGCATGGTGCTGATTAGATTTGGGGATCAATCGTCCAGCAGGTGGCGCTGTGATCGCAAAATTTCGTATTTTTCACCGTATCTCACGTACTGATGAATGAAATTGAACCAAACTTGGTGTATAGTTGGACCCTGACATGGAAAGGGTCTGATTAGATTTTGGGATCAATAGCTCAACAGGTGGCGCTGTGATCGCATTTTATGCAAATTTTTAACATGGCAGCATAGGACAAAATTCCGTATAAATGGGCATAATGAGAGTTATTTTAAACTTGTGATTGTAAAATTAATATGAATTATTGATAATAGTAGTAGTTAACTAGGAAAAAAAATTTGTGCATGTGGGGGCATCGGTTCCCCCCCGGGGAAGTAAATTTTCAAGATGGGTATCTTTCGAAAGGTCCTGTTGATAATAGTAATAGTTAACTGGGAAAAAATTTTTGTGCATGTGGGGGCATCGGTTCCCCCCACACCGGGGGGGGGGGGAAGTACCCCCCGGGGGGGGGGCAAAGTTTCAAGATGGGTATCTTTCGAAAGGTCTCGTCAATACCTTTAAAACGAATTGTTGAACCATAAATCTGTGATATTTTAAAACAAAGTTATTGATTTTTTTTACTTTTAACGAAAAAAAACTTAGAAAAAAAAATCTTTTTTTTTTTTTTTTAAACGAAATTTTTTCAAACTTGGTATTTAGTTGGTCCCCGACATAAACTGGTGCTGATTATATTTGGGGATCAATAGCTCAACAGGTGGCGCTGTGATAGCATTTTATCTAAATTTTTAACATGGCAGTGTATAGGACAAAAATTCGTATAAATGTGCATAATAAGAGTTATTTTAAACTTGTGATTGTAAAATTAATATGAATTATTGATAATAGTAGTATGTAACTAGGAAAAAAATTTTGTGCATGGGGGGGGGCATCGCTTCCCCCATGCTTCCCCATATTTATTTATTTATTTTTTTTTTTTTTTTAAATATAAAATTTTTAAGATGGAAAAAATATTACCTACAATAATACGTCCTGCTAAAGAACAGTTGTTGAGAAAAATTTCAGTCTTACTCCACAGTTAATACTTGCAAAATAACAGTTCTTTCAAAAATTTTTTAGCCATAATCGAAGGTTAGAAATCACAATGTTCTGAGAATTATTTTAAGTTTCGGGAACATCACAATTGTTTCTATTCATAATACAGCAAAAATAATGCACAATTAATTTTGTATAAGATTTGGCTTATTCACCAGTGTAGTTTTGTCGAAGTCCGCACAACATAACGCGTTTTTTGTTTTTATATCTATATATTAATTTTCTTTCACAAAAAGCAATCACTAAAAACATACAAATGTGGCCTTTCTCCTGTATGAGTGCATAAATAAATGTATATCACCTACACACGACATATCTGCTGTTGAGAACATATAACCATTAATAGTAAAACTTGTAAAACTTTCTTTGCGTAGACAGCTGGCAAAAAACGAGCACTAAAAAAATAGATGGCTTTTCCACTGACTTCATTTGAATCTTTTACAGTGGAGAAACATAAATAAATTGGAGCATCTGAGAGACACTGTAGAAATCAGCATACCGGCAATGTCGATCACTATACGAGGAGAATATCGCAAATCAGCGTCATAGGGAGAAAATCCAACGTGAGAGGTTTCGGGGCACGCACATATTAAAAATTTCCGCTTCGGCCAGTTTCACCGAATGAGTCTAGGGGGGAAAAAATCACATTGTAGAAATGCGGTACTTCTGTCCTATGTCATCGAGTAGATCGGAAGATAAGGGTCGCTCGCTGACATTTCATCCCATCGGGTAAGCTTCAGATGATGAGTCAAATTAATCAAACAGTTCTTTAGTTGAGAAAAAGTATCTCTATAAATCAGTTTTTTTATCTTTTAAAAGAAAAACAGCTGCTGCCCCTCTCTCTCACCAATACATCTCGAACTGGTCACTGATCTAGCACCATATTTATATTAAGTAGAAATCCTGAGATTCTACTGTCGAAAGTTCAATTTATTATCCAGGTCCTTATAGCTGAAAAAGAAGGCCGTTGAAACAAAAAGAACTAATAGTTCGCAGTAAAACATATTTATTTTATTTTATAGAGGTTTCATAAGAAAATCAACAGTACATTAATAGTGGAATTTCAGCATGACCATAAGTTACGAGAATGCAAAAGATAGGGGTGAGAGAGAGAGCTACGGGGTCACATGTTATACTGTCAACAGTTGTAGAGCGAATCTAGAAGTTGACTCTATTGCAATTAAGATCAGACTGTTGAATTACGCCAAGAATTTTGAAAAAGGGCCAAATTTTATAGCCAAAGATATTCCTTTGTTTGTAGAATAATTTAATGTAAATATTTTGAATTTAGCACGGCCGTTAAAAAACTAACGCCAATCATCAATGCCAAACTTTATCGCCAGAAGGCCCGTTGAGTAATGGAGACATTCAGACTACAAATTATTGCACATCTTGTCATAAAAAATATAAATTACTCTTTAATGATATTAGAACGGAAATGTATTGCTTAATTTAGCTTCGAATAAATAAACATACGCAATTTAAAAGAATGAAAATGTAATTATGTATCCAACGGTTTATAACATGGAAATAATATTTTTTTATATTTTATTTATTAAATGATTTAGAAGAGCTTATAATTTTGAGAGATGTCATTTAAAAGGAATATGTTTTTGTTCTCAGACGATTTTTTAATAGCATAAGGGATAAAGCATTATTAGAATTAAGATATTTATTATAGACAACAGCGAATAAATAAAAGTAATTTAGAATTTCGTTATCTATTTTTATTAGCCATTTAATTTATTGAAAATATAATAATTACTTATTGCCTTTATTTAAAGTTATAATTAAAACTCATATACAGTGGTGGCCAAAAGTGTGGACATTTTTTTAAAGTTTCATGTTTTTCAAATTTGTGTGCTTGTAGAATATATTCATTTTCACTTAAATACAAATGTTTATATATCAAATTGAAGGTAATTTAATGTAGAATTTAATAATAAAAACAGAATTAAAATATCTGAATTACAAAAAACGTTATGCTCATTTTAGTAGAACAAACAAACACAAATCGTTTTGAATAATGACGTGTTTTGTAGTAAAAGCGTACTGACCAATCACAAACACTGTTCTGAGGACCAATCAAATGTCTGTAACTATAGTTTAGGTTATTTGGATGGTAAAAGAGTGATTTTTGTGGAAATATTTTGCGGAATGATGCATACTAGTACAATTAAATAGAGTATTGCTGTTTTTGAATATTTTAAGTCCTTTTTTTTTTAATTAAACTAATTTTAAACAATGTCACCAACAAGAAGAACTGATTGGACATCTACAAAAAGAAGCCGAATGGTCATATTGAGTGAAAATGGCCTCTCTCACGCTGAAATTGCAAGACAAGTTGGTGGTTCAGTAACTTGTTCTGGCGTACGAAAGTTCTGTTTACGTTATGAAAAAACGAAATCAGTGGAAAATAAGGCCAAATCAGGCCGAAAAAAATGCATAAGTGCTACTGCCGATAGAAAAATTAAACGGCTATGCCTTCAATATAGAACAATTTCATCAGATGCCATTAGATGTGAAATGAATGCAGCGGGTATTGCGGGTAAGTTCAAGAACCACAAGAAGAAGGTTATCAGGATTTGGACTACAAGCTAGAATTCCAAGGAAAAAACCATATTTAAATCAAAAGCAACGCGAAAAACGAGTTAAGCGGGCAAAAGAATACATTAAATGGTCAGAAAATCAATGGAAGCAAGTAATCTGGAGCGATGAGAGTAAAATATCGCTCTTTGGTAGTGATGGTAGAAAATACGTGAGACGTAGAGTAGGTGAAGCACTTCATCCTGATCGCATTGAAGCAACTACAAAAAAACCAACAAATGTCATGATTTGGGCATGTATGTCTGCAGATGGTGTGGGCCGAATTCAAGTGATTGATGGCTTCCTGAATGCCAAAAAATACATCGAAACTGTCCTGGAACCAAAATTGATACCTTCCATCAGGGATCTCTTCCCCAACAAAGCACCATTTATTTTTCAGCAGGATTCAGCTCCATGCCACACAGCAAAAGTATGCAAAGCATGGTTTCAAAATAAAGGCATAGATATATTACCATGGCCAGGAAACAGCCCTGATCTCAATCCAATTGGAAATTTGTGGCGACGTTTGAAAATTCTTGTACGAAAAAAACGTCCATCCAATAAAAGACAACTTATTGAATCTATAATTGATTCTTGGCACCATGTGATTACGAAAGATGAACTACAAACACTCGTTTACTCGATGAAAAGACGTTGTGAAGCTGTCTTAAAAAATAAGGGTTATCCTACTAAGTATTGATTGTGTAAGTATCACATGAAAAAAATGCAAATCTAAGATAGATCTTACTATTAGTTGCATAACATTTTTTGGAATACAGATATTGTAATACTGTTTTTATTATTAAATTCTACATTAAATTACCTTCAATTTTATATATAAACATTTGTATTTAAGGGAAAATTAATGTATTCTACAAGCACACAAAGTTGAAAAACATGAAACTTTCAAAAAATGTCCACACTTTTGGCCACCACTGTATATGAAGGAACGACTTCACACTGTGATAATTTAAAACAAAGTTATCGATTTTTTTTACTTTTAACGAAAAAAAAAAAATGTTAACGAAATTTTACCAAACTTGGTATTTAGTTGGTCCCCGACATAAACTGGTGCTGATTATATTTGGGGATCAATAGCTCAACAGGTGGCGCTGTGATAACATTTTATCTAAATTTTTAACATGGCAGTATAGGACAAAAATTCGTATAAATGTGCATAATAAGAGTTATTTTACACTTGTGATTGTAAAATTAATATGAATTATTGATAATAGTAGTACGTAACTGGGAAAAAAATTTTGTGCATGGAGGAGGCATCGCTTCCCCCCTGGGGGGAAATACCCCCCGGGGGGGTAAATTTTGAAGATGGGTATCATTCGAAAGATCTCGTCAATACCTTTAAAACGAATGGTTGAACTATAAATCTGTGATAATTTAAAACAAAGTTATCGATTTTTTTTACTTTTAACCAAAAAAAAAAAAAAAAAAAAATTAGAAAAAAATTCGTAATTTTTTTTTTTTTTTTTTTTAATATTGTTACTGATTGAATATGTATTACTTTTAACAAAAAAAAAAAAAAACTTAGAAAAAAAAAATCGTATTTTTTTTTTATTATTATTATTGTTACTGATTGAATATGTATAGGAAAATATAGAAGAAAGTTTTGTGGTGGCCACAACATACTAGTTTTTAATTAATTTATTACTATACGCAAGCGATGTGATGACGTCACTGACCGTCTGTGGGGCCAAGCAAAAATTTTCTATGTTAATTGTTAACTGGATTGATTGTAAGTATTAATTGGTTTAATTTTAAACATAAAAAAATTATCTTCCTATTTTAATCCCCATATTTGGATATAGTTTTATGTAAGTTACTGTCTGCGTGTGTTAGATTGTGTTAGATTTTTTCTATCAAATTAATAAAATTTAATTTTAAATTTAAATACTCTAGAAAAATAAAATTGCAGACTTCCATTTTCGATTATAAACATAAGCATTTCAGTTCAAAAGAATGAGATTCATTTCAAAGGAAGAGATTTGATATCTGCCGTCCTTGACGAAAAAAAAAAAAAAATAATAATAATAAAAATAAAATAAAAGATTGCCAAATTATCTGGCGAGAGTATTTAATTCCTTTCAAAAAATATGGTTATTTTAAAAACGTAAATTAAGAGAGCAATCAATAATATGAAACAATATTTCGTACAATATATATGTATTACAAAAATATACATCTGACTTGTATGTTTTCGTATTACGTTTTTTGATCGCCAAATATACAAAACTCCAAGGACGAACAGTTATTAAATGTATGGCCTATTCCCAATTGGTTTCTAGAGATTTCAAATTAAAATTTTGTCAATTTGATAGCAAAATAACTTAATCTAACACATGTGCACGATAACTAATTTGTAAATATACCAAAATATGAGAATTAAAATCGGGAAATAATTTTCCTCATTTTTTAATAATTTAATAATTTTTTTAAAAAAATTCAATGGGCGATTTCTATGGGAAATCTTTTACTTGGCCCCAACAACGTTCAGTGACATTCCATTTCGCTTGCGTATATCTTTTGCATGTATAAGAAGAAAATATAAGATTTGGAAAAACTTTTGTTTACCGGTTTTGAATGAATTTACACATTTTAAGATTTCCTTGCATTTCAATTAACTAAAATCATTTATTATTTTTAAAAAATTGGATTTATTACTAGCTTCTGCATGTACAGTCGGGGAAAAAAAAAACGCAACACTCAACGTAACTTTGTTGCTAATCGATGTAGAAAAATGTAATAGGTATCATTCGACGGGGAATTGTAAGTAGTTTCAGAAAATGAATTGAAATTTTGAATTGGGGGTCGTCTACATATTAAAACGCGCACCAACTTTGATTTTTTCAATGGTAATGCCCCATTTTTATTTTATATTTGAATTTCTGGGATCGCGACAACGCGAAAAAGTATATTGGTTGTATATTTTACTTATTTTTTCACAGAGTTATAAGCGTTCAAAGTTTGAAGGTGCTAATGTTAAATTCATATTTCAAACTTTTATTAATATCTTCACAAAAAATAACTTGATCGGTATAATTTTTTTTTTTACGAGATACAGTGAAGAAACACAAACATAATCCATCATTACTTTTGATTCTGAAACATATTTTTAATTATGAAAAATATTATCAAATTCATATTCATAAAAATTATGAATTATGACCTATATAAATTTTTACATAAAATGAATCCTAATGCTGAAAAATATGGGTGTGCAAATTTGCAGCTCATTCCAGTTATTAGTTTTCGAGATATAAATAAATCTTTCTTTTGGAGTGGTTTAGGGGGCCGTCTCTTATAAAGTTTTGCATGAGATAACGAATCAAATCTTAAAAAATAACAAAGAAAATTAAACAAAGTATTTTTATTTTTTATTTACGAGTCAAATTATATAACAACAACGTCAGACCCAAAGAAATGAAACAAAAATGATGATTTTTTGACATAGCATCAAGAATTCATGTGTTCTAAAGAAGACAAGCCCCACCTTCATCGTTCTTCAAAACAAAACAATATAGAAAAGAAAAGTAAATGTGATATTAAGTATTCCTGTTAAACCCCTTATTTTATGTTGACAAAAATATGCACAAGTGGTATTTACTTCATCGATTAATTTGCGATACATTTTGAACCTTTTAAACGAACACTAGAAGAAAAAAAATTAACTAATTAGGCGGGGTTTACTGTTTTAAATAGAAATATAGGTTTAATGTGAAATTGTCAAATATAAAAAACGAATGGAATTGCAATGCAAGACAGACTTGTAAAATCGTTTCTTAAATACCGTCAAAGTTAAAAAAGTCTTAATCATTTGCTTCAAATATTGCTTTATTTTATTTTATTTATTTACTTACTTATTTATTTTGTAGGGGGGAGGGTTATTATTTTAAGGACACTTTAGTCTTTAAAATTTTATTAATATATTTTAACTTTATACATTTTTAAAGACATATTTTAACTTTTATAAATATATTTTAACACTTTTTGCGACCGCAGCATTTTGTCTTTTTGACAGTAAGACCCGACTACGGGCGTTATAATCTCAAAATAAAATATTTCAGAACAAATTTTCTGTATTCACAATTATATTACAAATGGATATACTTTATAATTGCATTCTTTCTAATCAATATATTTCTATCCATAGTATATTTTATTGCAAAAATATGAACACTGGGTACACACTTAAAAAATATGTAACACACAAATTACGAAAGAAACGCCCACTCACACAGTTACAGATTTTCAAGTGACGTGAATCTACGTCAGCAGTCACGAAACGGTTATTTGAGAAATTATATTTTCATAGAAATTATAAAACCAATCGTACAGTTCCAAAGAGTTTAACTGACCCAAAACTGGTAAGTGCGATTAAAATTGTTTAATATTTACTTCCTGAACCCTTACAATAATTTATCCGAAAAGATTTAGTTTATGCGTTGTTGTATATATATCTATATTATTTCCTTTCGTATATTATGTTACCTACCTACGAAAGAAAGTTTAAGCTTCAATGGTGATAAGTATAGCCGTAAAAGACACTTTTACTTGAAAAATATTGCACTTTTTTCAAAGGGTGCTGTATGGACTAATCGCAAGTGTAATGTATTTAAATAAACCTAAAATTATCTAAAGAAGTACTGAAGTATATACAAATCTAAAAATTGAATTCAAGTTAATTAAAAAACTGAAAATGACGCAACATTTTATTAATTTTTATTATTATTTTTTTCCTGAAAGATTTCCGGTGTGAAACATTAAAATTTTGTCTATTTCTCATAGGATCTAAATTTTATTTTTCTACATTTACAGATAACCCCCTAACACATTTTTGTTTATAACTCTATAAATACTAAAGATAAAGTATATATACAGTATACTTTTCCGCACTGCCAGACTCTCACAAATTCAAAAATGAAGTCAAAATTGGGTGTTGCTATTGAAAAAATCGAAGTTAGCTCTCATTTAAATATGTAGATGACCCCTAATTCAAAATTTGACAGCATATTCAGAAAGTGCTTTTAATTTCCTGTTGAATTATGTCTATTAGATGTTCCTGCGTCAATTAATAACGAAATTACAGCGGGTGTTGCGTTTTTTTTTTCCCCGACTGTACAAGAAGAAAGTAGAAGATACGGAAAGAAATTCGATTTCCGGTTTTCGCTGAATTTACATGTTTGAGCTTTCTTTACGTTTCAATTAACTGAAATTGGCTACTTATTTTTAAAAAAATGGATTTATTGCTAGCTTCTGCATGTATAAGGAGCAAGTAGAAGATACGGAAAACTTTTGATTTCCGATATTCGATGAATTTACACGTTTTGAGATTTCCTTGCATTTCAATTGACTATTTATCCTTTAAAAAGTGGATTTATTATTCTTTCCTCTGCATATATAAGAAGAAAGTATAAGATTCAGAAAAATTGTAGATTTTCGGTTTTCGATGAAGTTACACATTTTGAGATTTCCCGAACTCAATTCGACCATTTTTGCAAAATATCTGTCTTTCTCAGTTCAAACAGTGTAATTTACGAACCAATGGAATTAATTTAACCTAATTTGATGTTTGGTTGACCTTGGTTTGACATGGTACCGATTAGCTTTTGGGCTGCATCACCGAAATATTTCTACGTTGCGATTCCCTCTCATTTCAGGAAAGGCTCAACATCAACAGCGTACCAAACTTAGAGAAATATTGCTGATTCAGTTAAACTGCATATCGACAAAAAATTGCCACAGCTGTGTTGCAATTTAATTCCATTTAGGACAAGGCAATAACTTTTTTGCGTTACTTTGCAAAAAAGTGGTCGAGTTTCGACGACTGGGCGACACTAGTTATTATTATTATTATTCACTTAAATAATAATACAAGCACAAAAGTTAATACGAATACATTTATGTTTAAAAAGAAAAAATTAAAACTTCCGTAAAACAGAAAAAAACAGTGGAATTTCTTTTTAATTATCTGCTGGTCACCTCATTTTTAAATTTAGTCGAATTCCAAGTATTACATATTCAGGCAAACTGAGTACTAAAAATTATTCATTTAAACTTTTTTTTTTTCTTTTCGGTTGTTTTAATTATTAATTTTTACTTCTAGTTTTATAAGCCCAAATTTGATTAAATTAATTCAGTATTTCAGAAAGTATCACAATAACAAATTTTTGATTATGTATTGATAAACTAAGTAAATAAAAATTGTATCACTGTTTATTTTCATACATCCATTTATAAGTAAAAACCTTAAAATAAATAAATAAATAAATAATGATAATAAAAATACATCGAAATCGCTCTAAACCTTGCTTCGGGTAACCGCTGCCTACAGTGACCCCTTTTGCGCCAGCACTACATCGGGTCCAGGTTCCCACAACCTGCAGAAAGGTCTTTCCCGGGCACTTCAGTTTAGTTATTTATCGACTACAAGTGGATCTTTTATTCTTTAAGAACTGCGATTTTACAGATGGCTGTATGTCAGCATGCAATATTTTAGTTTTTGAACCATGTATTTTATAGCCATGTATTTTCATTACACTATATTAACATTTGATTCCGACCAATATCTAATATAATATTTCTCTAATGTGGTCTACTCTAATATTTCTCTACTCTAATATTTCTCTAATTAATAAAATACCCAAGGATAGAAAAATATTTGTAAATGGACAATATTTACGCACGCGGTTTCAGCTTAATGATCTTTGATCTAATAAGAATAATCTGGTGTGTCACTCACACGACTTTCCCTTACCCTGAAATTTAATACTATAAATACAGGCTGCAGATTAAGAAGTAAGATAACGAGTACTGTTATGTAAACCTGTGTTAAACAATTCAAATTAGGCTTCGGAAGAGTTTTATATGATAATTAGTTCTGTGTGAGGGGGGACTACCGCCCCCCTCAACCCCCCGTTTCATTAATGCACCTGCATTTATATAGAACTTAATTCGGTTATTAAAAAAATAATTCTTTTTTTTTTTAAATAATTTATTAAAATTATTATTTAAAAAATTACATTTTATGATAATGCAGACGATTTTCATATTAAAGAAGTAGTATAACACTAAATATCCAAAAAAAGTCCATTTTATTCTCAATATATATATATATATAAGGTTTTTTTTTTCCGTTAAAAGTAAAAAAAAAAAAAAAAAAATCGATAACTTTGTTTTAAATTATCGCAGGTCGATGGTTCAACCATTCGTTTTAAAGGTATTGGCGAACTCTTTTGAAAGATACCCATCATGAAAATTTACTCCTATTGAGGGGGACTTCCCCCCAGGGGGGAGGCGAGGCTCCTACATACACAATTTCTTTCCCCTGTTGACTATCTCTATTACAAAATATATATATTCGTTTCATTTGGTTTAGTGCAGGCTATAGATGTTAAACTCTACTTACCGGCAATTTCCTCTATAGACGTAATGTATTTGAATACTTTGAATCACTTCTTTTGCAAAGAGACCTCAAACCAATATTATTATTATTATTGGGGGAGGAGATATTATCTTTCTTCTATGACTGTTGGAATTCACTTCCACAGAAATGTAATTTTTTACATTATTTAAAATTTTATAATACTGTTTTCTTTTTTAATCCTGATCTATCTCATTCATACCATACAAAGTCAGCGGGTATGTAAATATTAACACATGACCAAATACTATTGAAAATGTAAAGATATTTTCCATTAGCATGCTGCAGAGTTCTTTAATTTATATTATACTAGCAGGCTACGCCCGCTTCGCTGGTCACTATTTTAAATGAATCACAATAATTAATGAATTCTCAAAATTGCATTAATTTTTATCATGTGATAAAAAAAGAAATCTGATCAGGAAAAATGTCGCACCGGGTCCCCACTGCCTTCGGCAGCGTAGACCCGTGCACTGCGCGCACGTATTCCTTCACCATCCTTATGACTTCTCAAAATTCCATGTTATTACTCATAAACTTTCATTCTCAAGAAAAGGAATTAAAAAATATATCATTTAGCATCGGGTAAAAACTCACACCGGGACGCCACTGCCTTCGGCAGCGCAGACCCATGCTCGCTGCGCGCGCACGTTTGAGGGTATACGTGCGCTGTACACGCATATTCCTTCTCAACTCAAACTTTTATTAAGAAAATAAAATAAAATAAAATCTTTTATCATCGGGTAAAAACTCGCACCGGGTCCCAAACCCATGCGCGCTGCGCGCCTATTCCTTCCCCACCGTTCCAGCCTCTCCTAATTAACTTGCATATACCAATTTTGAACGGTCTTACTCAATTAGCTGAGATGCAAAAGAAAACCTGATCAGGACACTTTAAATTGTAAATCAGGTGAAATCTCGAATTCCACTTTCGATAATGTAAAAGAACTTTAAAATATCTTTCGAATGATGTATTAGAAATAATTTAATCATAATTAGAATATGAACTATTGAAATTTAAAAATATTACAGCGCCATCTGGCGGTAGAAATTTCTGTAATCTATTGTTCCATTCCAGATCAACAAAGCTTTCAAATGATGTATTACTCATGAAATTATTTTAATTAGTAGATGAGAAATGAGATACAAAAGAAAAACTAATCAGCACACCTCAAAACGTGTAAATCGGGTGAAATCTCGAATTCCATTTTCGATAATGTAAAAGTACTTTAAAATGTGTATCAACTAAAATAAGCTTTCAAATGATGTATTACTTATAAACTTTTTTTAATTAATAACTGAGATAAAAAAAAAAAAAAAAACTGATTCAGGACACCTCAAAACGTGTAAATCTGGTGAAAACTTTCGATAATTTAAAAGAACTTTAAAATATCTTTCGAATGATGTACTACAAATAATTTAATCATAATTAGAAATTGAAATATTGAAATTTTAAAATATTACAGCGCCATCTGGCGGTATAAATTTCTGTATTCCACTGTTCGATTCCAAATCAAAAAAGCTTTCTAATGATGTATTACTTATGAAATTATTTTAATTAGTAGCTGAGATACAAAAGAAAACTGATTCAGGACACCTCAAAACGTGTAAATCTGGTGAAAACTTTCGATAATTTAAAAGAACTTTAAAATATCTTTCGAATGCTGTATTAAAAATAATTTAATCATAATTAGAAATTGAAATATTGAAATTTTAAAATATTACAGCGCCATCTGGCGGTACAAATTTCTGTATTCCACTGTTCGAAAAGCTTTCTAATGATGTATTACTTACGAAATTATTTTAATTAGTAGCTGAGATACAAAAGAAAACTAATTCAGGTGACCTCAAAACGTGTAAATCTGGTGAAAACTGTCGATAATATAAAAGAACTTTAAAATATCTTTCGAATGATGCATTAAAAATAATTTAATCATAATTAGAATTTGAAATATTGAAATTTGAATGTATTACAGCGCCATCTGGCGGTAGAAATTTCTGTAATCCACTGTTCGATTCCAAATCAGAAAAGCTTTCTAATGATGTATTACTTATAAAATTATTTTAATTAGTAGCTGAGATACAAAAGAAAACCTAATCAGGACACCTCAAAACGTGTAAATCGGGTGAAATCTCGAATTCCATTTTCGATAATGTAAAAGTACTTTAAAATGTGTATCAAGTCAACAGAGCTTTCAAATGATGTATTACTTATGAAATTTTTTTAATTAATTTCTGAGATATAAAAGAAAACTGATTCAGGACACCTCAAAACGTGTAAATCTGGTGAAAACTTTCGATAATTTAAAAGAACTTTAAAATATCTTTCGAATGATGTATTCAAAGTAATTTAATCATAATTAGAAATTGAAATAATGAAATATTGAAATTTTAAAATATTACAGCGCCATCTGGCGGTACAAATTTCTGTATTCCACTGTTCGATTTCAAATCAAAAAAGCTTTCTAATGATGCATTACTTATGAAATTATTTTAATTAGTAGCTGAGATACAAAAGAAAACTAATTCAGGAGACCTCAAAACGTGTAAATCTGGTGAAAACATTCGATAATTTAAAACAACTTTAAAATATCTTTCGAATGATGTATTAAAAATAATTTAATTGGAATTTGAAATATCGAAATTTTAGCTGAGATACAAAAGAAAACCTTCTCAGGACATTCTAAAACATGTAAATCACGTGAAATCTCTAATTCCATTATCTACGGTAGTTTTATTAATGGAAGTAAAAAGAAAAATAAATATTTTTTATTTCCCCAAAACCTATATATACAACGGTAGTCGGGTAATGGAAGTAAAAAGAAAAAGAAAAAGTATTTTTTAGTTCCTTGCTTCAAATGTATTTTGTTGCTATGGAAACTTCTATCGTCTATTGAAAGACGGATTACGTGTTAGAATAAAATTTATTTTGCAATTAAAATGTAACTGCTTTGTTTATTAATGAAAATTTATGAAATTTTAACTGCAGGTTGGTTTTGTGCTGAAAAGGTTGTATATTAAGTGTTGTGTACGAAAAAGAAAATTTGAAGCACTTTGAAATTTGCAATTTTTAACCCCAGTTAAAGATCATGTGACATTAATGACTTGCACCTGTTTTGTTTCCGTTCGAGACAGCCGTTAAAATCGTCTGCTGAATGCTGATAGAATGCCTCTTTTTAAGCAATAAGGATTTTTGGTCATTGTTCGATCGACATGGGTCAACATTTTAATTAATATCTCCGAAACTAATTAAGATTTTTAAATTCTGTTTCGAGGAAAACATCGGAAAGGCTCCAGAGCATCCGTATGTCAATTCTTGTGTTTCTGCGTTCAGTAGGGGCTGAACGTATAAAAGAACAGACAGACAGATAGACAGACAGACAGACAAACCTTTCCATTTATTATTATAGATATCTCCGAAACTAATTAAGATTTTTAAATTCTGTTTCGAGGAAAACATCGGAAAGGCTCCAGAGCATCCGTATGTCAATTCTTGTGTTTCTGCGTTCAGTAGGGGCTGAACGTATAAAAGAACAGACAGACAGACAGACAGATAGACAGACAGACAGACAAACCTTTCCATTTATTATTATAGATAACTGTTAGTCTGTCAGTGAAACTTTCTCTGGATTTTTAGATGTAAAAAGTTAAAAGTTAGCTGCAAAAAGTTATATCCATTCAACCGATCTCTACAAAAACTGGTACATTTCATAATCTAGCTATTGCTGTATTTTTTTAATTTAATTGGATAACACTGCTCGGCATGAAAATTGCCTCTGACACCATTTCAGCATATTCTTAAGTAAAATGACCTCCTGAATCCGAATAGGACGCCCATTTTGCCTATCACCCACCGTTTTTTAGCAACGGCCCCCTATTTTTATCATTTTTCGGTGATTTTATGGCTATAAATTTAAGTTTTAGGAGGGGGGAGCATTATTTTAGCCGTTAAATATCTTCTGAGGGGCTACAGAGTTGGAAAATTTTAAAACGTGGACATTTCCGACAAGGGAAAAATTTTGGGGGGGATTTGCCACTGAAATTATGCATTACATATTTTTTTTAATCTGTTATTAATTTTATTTTTTAAACTTTATGTTTTTCTGTTTTTAGATGTTAAATTAATTATTTTTCATTCTTCAAATCAAATTCATGGTCATAAAATTATCGAACAAGGAAATAAATTGAAGGAGGGGGTGGTGTATCTAGAAAACGGTGGGTGACTGGACAAAATGGGAGTCATATTCGGATTCAGGAGGTCATTTTACATAAGAATCAGTAAGAATGGTATCAGATCTCAATATTTTTTTTCAGATCAGTGTAACTGGTCAAAAGGTATTTAAAAAATCCCTATTTTCAACTAAACATTATTATCGTTAGCTAACTTTCAGTTAATTTTTTTTGAAGAAATCTTTGCCAAAAATATCACTTTAAATTTAAAAACTATTTTGGTGCCCCTTGATAAAGGTGCCCTAGGCCGAGGCCTAGTCGGCCTATGCAATAATCAGGCCCTGTGTATCAATTTAGTTTCACTATTGTACAATATTAATTTGGTTCTAATAATAATTTTTCGAATGGTGAATTAAATTTTAATTAAGTGGCGAAATTCATATAACATTTATGTGTTTCGAATTTTAAAGATAAATAAGAAAAGAAATAAAATGCGAAATATTCGCATGGGTTTGCTAGTAATAAATAAAAGAAAATGTAGATTTTTCTTTTAAAAGGAATTAAATAAATGAAAAACAAATAAATTTTAATTAAACTTAAATTTTAATAAGTTTAATCCTTCCTGATATATACTACCATTTTTTTTCTGATAAATATTATAAATTAACAAATAAGTAAATAAAATACAGATTTCCTTTTCAAAAGAAATTATTAAAAATAAATAAATAAAATAAAATAAAATAAATAATAAAAAGTTGCTATATTATAAATGTTGCTATACTATAAATTTGTATGTGTGTTTTTATTACATTTATACTCTTTATTTGCCTACGTCTATCTATTTTTACTTACAATACTTTCTGTAGCATTATATGGGTAAGAGAAAATATTTAATTAAATTCAAGGCCCACCCCCCCCTCTCTCTCTCTTTTTTTTTAAATAAAGTACTCATTTGTAATGAAAGAGTTTGTTATTATTTGATTTCTTGTAAATTATTAAAATTTTTAAATATGTTCAGACTAATATTAAACTAAACTGGGTGTAGATTTTAAATCTTATTTTAATTATTTACTCTGAAAAAACACACAGACAAACACACAAACCAACCGATAAAATCCTGATTAATTATGGGACCTCAAAACGTGTAATTATAGCAAAAACCTCAATTTCGAAAATCTGACGCGAAAGTAAAACTTTATTTCCCGTTATTTGTGTATGAACAGATAATATTTAATTAAATTCAAGTCTTTTTTTTTTTTTTTTTTAATAAATATATATATATATAAATCTATCTTGACACTTGTAAGGAAAGTGTTATTATTTGATTACTTTTCAAACTTTAAGACTATTTAAAATTTTAAATATGTTCAGACTAATATTAAACTAAACTATGTGTGTATTTTAAATATTTTAATTATTTACTCTTTAAAAATGTATTGTGGGTTCTTTTGAACGATTATACTTAGTTTTAATATACAACAGCATAAACCCACTAATATTGATTCATAATTTTTGAAACTGCAGTTATTAATACAACACTAAATTTAAGCAGTTTAAATTGATAAATCATTCGTTAAATTAAAAAATGGCAACATTAGTGATGTAATTTATATTAGTGGAAAACTCCCCAGTTTACAAGAGTAGATAGAAAAGTATAGGTAAATTCAGGTCCGACGTTTGGTCCCGAATTTAGCTAAGGGGTTGATCGTGAGGAAAGCTATGTATAATTACTTTGGTCACGAATTTAACTACTCCTATTTCTTTATGTGTCGTCTGCAAGTACAAAAATGACTTTCCTTCGACATTTTTAGTGTTATAATTTTCTTTGGGGTGAAAATTGTCTGCACTCATCGTGGAACATAATTTTAATAAATAATTTGTAATGAATGAATCTGTATAGGAAAATATAGAAGAAGGTTTCATGATGGTCACAACATACGAATAGTTTTGTTCAGTTTAATTATGTAATGAGACAAAATTAAACTTCATCAATTATTTTTCATATTATCATCTTTTATTATTAGTATTATATGTTTAGAAATTAACCTCGTCTACTTGGAAAATAGATATGGTCAAAATTTTCGTGTGTCATTCGTATAGCCACTCAGTGTTCAATTTAAAAATTAACGGAGGTTAAAAGGGATGGAACAAATATGTACAAATGTGGCATTGAGAAACCTATTGCTTTCACAAATGGACTGTTTTAAAATATTGACGATTAAACATTTTTATGTATTAAATTCAGCAAAAAACTCTATATTAAAAATTAAAAAAATATGAAATAGGTTTGTAAACATTATATCAGTGTACGGAATTGTTCACTTCAGATTATTATTATTATTATTATTATTATTATTTTTTTTTTTTGTTATTTTCAATTTATTTTTAACACTTTATTACTTCCTGGAGACATATTTGTAAGGAAAGTATTGTAATCATGTCAAAAATCTGAATTTTGGTGTTCCTACACGTTTTGAGGTTCCCTTAGTTCGATTTTGCTATTTTTATGCTGATATGTGTATGTATGTGAGGGAACACGATAGCGTTTAAACTCTTTGTTCAAATGAGCTGAAATTTGGTACATATGTTAGAGATTACCGTAGCACGAACCTTATTGATTTTGGTGAATGTAGCACTTGAGATTTTTTACAGGGTCACACACACACAAAAAAAAAAAAAAAAAAAAAAAAAAAATCTTTATCATTATGGCCTACAGACCCAAATTTTTCTATTATAGGAATTTGAAAGTACCTACGAAAAAGTACTTCAGATCAATACTTATAAGCAAATTTTATTCATTTACGAATCCCTCCACCCCTTTCTTTCTTTCTTTTTTTTTTTTTAATTAATTCTTCTACTAACTAAACATATTTTCCTTTTTTCAGGCGTGACTGTAAATGCCTTACACCCAGGATTAGTAAAGACTGACATAATGCAGAATAGCATTCCATTTTTATCAATTCTTTCAAAGATTTTACAAGTTTTTTTTGGAAAGGTGAGTTTTGCTTAGTTACTTAAATAAATGTGTATACTGAATCTCAATTACTTGGATTTCTTTTTCACTTGCGACATTAAATATTTTATTCAGTCAAGTCACATTATAACGACCCGTCACGATATAACGAACTTTTAAAAAGTCCCGATCGCTGATTGACTTCCAATTAAGATAACGTTATTTCGTATTTGATATAACGACCAGGAAAAGATGAAGATTTTTAACATAATGACCCGCAAAACGACTGTACTTTATGGTTTAAGGCAGGGCGCGAAATTTCCGCTCGCCAGCTCGCCACTGACGAGTGGAAATTTTACTGTTGCGAGTAAAATTTTTGTCTAAAATGTAGATAGAATTCTTACAGTATACGGTGCTAAAAAAAAAAAAATAAATAAAAAAATAAATAAATAAATAAAAAATCCATTTAAAAACGTAAAATCATGCTGATCTTAGGTAAGGTGACCAAGGACTTAATCCATAATTTCAAAAATTTCGCAAAGCTGGGAAGCTCAATCGACTGTTGGCTGTATCGAACAGTGAACGCTAACTTAAAAAAAAAAAAAAAAAAAAAATCTATATTGTCCAGTGACATCTATAAAAATTAGGGGTTTTTTTCTCTCGTATCCGTATGTTATTAATTTAAATTAAGGTGTACATCATTTGAGATAAATTCCATCACTTGTGAAGTAGCTTTTGAATGGATTTTTATAATCATTTTCATTCAATTTTGTGTCCTCTAAAATGACCTTTTTTTTCAAAATTTAATGTCTTCTGTTTTCTTATAAAATAAAAGACACTGCGTAATTTCCTCTCTTTTCCAAATAAAAAATTCTTGTCACCCTATACGTAAAGAATAGATTAAATTAATCATATTTTATGGCGAGTAACTTTTTTTTTTTTAGCGAGTGTAATCTAAGTTAAAATTTCGGGCCCTGGTTTAAGGTGTAATTTTAAGTTCTATTTATTTATTTATTTCATCGGAAAGATGAGATTCAGTTTGGTGCTATTCTTTTAATTGCAGTCCAAACCACATAAGCTATTTGTCAAAAAATTTTCAAAGAAATCACCAGAAGTAGTTTCAAACGACTTTCTGAAATATTCAGGGAGTGTGAAGAAAATTCTTTGAATGTTCTTCAAAAAGATTATTGACAGTGAAATCTCCTTATATTATTAAAATCTGTGCGCATCTGTCTGTCTTTCTGTCTGTCTGTCTGTGAGAAATGCCTTGTCATCGCTAAAGCTCCAACGCTAATGGTTGCATCGCCTCGAAACCGGTGTCGACAGACGCAGAATTTCTTCATCTCGACATCGGGATAATTCGCTAAGCGATGCGACCCTAATTAGCGGAGATATTAATTAAAATGTCGACCCATGTCTACCGAAAAATGACCCAGAATTCATGATTAAATGCTTAAAAAGCGACATTTTTACGGAAAAAGTGGAAAATAAATTAGAAATATCAGTCGTATCGTTACAAATAAGGTATCAAATGAAAGGTTCGATTTTTCTGAATCCGACGGTTCAAATAGCTTATCGATAGGACAATTAGATTTTTTTAAATTAACTAAAGTATGAAAAAAAGGTGACAACAAATCACAAGAGTTTTATTAATTTCGCAGACTAGCCAGCTTCTAGACGTATTTCGGTTACCATGGCGCCGGGCGAAAGAATAAATAGATTAGGCTGTGGCTATTGCTACGGCATCCGTAACAATATTATTGTTACGGCAGTCTGACTGCGCTTGCGCAGTGAGACTGCCGGAGAATTTTTAAGAATGATTCTTTATTTGAATGATTCTTGTATCCGGCAGTCTATTTGTTTACTTTTTTCAGCCATGTTTTTTTCTTCGATAGCCCAGAATAATGCTACCTGTGTTTGTCGCATTAATAATCTTGGACTATATTGATCCTTGTACAAATAAAAAAGCAATGAACGGTTATTGTTAATATTTAAATCTTTATCAAATACATTTTATGAAATTTATCGAGTGTCAGTTAAAGACATGAAAAAATTGCACTTAAGATTAACATTCCTTTTTTAATAAATTGTCTTTAGAAAGCTGTACATATTTTACTTATGTACCTATGTGTATTTTCAATTATCTTTTTTTATACATGTAATTAAAATTAGAATTTACTGTCAGTTTTTTTCCCATCAGGTACAATTTCCGTAATTACTTTCTGTTCAATTAAAATTAGTTTTAAGTTTATACTCACTTTGTCTTTCTGTCTCGTTACATAGTTTATCATGTCTTATTTACTAGGTATTTTACCCGTATTGAAAACCAAAACTACCGTAACGGATCGTAAATCTTTATCAACATTAAAGCTACAAAAATATAATAAATTATTCTGCTGTCAAATGTGTACTTCATTAATAACTATAAATTAGTAAGCTTTTCACATTCTTTTCTTTTTCAAGTTTGCAAACACAATCATATATGCTTATGTGTGCAAGCATTATTATTGAAAAGTTTTAAATCATTACAAAATTGATATTTATTAATAATTTAGATGATTTTAATGTTATACACACTATTAAAAATATATTTTTAATGAGCTAATGTTTAGTCTTCAGTAACATTAATAACTTAAATCTGTTATGTCATATTCTTAATAAAAGAAAAATAGTTTTTGTATACTTCTCTTTTTCATCATACCCATGGGATTACTAAAAATTTTCATAATAGCTTTATCATATTAGTACTTGTACCTTGACAGTACATTTTGTTATAACAGCCCTATAGTATCGTTATGAAAAAAGTACCCTCCCCCCCCCTTTTTTTTTTTTTTATTTAGTAAGCCTAAATTATATAATTTTTTTTACCACGTAAAATCATTTATTTCTGCCAAAATAATTATTATGTATATATATTTAAAATATTAAATACGTGAGATGAAAAAATTCTTGGATAACAGGAATATTCTTATGAAACTAACATTTAGAAAATAAGTGAGAATATCCTTTTCTCTTTTAGATAAAATGAAAAACATGTTTAAACCTTGCATGTGAAATATAACTCATTCATTGTTCTCAAAAAGCGTATATTTAGCTTTATTCCCCATATTCTTTTTTCTTTGTAAGAAGAGGGGTATTTTCAATGAAATACAGTTTTAAGATATTTTATTCAAACAAAAAAGTACTTAAACTTTTTATTTTCACTTTATTTGCTCAGTAACAAGAAAATTTAAAACTCATAAACGGTTATTAAATGTTTTAGGAAAACCAGAATATAAAAGATTAAAGATATTAGGTTTAGAAATCAAGCTTAAACGCTATCAAGCAAAAAACTTTGAATAAAACACTATAAATTGTGCATCATCGCTTTGTTTGCGGCACTCGTGCCAACTTAGTTGTTTTGGGTTTTTTGCAGTTTATAGTGTTTATTCAGTTTTTCACTTATTACTTTTCAACAGTTCTCTGGTGTATTTTTTATTATTTTAAGATTAAAAGAAAAGCTAATGAAAAGTATTAAAAAAAAGAGAAAATTCAAATTTTATTAAGAATAAGCTGTTTATTAAAAGCTAGTTTTTTTTTTTTTTTAATATTGATTTTAGCGACAGATTTTGGCTAGATCTGGGGTTCGACTCCTGGTCCTGCCATTATTTTCACTGAGCTGGAAAAATGAATTTTCTCTATATATGATTTTCTTCCCAATCTGTTGATTGTGTGATATTAATAAAAAAAGATAGTGTTATATATGAACGGTTGATCCTCTGGACTAAGCAGCGGCAATATGTAGCTAGGGATGCTGCTGTTTTCTTATGGCGATTAAACGTCCAGCAATGGATTATGCTTAGATCCAGGTAAAGTGTGGCAATTTTTTTTAAGCTTATTAAATTCTTAAAAATGATTTAATTTTGAACACAAATCCAAACATTAAGAGCAATCGAATAGATTTTCAGTCGATAATACAAATTTCAAAGCATGATCTGCTCTCTCTGTCATGAGTCAAACATGTTATGATTTGATGAGAGAAATTATTTTCTGAAAATAATTAAATATGCAATGATTTAAATATAAAATATCGAACAAGAAGCTGTAAAGAAACTATTTTTAAACAAATTAACCTACACTGTAAAAAAATAACTATTACCAGCTGCAAGAAACTCTCTCTGATTGGAGAAAATAATCATTTTCTCTAATCACAGAGAGTTTCTTGCAGCTGGTAATAGTTATTTTTTTACAGTGCATCTACTTATGAATCAAAATAATTTCTATTTTGATTAATAAAAATATAAAAAGAAAGTTAGTCAGTTCTTAAGTGATTAAATAAAAAATTAAATTCTGCTTATTAACATTTTTTGTAGGAGAAACCAAATAAAGTAATTGATTTTTTTCATGATCAGATATGATTATTTATTTTTTACTTATGTAATGATTATTATATAAAGATTGCTTAGAGATTGATATATCTAAGAAAAATATTTCTCCTTTATCTGTATCATATTTATTGCTATTATTACTATTACAAATGCATAATATACTTCAAAACATGGGAGGGGGAGGGTGCCATATCGAAATGGGTGTAGGGTACAATCTAACTCAAATCCGCCGCCTCTCATTGTATTGTTATTTATTGCTGCAATCATATTGTAAATAAGCTGCTATTGTTAGTAAGTATAAATATCAACAAATGCAGGGGTGAAACTTTTCAGGGGCTGCCCCTGAATTAAGGGGTTTTTAAAATTTTTGCTGCTTCTGAATTTTATGTTAAATTATTTTGTTTTTATAGAAATTTGTCATTTTGATTGTTTGCCTTAAAATGCATTAAAAATCCTTTAAATATTATTTATTACAGGTAGATATATAATATACCATTATTAAATCCCCCCCCCCCCATCTGCATGCAAATAGCAGATTTCAGGGTTTTTGCATATTAGGTAGTTTTACCCCTACAAATGTCCATTTTGACGCCCCCCCCCCCTTTCAACCTTTCAGCAGAAAGTTTTGAAAAAATAAAAACGGATATATAAATTGATCTCAAACATCTAAAATATTTTTTTTTTTTTAACAAAAGCAAATGATGGCATGTTAATAATCAATCATTCAAAAAATAAAAAGGTGTAACTTAATTTTTTCTTTTTTTTTTAATCTTAGGACTCTAAAAAAAAAAATGTGAAAATGATAATATGTAAACATAGTTTATAATTCGGACGTCAAAATGTACATTTATGTGCATCAAACATTGCATACATTAAAATGTACAGGTACAATGTACATTAAAACTAATCGCGGATGCATAAAGTATTAAAATTGTATAAAAAAAAACTAATTTTCTGATGTTCATACTAGTAATTGATATTTATACTAACAAAGAAAATTTATTTATTAATTTAAACATCAATAAGTTAAGTAACTAATATTTAATGAAAAATAAAAAATGATTTATAAAGCACGGGAAAATTTGTTTCCATAATTATACATTACTTAATGTATTTTTTTTAATTCCGTTTTCACATTCAGAAAAAATCACAAACAATAAATTAGTACTTGTTTTACAAAAATTTATTTTTTAAACTTTTAACATTTTATTTTGCAGTTAAAAAATGCAAATGATATACTTGGTTACTTTTTTATATTTAAACTCAAAATATTAAAAGAACCAATTTAACAGTTGAAAAATTTCTAAATGTCAAAACAAAATTATAATAAATTGTATAATCAATAATTCTGGAAACAAATTTCAAAGGTTAAGTAGTACTCTTAAGTATTAACCACTTCGCAGGCTGCAGTAATGTGTAGACGACAGCTATAGTGTGCCTCTGACTAGTTGGTCAAGTGGTTAAATAAAGCTTATTTTATTTTAACTTTAATATTGTCTTTCTACTAATTTATATTAATAAAATCAGACTTTTGCTTGTAAATTTCAGAATAAAAAAATTTGCAATATAATTTGCAATTGTTGTGTCCGTAACTTTATTTTTGTCCAAGTATCACGCGAGAACGGCTAAACTGAATTGCAGGAGACTTTGCAGGAATTTAGGTCTTAAAGCAACTTAAAATTATATATATCAACTTTTACAACATTTTCTCCCCTTCCAAGGGGACAGGAGGCAAAAACATGTTTGTAAGCATGACTTAGCTCCAAATTACTTCACGATGAGGAGATTGCACATGGAGAGACTAGATTTGAGGACAAAAAGAAAAAAAACTTTCTATGATTTTGAAATTTTTGATTTTTAGAGGGGGGGAGGAGAAAATAAATTTTTGGTGGAAAATTTCACAAATTCCCGATTTTTGAGTAGAACTCTACCTAAAATGGTTAACAAAGATGTTGAAAAGAGCCATGTAATTTCCAAATACCCATTTTTGTTTTTTGTAGTTTTTTAGGGATTCAATTTGTGCACAATGCTAGTGCTTTAGTGCTGAATTTGTCTTGGAAAAACTGTAGGAGCTGAAGTCAAGAATTTCAGTGGGTGGATTATTTATATGTATCTGACATCTATAGTAATGGAATTTTATGACCCCCCCCCCCCTTTCTCCCTGGAGAACAGGAGACAAAAACACGTCTGTAATTGTAAGCATAAGTCAATTTCACATTACTTCACGGTGAAGTAATTGCACATGTGGAGAGTATTGAGTATAGAGTCCTGCATCGGGTTGGGTAACCCAATTTTACCTGAACTTGACCCGACCCATGGGTCAGGTTTAGCTTTCTATGAGTCAGGTCGACTTGAAAACACCTTTCAAAAAAAATTTTACAGTTGAAAGCGTAAATTTGTAGACATAATTATAGTTTCTTTAACTGATTTTAGACATATGTCGGAGCTCCATATTCCTATACACAGATATCCACCCGAAAAAAAAAAAAATCCGTATAAGCATGAGAAAAAAATATTCGTATATGTTTTCTTTTCTTAAACAAATCTAAAACTGATCATATGTAGAAATTGTATGAAAATTTTAAAGTACTGTATAAATTTTTATTGACTATTGTTAATATATATAAGAAATACAACATAACCTGACTTTTACGTTTTGGAAATTTAAGTTATTTCTCAATTTACATTCTTTTTTTTTTTTTTAAGATATCTTTATTTTCAATGAATTTTAATCCTCGCTTGTATGTTAACGAAATTTTGAATTTTCTTCCATTTACATTTGTATATACAGCAAATATAAAGGGAATACTTGTCGTGATTTAATTAAAAAAAGTACTGTAAAATAAACACATAAAGGAAATGAATACCATCAAGGCAGATTATATTCTTTATTGTCTTCTCTAGAACGAATAAATAATGCACCAGAAAACTAAAACGAGAAGCTAAGTTGCTGATTATGCAAATATAAAATGATCAGTGATCTTTAAAAAGCAGATGTTTAACTGCGAATCACATACATGCTACACAAATTATTATAGTAAAATAAACATCTACATCGGACAAAAGCAATAAAGAATAATACATCTTTATTTTTTTTTTCCAGACTATAAGTAATAAATAATAAATTATGAACATTTAAATTGAAGTGCATTTTTTATTTTCTTCTATATTCAATAGAAGAAAGTGTTGGATTCATAAAAATTTTCGACAGATTTACATGTTTTGAGAGGTCTAGAACACGATTTTACCATTTATAGAAAATATCTGTCTGTGTGTGTGTGTGACAAAAAGTTTGTGACGATTGTATCTCCGGAACTACTGTTCAGAATTATATATGAATTTATATGTAGAGGTACCTTGACCTAAATTAGTGCCTATCAATTTTTGTCAACTGATCAACAGGTGGCGCTGCTATACAGCAATTTCTGAGATTTAAGAGAAGGCTATATCTCAGGTTCTATTGAGTATAATCAAATAAAGCTTGATATGTAAAAAGGCTATTATGAGACATTATGATGATTCAATTTGAATTCTTATTGGCCAACAGGTGGCGCTGCTGCTCAACAATTTCAACAGTTTAGGCGAAGGCTATACCTCAGGAACTACTGCATAAAATTGCATATAAATTTATAAGTAGATGCACCTTGACCTAAATTAGTATCTCAACTGTTGGTGTCAACCGCTCAACAGGTGGTGCTGCTATACAGCAATATTTGCAATTTAATGGGAGGCTATAGCTCAGGTTCTATTGTGTATAATCAAACAAAACTTGATATGTGAGAAAGCCATAAGGAGACATTATATTGAATCAATCTGTATGCTAATCGGCCAATAGGTGGAGCTGCTATGCTGCAATATCCCTCGATAATGGGAAGGCTATATCTCAACTTCTATGGCATATAACTCTACGAAACCTGATATGTGAGATAACCATTATAAAAACGTACTTTTTAAGATGCTATTTATAGGCAATAAAACTGTCACTTTGGATATTTAGTGTTAGTTGTCTCTAAGATGAAAATCGTTTGCATTCATCCTGTTAGATAATCTTAAAAAATAATATTTTTAATAAATTATTTGCACTTAGTAAAATATAGGAAAGTATAGAAGAAAGTCTTGTGGTGGCCAAAACATACTAGTTTACTCTTGAATTTCACAACTCACGTAAATGGTTAAAAATTATTATTGATCCTATTTCAGTTTTAAATTAAATAATTAGTAATTACATTTCAAATTCTTTTTAAAATTATTTACCAACTGTATAACAAGGAAAACTTACCTTATTTTATAATTTAAAAAAGTTTTGCATGATTTTTAGATGAAAAAGTAATTTTCATTTAGTTCTCGGGTTTCGGGTCAGGTGCGGGTTGATGAAATATTTTTAGTCGGGTTCAAGTCGGTTTTCGGGTTGATGAAATTTTTTTTGTCGGGTTCGGGTCGGGTGCGCAGGACTCTAATTGAGTACAAGAAAGCATTTTCAGTGATTTTGAAATTTTCAATTTTTAAGCGAGGTAGGGGGAATTTTTGAGTAGAGTTTTACAAAAAAGTGGTACATATTCTAAAGAAAACGCATGGCTGTTTTCAGTATATATCTCCAAAAAACCATTCATATTTTTGTGACTTTCGATTTTGAGAGTTGTGTTGCAAGGGGGCAAATTCGTGACCCCCCCATCCCCTTTCAGCGCTACATTTGTCTTGGGAAATCTAGGTAAGTTGCAGTCATGTATTTTAATGCATAAATAGTTTATATGTATCCAATACCTAATGTAATGAGATTTCCCTCCTTGGGTTCAAGGGGGGGGGGGGGGGGAGAAAAAAAAAGTTTCCAAGTATAACTTTGCTCCAAATTATCTCAGTCAGATTAATTTAATGTGTGGGTTGGTTATGCATACCCAACATGCACTATAATAGGATTTTGTGAAATTTCCCCCCTTCCCCCTTTTAAAGGTTGGAAGGAAATACATTTTCAAGACTAACTCTGTTCGAAATTATCTTAGGAAAGTGATTTTTTGATGTCGATTGGTTATGCATACCCAATACACACACCACAGAGATTTTGTGAAACTACTTTCTACCTCCTCCCATAGGAAGTGGGGGGGGGGAGTAAAAAGAAAGTTTTCAAGGTTAAATCTGCTTCAAATTATTGTAGAACAGTAATTGTTTATGTGTGGGTCAGTTATATGTATCCAATATGTAGTATAAGATTTTCCAAAATTCTCCCCTTTTTCCACACTTTAGGATCAGGGCGTGTGCAAAGACACGTTTTTAGCATAACTCTGCTCCAAATTATCTGAGGAAAGAGATTTTTTGATGCATCAATTGGTATGTGTACGCAACACACACTCTAAAGGGGTTGGGTTTCGCAAAATTACCCCCCCCCCCCAACACACATACATACTACCACCGTCCGTTGGGGTAGGCTCAGCAAAAAACGCAGTTTCAAGTTAGAATATGCTTCAAATTTTCATGGAATGGCGAATTTTGGCATATGAGTCTGAGATGCTGTTTATGTGCTATAGTGCGTAAATTATGTGAAAAATTTATTGTGGCGGGTACCAGCGGACACGTAATTTTCATTCTTGAAAAAAATAATAAATAAATAAACGAAGAAACAAAAAAATAAATTTTAAAATATATTTCTTGTTTAAAACTAATATTTTCTTTATATTTTTAAAGCATTCTGCTCTGAAGAAGGAAAAAAGATCTTTTCCTCCTACATAATATTAGTTTAAGACAATTTCAAAAAGAGCTGGTTAAAAATTCCTAAAAATCTGTTTTTCATTTACAATAAAAAAAAAAAAAAAAAAAATTATATCTGCAATGTATAAATTCATTCATGTGGGGACCCAATTTTGAAAAATTGACCCAGATTTTTTAAACTCATGGGTCCCAAGATTTTGAAAGACTAGCGGCATCACTGTGAGTATTGATTAAGAATATGCAATATTCTCTAAGATTCGATTTATTGAAAATTCTGATTTTCCCGCCAGCGGTAGATTGAGAACTTAACTTTTTGGGGAGGGGGGCTAAGATTTGTCAAGATGCTATTCCAGATCAATGAAAATTTTACAATTGTAATATTCAAATGTGAAATGAATGCCAGTATTTTTTTTTTTTTTTTTTTTTTTTTGGGGGGGGGGGTGCTTCCCCCCTTAGATCCGCCACTGTTTCCCGCTGTGGACAGGGGAGTAAATCAGTGCCGAAGGCAGTGGGAACCTGAACTCTTCATGCTGCAAGCGAGAAAATCTCTACTGAATGCGACATAAACTTTAACTTAGGTTTCAACTGATTTTAGTATTTTCATTTTTGAGATTTTATAATAATGATACGGAATTTTGAGAATTCGTTTAAATATAGTGTCCAGTGGAGCAGGCAAAACCTGCTAGTAAGTTATATAGTTCGTCAGAATTATAAAAAGAAATTTGTGATTAATTAGCATGAAAGAAATTAGCACAATTATTTCAATTAAAAATATATACTATATTAAATTAAAATTTATTTAAATATGCAGTCATACTTAATTTTTAAAGTTTTAGTTAATTACGGCTGAATCTGCAGCTGCACAAACTGTTCATAAATTGGAATTTTGTAACAATTGATCTGTATTTTTTATTTATAATCTTGCTGGAGATGGAGATTACTGAAATATTCTACATAATATTCATACTAGAGATATACCAAATATTTGGCCATATTACTGATTATTCCATTTGGCCGAATCTGAAACTATTTGGCTAGATGAATATTCAGTTTGTCCAAATATTCAATTAGCCAAACTTATAAAACTTCATTTATTACTTTCTTCTACATTTTAGTAGAAGAGAGTATTGTATTCGTAAAAATTTTTGACCTTGGGTTTTCAATAGATTTTGATTTACGCATTCTGAGAGGAGTAGAACACGATTTGACCAGTTTTAAAAAATGTGTCTGTGTGTGATAAATTTTTGTGGCAATTGTATCTCAGGAACTACTGCATAGAATTTCATGCAAATTGGTATGTAGTTGCACCTTGACATAAATTAGTGTCTGTCAACTTTTGGTGAAAATAGTCTTAAAGGTGGCTTTGCCAGTACCTGCTTTTTCTAAAGTTTTAACATGGTGATATATCTCAAAATTTCGTGTAAATGCTCAAAATTTCGTTAAAGATAATTATTTTTTAATAATTATGAAATTAAAAAGAATTGTTTATAACAGTGATAGTCAACTGAGGAAAATTTTTTGCATATGTAGGAGCATTGCATCTGTCTCCTGTAAATTTTCATTATGTACCCAAAGAGCTTTAACTATGTCCTTTAAAACGAATGATTGAACTATAGATCTGTGATAAAAGTTATTGATCTTTTTCATTAAAAGAAAGAAAAAAATGTATTTTTATAAAATGTTATTTGGAGAATAAAATTGATTTTCTTTGGATATTTGACGTTACGACTTCTCTAGAAATGTAAATCATCTGCATTTATCATGGAAAATAATTTTAATAAATTATTTTTACTGAGAGAATTTGTTTACGAAAATATAGGGTACAACTTCAGTATACACCCACAGCTGAATTTGGCGATTTTTCTTTGGTGCTGTTTTGAACGATAACAATGTCGTTCTGGACTGTTTGCGAGATAATATGGCAGCTTATATGCTGTTTATTTTAGATGTGTCATTTTATCATTTATGATTTAGCCATAATCACCAAATATTGTTGTGGGTGTATACTGAAGTTGTTCCAAATACAGAAGAAAGTCATATAGTGGCCACAACATGATAGTTTTTTTTTTTTTTTTTTTTTTTAATTCCATTTTCACATTCAGAAAACTATTAGTACTCATTTTACAAATTTGAGTTCAAAAATGCGAGTTTTCATTAAGTGCATTTTTCTCAATTATTAGCCATAAAATGAAATAGTACTAAAAATTTAAAAAATTAATTTTTGAAGAATAAGTACTAATTTAATGACTGCGAATTTTTTGAATGTGAAAATAGAATTTTAAAAAATACATTAAGTAATGAATAATAATGGAAAAAATTTTTCCCATACAATAACTGTCAGTGAAATTAGGCATTATATGCTCGCAACATGCAAAAAACCCTGAAAACTGGTACTTTCATGCAGAATAAATGGCAAGACTTGTTAATGATATATAAAATGGCTATTATTAAAAATATTTATTTACACTAATCATAAATGATAATATGATATTTGCGATGTTCTAAGAAAATTACAATGCAAATGAAATATTCAAAATAAAAAATTTCTATAAAAACAAAATAACATGAAATTCAGAGACACAACTGAAGCGAATCCTGCAGATAACATGCTATTATTAAGTCTTCCTTCACTATTCATTTTGCATGCAAGTAGCAGTTTACAGTTTTTTGCTTTCTAAGCGGTTTTACACCCATCATGTAAATTAAAGCAAATATTTTAAATCTTCCACAGCAATATTAAAAAAGATTAATTACATTTATTATAACAATTAATATTTGAATAAGTACAAATTCTACTATGGTACAAAACAAATAAAAGATATGAGAAAAAACTAGTATGTTGCGGCCATGACAAAACTATGTTCATTTTCCTATAAGAATTCACACAATACAAATAATCTATAAAAAATTATGCAAACGATTTTCATCCCAGAGAAGTATAACGCAGATTATACAAAAAAAAAAAAAAAAAAAAGTAAATTTTATGTTTTGCAAAATAAATCGATTGTATTTTAAATTATCACAGATCGATGGTTCAATTATTTTCTGATCGAAATCCCGTTCCGAAATCATTATATGAGGGAAATAAATCTCCCACATTGATTTCAACATTTTTTCCCGAACACACTAGCTCAAAAAATGAATTAAAATGCCGCATTCAACAAAAAGCAAGGATAGTAAAGCAATCATTTAAAATAATAAATATAAAAATGGCGTCGTGAATGTCAACATGTGTGCTAAGAGATTGATTCACAAAAGAGTCGTTCTTAGTGGGAGCGATAAAGATTCATTGGTGACTGCCGTAACAATAATATTGTTCCGGCTGCCGTAGCAATAGACACTTCGAATAGATTATGCTTCCTGCTTTACTGATTTTGTACTGGAAATAAAAATTGCAAATTTCAAAATGCTTCGATTTCCTTCAAAATTATTTCAAACTTGCTACACACTTTTAACATCACAAGACGAAGTTGCAGTTCAAATTTCACCGGGTTTCGAGAATAAATAAAAAATTTACAATTTAATTGCAAATTAAATTTTATTCTAATACGCGTATTTCAAATTCTAACTATGATTAAATTATTTTTAATACATCATTCGAAAGATATTTTAAAGTACCTTTATATTATCGAAAGTGGGATTCAAGATTTCTCTTCATTTACACGTTTTGAGGTCTCCTGAATCGGTTTTCTTTTGTATCTCAGCTACTAATCAAAATAATTTCATAAGTAATACATTATTAGATAGCTTTGTTGATTTGAAATCGAACAGTAGATTACAGAAATTTCTACCGCCAGATGGCGCTGTAATATTTTAAAATTTCAATATTTCAATGTCTAATTATGATTAAATTATTTTTAATACATCATTCGAAAGATATTTTAAAATTCTTTTGTATTATCGAAAGTTTTAACCAGATTTGCACGTTTTGAGGTGTCCTGATTAGGTTTTCTTTTGCATCTCAGCTAATTCAGTTAGACCGTTCAAAATTGGTATATGTAAGTTAATTAGGAAGGGCTGAAAGGGTGGGGAAGATATAGGCGTACACCGCGCGCACGGGACAGCGCTGCCGCAGGCAGTGGGGACCCGGTCCGGCTTTTTAACCGATAAGAAATGATTTTTTTTTTTTCATTTTCTTTTCTTAAGAATAAAAATTTGATTTGAGAAGGAATATGTGCGCGTAGCGCGCGTATACCTTCACACGTGCGCGCGCGGCGCGCATGGGTCTGCGCTGCTGAAGGCAGTGGGGACACGGTGTGAGTTTTTACCCGATCAGAAATGATTTTTTTTAGGGGGCGCAGCGCGCACGGGACTGCGCTGCTGTAGGCAGTGAGGACCCGGTCCGACTTTGTACCCGATGAGAAATGATTTTTTTTAAATTTCTTTTCTAAAGAATAAAAATTTGATTTGAGAAGGAATATGTGCGCGCAGCACACGTATACCCTCACACGTGCGCGCGCATGGGTCTGCGCTGCTGAAGGCAGCGGGGACCCGGTGTGAGTTTTTACCCGATCAGAAATTATTTTTTTAAGGGGAGGGGCACGAAGGGTCAAGGAAGGAATACGCACGCGCAGCGCGCACGGGGCAGCGCTGCCGAAGGCAGTGGGGACCCGGGCCGACTTTTTACTCAATCAGAAATGATTTTTTTTTATTATTATTTCTTTTCTTAACACTATAAGTTACTGTTAGTGATTCATTATTTTTAGTGATTCATTTGAAAATACTGACCCGCTAGCGGGCGAAGCTCGCTAGTGGGATATTAATTGTAGAGAATAATGAAGACATTAATTGTATTAAAAAATGTGTAAACCTCTACAATCAAAAAGGAACTGCGGAAACTGCTTTCGGATGTTTTCCAAAATCAAGATTGTAGAAAAGAATAATTCGAAAATATTAGCAGTTTAAAAAAGACTTTTTTCCTGTTTCAAAATCATATCAAAACTCGATTATTGAATTGTTCACAGAATATTAAATATGTAATTAGTTTTTCACAAATTGATAGGAGAACTCGATTTTTGTACAGTACGTACACTATTTATGTTCCTTCTGCTTTTCTTTTTTATTATGTAAATTCTATCAAATTAAAATTATTCTTTCATTTAAAATTTCTTATGGTATTTATACTTTGTGTGCGCATGTATTGCGCATTTAATTCAAATGATCATCTGGAATCATTACTTTCATTTTCAGAAATTTGAGAAAAATTGTACTGCTTCTCAATGGTTAATATTTTTAATTGATTTTAATTTTAAGCTTTTCTTTCACTTAGAAATTCTAATATAATTCATATTTTACGTGTAGTATATCATTTGAAATGACCATCAAACCAATTTTAACGAAAAGAGCATCATTTGAAATACAAAAAAATAAAAGACAATAAAAAAGTGGAGGTTAGGTGGGCAGATGCTTGATAACGGAGGATGGGTGGTGCTGTTTGGCTGGATGTTTGGGTGAGATTGTGAATTTATATTATAAAAGGAAAAAAAAAAAAGAATTGGGTCATTACATTTTTTTCACTCTGACACATGGCGCTCATTCCTCTATAACTTTTTCTTTTGAATCCATGAAACACTTCTTTCTCTACATGATACTTATGAATTGCGAATTTACGTTACTCAAATTAATCTGTGTAACAATTAAAATTTAATTAAATTAGTTTTAGTTTTAAATTCTGACTTTAAGATTTATTAGTTAAAAATTAGAAGAAACTAATTAAACTAAAATTTATTTTTACTTAATCGTTCAGTAGATAAATACGACTCCCTTATTAACTGTGAATTTAACTGTTTTCGGCCTCATGGCTGTTGTGGCGTGTTTTACCTTTTACGGCGTGCTTTTCAAAAGTTAATATTTAGTTTTATTAAATTTTCTTTGGGTTTATTTATTATGAAAGAATTGGTGTTTGAAGTTTAATATGTTTATTTCTCTCTTGGTTTTTTCCACTTTGTAAATTTATTATGAAAAAAATTGGTGTTTGAAATTTAATATGATTATTTTTCTCTTGGTTTTTTCCACTTATGATTTGAAATTATTTTCAAGTCTCTTAGGTGACCTCGGGCATTGCATGCTGTACATTTTTATCAATTTACATACAACGTGGCAGAAAGATTACCTAATTTGCATACAACATTCATTCAATGCCCTTGAAAAAGTAATGAAGTTGTTAATTTCAATATCAAGTTGCTTATTTTTTTTCTTTTCATCAACTTTAATCATATTTTTTATAGTTCTTCATGTGGTACTTGGTTTCATATAATGCAATGTTTGAAAAGGTTTTCAATATATATATGTATGTGTGTGTGACGTATTCCAAGCTGACAGTCGTGGAGCATCCAAGGAAATAGGCAGGTTTGCTGGAACCTCTATTTAATATCCATAGATTCTAAGGACTAGGGAGGCAATGGAGACCAAGGGCGATCCACGGGGATCAAGTGCGACCCAGCCATGGCTATCGGACTTATCCGGCGGCTTCGCACGCTAACTTTCGGTTCGGTGGCACAACTTTAATAGATTTTTACTGGCAGGAGATATTCACAGAAGATCCCTAAATTTTGGCGAGTTCCATCTTTTAAACCCATAATTTTTGGTGTAATTTGTCGTATTTCTAATCCTCTCCCTATTCCTTTTATTGGTTATTTTATTTAATGACACACCTCTTCTTTGTTTTCTATTGGTGGTCGCATCGTTTTTTTCAAACAGTCTGGCCCCTTAACCCGCCAATTCGCTAAGTCATTAATACAATTATTTATTGTTTTACATCTGACATAAGTAATCAAACTCTAATTTATAGTCATAAATCTTTTATTTCTTTTAATATCGTTCATTTATTTTTTATATTGAATCCTTTCGGCGCCAGACATTCATTAAACCTAATTTACAGAATATTTCCAGACATCAAAATGCTTATTCAATTTTAATGATTAACTTGTTTTTTTTATTTTCGAATGATCGCGATTACAATTTCCATTCGTTATTTTTTATGCTTTTAGAGTAACAACCTAATACAGTGAACTCTTGTTAAGGCGGCCCCGTTTAAGATGGATTTCTCGTTATTACGTACAAAAACAGAGTCCCTGGCTAAGGCCTACAGGAATAGCATGTAAGAAACATCGCTTTACACGTACAATTCATTCATTAAGATGGATAGTTTGAAAATGAGGAGGAAACCTCCCCACAAAATGTACTAAAAGTCCGTCATATGCTGGTGGCAATTAAGACATTTTATCAATCGGCTGAAAATGTTCCAGATAATATTTTTGAACAATTGGCTAAAATTGAAAATGAAATTGAAAGAAGATCGTTTACCCTAAAAAAACAAACCAAGATAACTTCTTTTTTTAAGATAGACTAACTAACTATTATGTACTATCACCCTTTTTTCTTTATGTACTACATCAAGTTGTACTATATGAAGAAAAGAAGTTTTGTAAGTACGTATCGTTTTTCCTGCGTTTATAATTTTAGTAAATTAAAGGGTTTGAGGAAAAAAAATTTCATTCGTATTATACAGTGTATGTGTACCACGGATTATCATACAAATAGGACAGTGAAGCTAAAACGCGAACCGGAAATATAGTAGCACCACTAGTGTCAACAGAGGGGAACTACATGTGTTACGTCTACATGAATAGCATCTTTGATCGAAAATTATTTTTCTATTTCGCGAGTAGTTAGTAGCAGGTTAGTATGGGAAGTTTCCTTTTTCTTCACTTTCTATTATTTTTGAATTCACAAAATTATCCTCAAAACATTCACAGCTATTCTTCTAAGAAATAAAAATTATTTTTTATAATGTTTAAAAATATGCTTTGTGAAACATATTCATATTCAAGTACAAATTAAAGTTACAAACTGTAATTCTGAAATAGCAGTATGAAATCATTAAATATTTAACGTTGCTTGGTTTAAATAATACAAAATGCCTTAAAATGGAAAAAAAATGTTTTTATTTTATGTATATTTTCTTAATATTTAGTACATGCTTCTTAAAATAAATTGCTTTTGACAACCAAGTTTGTAAACAATAATAAAGTTGCCAACGAAAACGCATGTGCAGTTTTCTTTCCTTCACTTTTTCTACTACTTTTAAATTTACAAAATCATAACATTCACAGCTATTTTCTAAGAAATAAAACTAATTTTTATTATGTTTGAAAATAAATTTTTCCAAACACATTCGTGTTCAAGAGTACACTTTAATATAACAAACTGTAATGCTGAAATAGCAGTATGGTATGAAATCTTAAATATTTAACATTGCTTGGTGTAAATAATACAAAATGCTTTAAAATGAAAAAAATATTTCTGGTTTTTGTATATTTTTGAAATTTATTTGCTTAATATTTAGTACTTGCTTCTTAAAATAAATTGCTTTCGACAATCAAATTCGTAAACAATAACAAAGTCCAAACGTAAACATCAATAAATGGTTAGTCGGTTGGATGTTATGTACGTGAAGTTGGCACCACCACCAAAGGTACACAACTCAAACTTTATCTTAATCGTTTGTACTTCGTTAGTACCCAATTGTACCACAAGAAATTTCGTTTGTACCGAAAATGTTTTTAAACTATAGCTGTTTCAATTTGGTGGTGCCAACTTCACGCTGGCACCACCACCATAAGAAAAAAATTTAAAATCTATCTCCATCGTTTGTACCTCGTTTGTACCCAATTGTACCACTTGAATTTTCGTTTGTACCAAAAAAATATTTAAACTATAGCCATTTTAATTTGGTGGAGCCAACTTCACGCTGGAACCACTACAACGAGAAAAAAACTCAAAATCTATATCAATCGATTGTACCTCGTTTGTACCCAATTGTACCACTCGAATTTTTGTTTGTACCGAAAATGTATTTAAATTATAGCCACTTTAATTCACACATTATTACAGTCGTTTTAATATGGTAGTGCCAACACGCTGGCGCCCAACAACAAGAAAAAAAAAATAAAAACTCAAAATTTATTTTAATCATTTGTACCTGGTTTGTACCCAATTGTACAACAAGAATTTTCGTTTGTACCAAAAAAGTACTTAAATTAGAGCCATTTTAATCCGGACATTATTATAGCGGTTTTAATATGGTAGTGCAAACTTTCCGCTAGACTCATACAACAGGTAATAAAAAATAAATAGCATCAAAAACTATTTTAATCGTTTGTACTCCGTTAGTACCCAATTGTACCACAAGAAATTTCGTTTGTACCGAAAATGTTTTTAAACTATAGCTGTTTTAGTTTGGTGGTGCCAACTTCACGCTGGCACCATCACCATGAGAAAGAAATTTAAAATCTATCTCCATCGTTTGTACCTCGTTTGTACCCAATTGTACCACTCGAATTTTCTTTTGTACCAAAAAAGTATTTAAACTATAGCCATTTTAAATTTGCGGTGCCAACTTCACGCTGGCACCACCACAACGAGAAAAAAACTCAAAATCTATATCAATGGATTGTACCTCGTTTGTACCCAATTGTACCACTCGAATTTTCGTTTGTACCGAAAATGTATTTAAATTATAGCCACTTTAATTCACACATTATTACAGTCGTATTAATATGGTAGTGCCAACTTTACGCTGGCGCCCAACAACAAGAGAAAAAAAAAATACAAACGCAAAATTTATTTTAATCATTTGTACCTGGTTCGTACCCAATTGTACCACAAGAATTTTCGTTTGTACCAAAAAAGTATTTAAATTAGAGCCATTTTAATGCGGATATTATTATAGCGCATTTAATATGGTAGTGCAAACTTTTCGCTAGACCCATACAACAGGTAATAAAAAATAAATAGCATCAAAAACTATTTTAATCGTTTGAACTCCGTTAGTACCCAATTGTACCACAAGAAATTTCGTTTGTACCGAAAATGTTTTTAAACTATAGCTGTTTTAGTTTGGTGGTGCCAACTTCACGCTGGCACCACCACCATGAGAAAGAAATTTAAAATCTATCTCCATCGTTTGTACCTCGTTTGTACCTCGTTTGTACCCAATTGTACACTCGAATTTTCTTTTGTACCAAAAAAGTATTTAAATTATAGCCACTTTAATTCACACATTATTACAGTCGTTTTAATATGATAGTGCTAACTTCACGCTGGCGCCCAACAACAAGAGAAAAAAAAATACAAACTCAAAATTTATTTTAATCATTTGTACCTGGTTCGTACCCAATTGTACCACAAGAATTTTCGTTTGTACCAAAAAAGTATTTAAATTAGAGCCATTTTAATGCGGATATTATTAATAGCGCATTTAATATGGTAGTGCAAACTTTTCGCTAGACCCATACAACAGGTAATAAAAAATAAATAGCATCAAAAACTATTTTAATCGTTTGTACTCCGTTAGTACCCAATTGTACCACAAGAAATTTCGTTTGTACCGAAAATGTTTTTAAACTATAGCTATTTCAGTTTGGTGGTGCCAACTTAACGCTGGCATAGCGTTAAGTTGGCATTATAGCGCTTTTAATATGGTAGTGCAAACTTTCCGCTAGACCCACACAACTAGGTAATAAAAAATAAATAGCATCAAAAACTGTTTTAATCGTTTGTACACCGTTAGTACCCAATTGTACCACAAGAAATTTCGTTTTTACCGAAAACGTTTTTAAACTATAGCTATTTCAATTTGGTGGTGCCAACTTCACGCTGGCACCACCACCATAAGAAAAAAATTCAGAATTTATCTCCATCGTTTGTACCTCGTTTGTACACAATTGTACCACTTGAATTTTCCTTTGTACCAAAAAAATATTTAAACAATAGCCATTTTAGTAGTACCAGCATGAAGTTGGCACCACCCCAATATGAAAAAAACTCAAAATCAATCTCAATCGATTGTACCTCATTTGTACAAAATTGCACCACTTGAAATTTCGTTTGTACCAAAAAGTTATTTAAATTATATTCATTTTAATTCAGACATTATTACAGTAGTTTAAATATGGTAGTGCCAACTTCACGCTGGCGCCCAACAACGAGGGAAAAAAAAAACCTCGAAATTTTTTTTAATCATTTGTACCTGGTTCGTACGCAATTATACCACAAAAAAAAAAAAAAAAATGAATAAACTATAGGCATTTTAATTAGGTGGTGCCATTATCACGACAACGAGAAAAAATTTGAAAAGATATATAAATCGTTTGTACCCAATAGCAACACTTGAATTTTCGTTTCTACAATATATATATATATATCTAAACTATAGCCACCTTTATTTGGTAGTGCGAGCGTGAAGTTGGCACCACCGAATTTGATGGAGGTTACGAGTAGGGCGAATTTGTATATTAAATTTTAAGGGATTTCATTGGAACTCAATTCTGCAGCGGAGAGTTCGAGCTCTGTTACCGTTTGGTCTTGTTGAGAATTTGGAGTGAGACCATTTGGAGTGACACCCGTGAGACCAGTTTTACCTCTTCACCCGTTTTAAGCCAGGGTGGCCTCTTCTTTTAATTTTTCTATTGATTATTATTTTTCTCTGTTATACTTTGTTCATATTGTATAGCTTCCTTTTCAAATGTAAATGTCTATCTATAAATTTAACTTTTTTTTTTAAGTATTTGATTATTCCAATGATGAATTATATATATATATATGCATACCGCCGCATTTTCGAATATAAAAAATTGGGGGGGGGGGGGAGTCAAACCATAGAATCGATCCATAGAAAACAGCATGGGATGAAAACGAAAAAACGCACTATCACAAATGCGTAAAAAGAAAAGAAGACTAACACATGTAGGAAAACAAAGAATAATTAGACTAAATAATCTGGTGTATCACTCACACGACTTTCTCTTACACTGAAATTTAATACCATAAATACAGGTTGCAGATTAATAGGTAAGAAACGAATACTGTTATGTAAACCTGTGTTAAAACAATTCAAATTAGGCTTCGGAAGAGTTTTATATGATAATTAGTTCTGTGTGAGGGGGGCTACCACCCCCCGTTTCATTAATGCACCTACATTTATATAGAATTTTATTCGGCTATTAAAAAATATTTCTGTTTTTAAAAAATAATTTATTAAAATTATTATTTAAAAAAATTATCTTTTATGATAATGCAGACGATTTTCATATTAGAGAGGTAGTATAACACTAAATATCCAAAAAAAGTCCATTTTATTCTCAATATTTAAAAAAAAAAAAAAAAAAAAAAAAAATCTAAGTTTTTTTTTCGTTAAAAGTAAAAAAAATCCATAATTTTGTTTTAAATTATCGCAGATTGATGGTTCAACAATTCGTTTTTAAGGTATTGGCGAGCTTTTTTGAGAGATACCCATCATGAAAATTTACTCCCCTCGAGGGGGGATTTCTCCCCACCCAGGGGGGGAGGCGTGGCTCCTACATACATAATTTTTTTCCCCTGTTGACTATCTCTATTACAAAAAATATATATTCGTTTCATTTGGTTTAGTGCAGTCTATAGACGTTAAACTCTACTTACCTGCAATTACCCCCATATACATAATGTATTAGAATTCTCTTGATTGTCCCTGTACACGAACCATTTGCTTGATCTTAACGAAAAGCTTACTGTAGCATCCTTATATAATACACATTTAGAATACCAAGTTTGAACTTTCTGCCATAATTTGTTTTTGAGATATGATGATAACAGACAGACAGACAGACATACACACAGACCATTTGCTAAAAACATGATTTTCGTATTCAGGGGACCTCACAACATGTAAATATAACAAAAACTCGCGTTCGAAAATTTGACCCAAAAACAATACTTTATGGGTAAGAGAAAGTAAATAATCTGGTGTGTCACTCACACGACTTTGTCTTACCCTGAAATTTAATACTATAAATACAGGTTGCAGATTAATAGGTAAGATAACGAGTACTGTTATGTAAACCTGTGTTAAACAATTCATATTAGGCTTCTGAAGAGTTTTATATGATAATTAGTTCTGTGTGACGGGGGCGACCGACCCCCCTCAAACCCCCGTTTTATTAATGCACCTACATTTATGTAGAATTTAATTCGGTTATTAAAAAATAATTCTCTTTTTAAAAAATAATTTAATAAAATTATTATTTTAAAAATATTATCTTTGTTTGAACTTTCTGCCATAATTTGTTTTTGAGATATGCTGATAACACACAGACGCACAGACGTACACACAGACATACACACAGACCATTTGCTAAAAACATGATTTTCGTATTCAGGGGACCTCAGAACATGCAAAAAAAAAACAAAAACTCGCGTTCGAAAATTTGACCCAAAAACAATACCTTATGGGTAAGAGAAAGTAAATAATCGGGTGAGTCACTCACACGACTTTCTCTTACCCTGAAATTTAATACTATAAATACAGGTTGCAGATTAATAGGTAAGATAACGAGTACTGTTATGTAAACATATGTTAAACAATTCATATTAGGCTTCTGAAGAGTTTTATATGATAATTAGTTCTGTGTGAGGGGGGCTACCGCCCCCCCTCCACCCCCTGTTTCATTAATGCATCTACTTTTATGTAGAATTTAATTCGGTTATTAAAAAATAATTATCTTTTTAAAAAATAATTTATTAAAATTATTATTAAAAAAAAATTATCTTTGTTTGAACTTTCTGCCATAATTTGTTTTTGAGATAGGCTGATAACAGACAGACACACAGACATACACACAGACCATTTGCTAAAAACATGACTTTCGTATTCAGGGGACCTCAGAACATGTAAATATAACAAAAACTCGCGTTCGAAAATTTGACCCAAAAACAATACCTTATGGGTAAGAGAAAGTAATAAACAATACTTTCTCTAACTTATATGTAAGAGAAAATAAAAATAAAACAAAAAGTAAAATAAAAACAGACGCACAATGTTTATATATAAAAAGGTTAGTACCAGAATAACTAAGATTTGAAGAGAAAAATATATTAAACAAATTCTTAAATAATAGTATCGCCCAGCGGTCGAACCTTTATCATTTTTTTAAAGTAAGCATTTAAATAAGAAATATAAAAATTCAAAATTTAAGTGCAAAAAATGTACTTAAAAATTACTCTATCCTTCAAAATAAATATAAGTAAAATGAATAAGTAAACAAATAAAAATGAAATGAATAAATAAAAATAAGTAACCATTGTCAGCATCTTTATCTATATAACGGTGCGCATCCCGATAAATTTAATATTTGATAATATCTGTAACTAACACTTGTGTTGATTAACGTTTGAGATATATCGTCCTACAGATGGCGCTGACATACCGCAATATTTTTCATTTAAAAGAATGTTATATTTCAGCTTCAATTATGCAAAAATGCACCCAAACTTCGCATGGGAAATTTATATTATGTAAAATTCTGCTAATTCAATTTAGTTGTATATCAACCGACAGGCGTCGATGGTATTCTGAAATTTAATCCCATTTACCGGAATGTTATATCCCAGATTTTATGTTACAAAAATACTCCAAACTTAGCATGTCATATACAAATATTTTAAAAATTATGCTGATTGAAAAATTGAAATTGCATATATATCGGCCAAATGGGACGGTACTATTCCTTTTGTTACTATGAACAATTTAAATACATATGAAATTTCATGACATTTTAACCAAGAGATGCTCAGATGTCGCCATTTGGGAAATCGTAGAAAGTAATAGCAGTAACATCTGTCGGGCGATATACCCCCGATTTTTATCAGCATAACCTTTCATAATATATATCTTAAATAGCGAGTTTGTTACACATATATAACATAAAAGATGAGATATAGTCTTTCCGTAAGTGGTAAATGTAGTTAAATTGCAACATAGTAGTGTCCTCATTCGTCCGATGTGTACCCAGATTAAATCAGAATAATTTTACATGTTATCTATCATACATAAAGTTTGTTTCCTTTATATACAATGTTAACTGAGATAATGTCTTCTCATACAGTACCAATTTAAATGAAGATCTATCCAATTATCAATTATGCTTAATTTCTGTCCTCCGGTCCATGAGTTTCAAAATTTTGCTAACACATCATACATACACAGAGACAGATATTCATTTTTTTTTTTTAAGAGCGAATTTAAGACACGTCAAAACATGCAGGTACATCGAAAACTGGAAATCGAGAAATATCAGGAATACAATACTTTTTCCTACAGCATTTTAAAGCAGTGCAGTCTAACGGTTAACATGAATACAAACTTAATCCATATATTTTCTCACAATTACATTTTACAAATGCATTTCGATACAGTTTTCACCTCTAAATGCTGATATAAGGCTATCTGACAAACCGCATAAAGTATTAGTAGCGCTGGCTTCCGACCTATATACCAAAATTTAATAAGAATATTTTTTGATAACATATATCTCACACATTAAGTTTAGTAAATTTATATAAAACAAAAGCCAAGATATAGTTTTCCCATAAACAGAAAAGATAGCAGAACAGCAACGTTATCTGTCGCCCGATATGAATCAGCATACTTTTACCAAATTTCACCTCTTCAGCTACGTTTTGTACATTTATACACTACCACAAAATTATTTATTTAAACAATTTAATCTCATTGCATAGTGTTCCCTATAATGGGATTAAACTGCAAAATTTTTTTCTCATTGTGCAAACTTCACGCAGCCACTAACAAATTAAATGGCTATAGCTTAAATATTTTTTTCGTACAAACGAAAATTCAGGTGGTTCAATTGGTACAAACGAGGTACAAACGATTGAAATAGATTTTGATTTTTTTTTCCCTCATAGTGGTGGTGCCAACTTCACGCTCGCACTACCAAATAAAGGTGGCTATAGTTTAGATATATATATATATATTGTAGAAAGGAAAATTCAAGTGGTGCTATTGGGTACAAACGATTTAGATATCTTTTCAAATTTTTTCTCGTTGTCGTGATAATGGCACCACCTAATTAAAATGCCTATAGTTTATTCATTTTTTTTTTTTTTTTTTTTTTTTGTGGTATAATTGCGTACGAACCAGGTACAAATGATTAAAATAGATTTTGAGTTTTTTTTTCCCCCTCGTTGTTGGACGCGAGTGTGAAATTGGCACCACCATATTAAAACGACTGTAATAATGTCTGAATTAAAACTGCTATAATTTAAATAATTTTTTGGTACAAACGAAAATTCAAGTGGTACTATTTAGTACAAACGATTGAGATAGATTTTGAGTTTTTTCTCGTTGTGATGGTGCAAACTTCACGCTGGCACTACACAAAGTAGAATGGCTATAGTTTAAATAATTTTTTGGTACAAACTAAAATTCAAGTGGTACTATTTGGCACAAACGAGGACCAAACGATGGAGAAAGATTTTAAATTTTTTTCTCGTTGTGATGGTGCCAGCGTGAAGTTGGCACCACCAAATTAAAATGGCTATAGTTTAAATATTTTTTTGGTACAAACGAAAATTCAAGTGGTATAATTGGTTACAAACGAGGTACAAACGATGGAGATAGATTTAAAAAAATTTTTCTCATGGTGGTGGTGCCAGCGTGAAGTTGGAACCACCAAATTGAAATAGCTATAGTTTAAAAACATTTTCGGTACAAACGAAATTTCTTGTGGTACAATTGGGTACTAACGGAGTACAAACGATTAAAATAGTTTTTGATGCTATTTATTTTTTATTGTCCGGTTGTGTGAGTCTAGCGGAAAGTTTGCACTACCATATTAAAAGCGCTATAATAATGTCCGGATTAAAATGGCTCTAATTTAATTACTTTTTTGGTACAAACGAAAATTCTTGTGGTACAATTGGGTACGAACCAGGTACAAATGATTAAAATAAATTTTTAGTTTGTATTTTTTTTTCTTGTTGTTGAGCGCCAGCGTGAAGTTGGCACTACCATGTTAAAACGACTGTAATAATGTGTGAATTAAAGTGGCTATAATTTAAATACATTTTCGGTACAAACGAAAATTCGAGTGGTACAATTGGGTACAAACGAGGTACAATCCATTGATATAGATTTTGAGTTTTTTTCTCGTTGTGGTGGTGCCAGCGTGAAGTTGGCACCGCGAATTTCAAATGGCTATAGTTTAAATATTTTTTTGGTACAAACGAAAATTCAAGTGGTACAATTGAGTACAAACGAGGTACAAACGATGGAGATAGATTTTAAATTTTTTTCTCATGGTTGTGGTGCCAGCGTGAAATTGGCACCACCAAACTGAAATAGCCATAGTTTAAAAACATTTTCGGTACAAACGAAATTTCTTGTGGCACAATTGGGTACTAACGGTGTGCAAACGATTAAAACAGTTTTTGATGCTATTTATTTTTTATTACCTGTTGTATGGGTGTAGCGGAAAGTTTGCACTACCATATTAAATGCGCTATAATAATATCCGCATTAAAATGGCTCTAATTTAAATACTTTTTTGGTACAAACGAAAATTCTTGTGCTACAATTGGGTACGAACCAGGTACAAATGATTAAAATAAATTTTGAGTTTGTATTTTTTTTTTCTTGTTGTTGGGCGCCAGCGTGAATTTGGCACTACCATATTAAAACGACTGTAACAATGTGTGAATTAAAGTGGCTATAATTTAAATACATTTTCGGTACAAACGAAAATTCGATTGGTACAATTGGGTACAAACGAGGTACAATCGATTGATATAGATTTTGAGTTTTTTTCTCGTTGTGGTGGTGCCAGCGTGAAGTTGGCACCACCAAATTAAAATGGTTATAGTTTAAATATTTTTTTGGTACAAACGAAAATTCAAGTGGTACAATTGGGTACAAACGAGGTACAAACGATGGAGATAGATTTTAAATTTTTTTCTTATGGTGGTGGTGCCAGCGTGAAGTTGGCACCACCAAATTGAAACAGCTATAGTTTAAAAACATTTTCGGTACAAATGAAATTCCTTGTGGTACAATTGGGTACTAACGAAGTACAAACGATTAAGATAAATTTTGAGTTTTGTACCTTTGGTGGTGGTGCCAACTTCACGTACACAGGTTGCACTAATATTACGATATGAACATAGATACAATAAAAATAAGACGAGTGATTGCGTAAGCTGGAGAGCTCGAGAACCTTACACCCGTTGACAATAGAGTCGCTGCAGTCAAATTCCGGTTACCGAAGAATATACGGGAGTGTCCGATCTGTATAATAATCTGTGATGTGTACATACTAGTAATTTTAGAGTTCATATAGAACTTCAGTTTATGAACTCCTGTTATAATGGACTTTCGTTAATATGGACAAAAACTGCCAGCCCTTGATTGTCCGTTTTAACGAGAGTTCACTGTATGAAATTTCTTTTAATTCATTTTTCAATATTTATTTGCAATATAAAAAGAAAACCCTAAAATGTGAAAGCAATAATTTAAAATATAAAACTACTAGTATTAATTCTTGCCTTTCTCCTATTCTATTATATATCTCCCCGTCCATGAGAGGTCCCCCAGACTTGCATGCAAGACTGTGGGAGCTCACCCGGTAGGTAAATAAAATTTTCTAAGTACTATAGATTTTATTATGAAAAAGGGGAATTTTTTTTTCACTAATTATCGCGGAAACGTTCTCCATTGCCCTGAACTCATACAAAGGGTTTACAGATCTCACCATCATATTAGTGATTAATATGAAAACATGATGCATATTTACATTTTTTATTTTCTAGACTAAATACTTAAAACACAATATATTTACTACATGGAATTAATCAAATATAACATAACATATAATAATATCAAGAATAGATTAACACATACACAGCGTTTAGACCGGTCATCACGCAGTTCATTGTTTTGATTGTCTCTGGAACATTATTTACTGTCCCTACTTAAATATCATTATAGTTCCATATGTTCATTGTCTTTGATGAAATATTTTTCAGTTCAGACGTCAAAAAGTCCAGGTAAATTCTGTACGAGTGATATATTCTTTATCACAAAATTAGATCTAAGTCTCTTTTTGTAAACATTTGTTTCTAAAAGGTTAATTATAAAACATAACTTTTTTTTTCATCACATTTTGCACATTGAAATAATAAAAATGTATGATATAGAATATTATGCTATAGAAATATATAGAAGTATGATATAGAATATGCTATAAGAATATAAATAGTGCAACACATGTCTACAATATATATATTAGGTTGTTGCAAAATTTCGTGCGGTTTTTTATTGCTTCATTTCATAAAAATACATCAAATCAAATGACAATTTTTAATCAAAATACTCTCCATTACTTTCTACAACCTTTGCCCATTTTTCGGGTAATAAATATATAGCACGGCGATAAAAGCTCTCATCTTTGGAGGCAATAAAATGATCCGCGTCTGCACGAACTTTTGCAACGACCTAATATATGTGTATATATAAAACTATATTAGCATTACAATTATGACAAAAAAAAAATTTTTTATCTATACATGAAATTGAAATCAGTAAGTCACTTTTTATTAGTACCTATTATTTCGTACACTCTCTAATGGTATAAATACAAACAAACAAACAAAAAATTATTTTTTCAAGAATTTGTATGGATGGGTGCAGTGACCCATGAAACCCTGTGAGAATTTGCCAACCAAACAAAATTCTATAGGGTAAAAAGGTAGATTTTTGGCAAATCTCATCAGCATGCTTGTTTCCCCATGCTCCTCGGATTTCTCACTCAGGTGAGTTCAGAGCACAGATTATTATACAGATAGGACACTCCCGTATATTCTTCGGTAACCGGAATTTCACTGCAACGACCCTATTGTCAACGGCTGTAAGTTTCTCGAGCTCTCCAGCTTACGCAATCGCTCGTCTTATTTTTATTGTATCTATGTTCATATCGTAATATTAGTGCAACGTTAAACCCAACATCCAACCGACTAACCATTTATTGATGTGTACGTTTGAACTTTGTTATTGTTTACGAATTTCATTGTCGAAAGCAATTTATTTTAAGAAGCAAGTACTAAATATTAAGCAAATAAATTTCGAAAATATACATAAACCAGAAATATTTTTTTCATTTTAAAGCATTTTGTATTATTTACACCAAGCAATGTTAAATATTTAAGATTTCATACCATACTGCTATTTCAGCATTACAGTTTGTTATATTAATTTGTACTCTTGAACACGAATGTGTTAGGAAAAATTTATTTTCAAACATAATAAAAATTAGTTTTATTTCTTAGAAAATAGCTGTGAATGTTATGATTTTGTGAATTTAAAAGTAGTAGAAAAAGTGAAGGAAAGAAAACTGCACATACGTTTTCGTTGACAACTTTATTATTGTTTACAAACTTGATTGTCAAAAGCAATTTATTTTAAGAAGCAAGTGCTAAATATTAAGAAAATATACATAAAATAAAAACATTTTTTTTCATTTTAAGGCATTTTGTATTATTTAAACCAAGCAACGTTAAATATTTAATGATTTCATACTGCTATTTCAGAATTACAGTTTGTAACTTTAATTTGTACTTGAATATGAATATGTTTCACAAAGCATATTTTTAAACATTATAAAAAATAATTTTTATTTCTTAGAAGAATAGCTGTGAATGTTTTGAGGATAATTTTGTGAATTCAAAAACAATAGAAAGTGAAGAAAAAGAAAACTTCAAATACTAACCTGCTACTAACTACTCGCGAAATAGAAAAACAATTTTTGATCAAAGATGCTATTCATGTAGACTTAACAAATGTAGTTCCCCTCTGTTGACACTATACTCGGGGAACGCATAACTTGTCAGCGTTGCAAAGGCTACAGAGACCTGTTTACGCACTTGGCGGTAATAGGGAATTTGCATGTTTTCCAATTTTATCATTAAATGATAGAACATGAAAAAATAGAAAGGGTAGTACATGTGTTTTTTCATTTTGAATCTTGGTCATTGATTTGTGATAACTTAAATAACGCACTATTTACTGTATCCTGAAAACGCAGCAAAATACATATGACGTCACACTTTATGAGGATGAAACGAAATCCCCTCCTCTCTCGTAGCCTCAGCGTGGAAACCAGTGTATCGCTGATTTCGTGCGATGTGTTTTAGCTTTTAAAATATTTTTTTTATTATGACAGCGATTACGCAATCTTATTAGAAATACTGTAGCGTGCGAATTCCCCAAATATAGCATCAACTTTATAAGGGGGGGGGGGGGATGTCTTTAGCTATGGAGAAAGATGATAAAACTACATCCACAAATATTTAAAAAAAAAAAAAAAAAAACTCTTTGGTGTTGTGAAAACAATTTTTTGGTAAAACAACATTCCTTTTCTGTATAAATATTGATACTTGAAAGCATTTAATAACTTCATGTACAGTTATTTAAAAATAAATAGATAAATAAATTAAAAATGCCTTAAAGGGCTTATTTACGCATTTTTAAAATACTGAAATTAAAGTGTCTTCATATTTATATGATGTTATACAGCCATGTGATATCTACAAAGGTTTATAAACAATAAAATTATTTTTCTGTTTGTTATTAAATAAATAAAATGTAAAATCATCCAACGAATGACATGCGCAATGCCACTGCTTTGAATTTAAAATTTATAAAGCTTTATTGAGTAGTCTGTGTAAGTGATTGAAATTATATATATATATATATAGTAGCAAAAAGAAGTATAATAGAAAATTATAAAATGATTAAATCACCACAAACAACCCACAAAAGTCTAAAAGTTTACTTGTTACCTAAAATAATTTGACCAGTAATATTTTAAATTAAATAGGAAAAGAAGAAGAATATTAACTTTAAAATAATTCTGATGAGAATATAAACCACATATTCATTATTTAAAAGATTATAAACAAGAGTTTTCAATTTGAGATGACATTAACACACACACATACGTGTGTGTCGTATGTGTGCGTTATTGTTAGCATGATGCGCTTAGTTTTGTTTCCATATTTTAATGGTAGCGCACGTTCTATCTATAAATAGTGCAATAGAACATTTTGCTTACCATCACTCAAACATGGATAATTTAAAATTATCTTATATATATATATATATATATATATATATATATATATATTAATTTTTTTTTTTTTTTTAAACGTAGTAAAAACTATGCAACAGAAGATTTAAAACACCTGAAACCACATAGACCAATACGAATAAAATTTCATCAAATTAAATTAAACTAAATTTATCTGTGAAGACTTTCTTATTAAAACAAATAATCTTACTTTTTGACTTTTGAAACAATAAATTTTACTTATTGATTTTTTTATTTAATTTAATTTAACATCAAACTTACTTTAATATTATTCCTAGATAGTTGCTATTTAAATAATGTTGCCTGTACGTTAAAACGACATGAAACCAAAACAAAAGTTATCAAACAAACAATGAGAGAATAAACAAAACTCTTTCTTTGACAAATTATTTTTCAATTAAGAATAGATATTTTCTCTATTTATGATGAAAGTATTATTTTTGGGTTGAATTTTTGAAACTGGGTTTTTTCTATAATTACACGTTTTCAATTCGCCTAAATTCGAAAAGCAGGTTCTTAGCGATGGGTTTCTGAGCCTGTAATCAGTTAAACCCCAAAACAGGTATTATAGCAGGAAGCTTAAATTGATTTTTCTAAGATTATATCACATGATGATAGTCATTCTTGAAAGTTTTCAGTGAGATCGGACAAATAATCTATGGTACAGGAACAGGCTGAGAAATTCAAATATGTTCGCATGTATTCATGTAAGGGCGGAATTTATCCTTGATATATTTTACCAATTAAACTACATTAATGCACACTATAAATTTCTGTGCTAAAGATGATGTAATATATATATATATTAAAATACATTTTCTATATAGAATATTTTATGAAATGAATTCATCTTTCGTTTAAAAGAACAAACAAAGGAATTTGGATACATTAATCCTTATGGTTTGAAATAGCTATATATACATATATTTTTTTTTTTTTACTGTGCAAATTTTAAATACACTGCATGATGTGTGTATAGTTTATAAACAATATGCAGTGCCAGCAAAAATTAGTTGAATACATTCTGTTAATAAAAATGTCTTCTAAAATGCGGAGTAAAAGAAGGTAGTGGGAGTGCCAAATTAAATTATTGTTAATAACATAACATATATGTATATATATACTTTTTTTTTCTTTAAGAAATACAAGAATATATATATATATATATATATATATTCTTAATGAGATATTTTACTATGATACAATGGATCTATTTAAAATACTCGTGTAAAATTATTATTTTCACAATTTTAAAGCTTATAGCGCCAGCATGGCTTGCACTTAGTTTTGTTTTAATATATTTTAATGGTAGCGTACTACTATCTATAAATAGTGTAATAAAACATTTTACTTACCATCACTCAAACATGAATAATTTAAAATAATTTCCCTTTCTCCACTTCAGGACTGATTTAAATAAATGACCTTGATTAAAATCTAAATAATTCCAGTATCCAGAATATGGTTAAAAAAAAAAAAAAAAATTAAATTAAATTTCTGTTTAAGAGGTAATCAGCAGATTAATACTTAGAAAATTTTGAAAAAAAAAAAAATAAATAAATAAATAAATAAAAATAAATCAGTGCTTTTAATGGAATATTTTAAGAAGAATTACAGGAAATTAATGTAAAATTGGAGAAAAAGTAACTTAGTTTTATTAGAAAAACAACTTTCTATAACTGTTTTGTCATTCACATTTAATAAACATTTTTATTATTTTTCGAAAAATATAGTAACATTTTAGTAATCGAAGCAGATTAGGTATTAAATGAAAAAGCTGAACTATTAATTCTTTTCAAAAGATAAATAAAGTCACAGAATACAGAATTATCATAAAGATCGAAGTTAAAGAATTTTTTTTTAGACAAATCGTCGCTGCTAAGCAAAATAGCACTATATCATGTACAGTACAATAGATCTCCGGTTGCAATTCTAGATTCTTTCGCTTCGGGAGAGTAGAGAGTCGTAAAGTGTGACGTCACGTTGAAACACACCCCTTTTCGGAGTCGGGCGGTTTACGCCGATTTTTAAAATTAATTTACAAACGATTGACACAATTTTTTGGATTTTTAAAAACATTTTTGGAAACTGTGGGTCTAGATCTATCAGAAAAAAGTAAAATTGATTAATTTCCCCATGTGTGCAAATTCTCCATTGGGTTGCGATATCGGGCGATTTAGCGATGATTTCGGAAAGTTTTTTCTTTTTCTTTTTTTCGATTAAAGTAAAAAAATTTTTGAGAGTATATTTTTTAGTTTCTTTAGAAATGAATTTACACTAAATTCATTACTTACAATTTATTGTAAATCCATATTACTGCAAATTATGTAATATACTACATTTTACCTTGAGAGAAAAACAAAAACAAAAAGGTTAATACTTAAATATTTTGAAAAGGGAAAAAATTAAATAAAATATTATCTGTATGTACATTTTTTGCCTTTGTTTTCTTTAAAGAGAAACCGATTATTATTATTATTATTATATATATATATATATTTATAATTTAAAAATATACTTTTAAAATATTTCGAATATATTTTGGCAGAAAAATTATTTTATCATAAGATTTAAACTGTGATTTTTAAATGCAGTATCTTCTGTGGAGAAAATGAACAAAAAGTTCTAAATGAACAAAACGTAATAGATTTTCAATTTGCATTATTATTTACCGGTTAATCAGTAAATGTTAAAAGCAGTAAAAAAATGAGAAAGTGGAAATAGTTTAAAGCTTTTATGAAAATATTTAAAAAATATTAATTTAAAATAAATAAATAAATATAGTGAATTTTCATATGCAGAGGCAATCTCTGTTTACAATTTGTTTATACATTCATTTTGTCTGTATCCCGATTTTTTATGCTAAATGTGAATATGAGAATTTTTATATATTTATTTCTGAATAAAATTAAGAAACTCACAATTTATATGAAAGGGAAGCGAATTTTAATTTACTTGTAAATATGATTTGTCTTGATGTATTTATTTAATACTGATAAACACACACCTTTGCGACTGCTATTTTAAAAAACTGAGTTGAAACATTATTTTCATAGCATTTTAAGGAGGTTGGAATGAGATTTTTTTAGATGAGAAAGAGGGAAGTGTTACGTTATTCGATTCTTTGGAATAGGAATGAAAGCATGTCATTTCACGCATTTTTCAATTTATTTTGATATATTGAATGGATAAGCATGCTTTGATATTAATGTGTGATGTTAAATTTAAAAGCAATCTTAAAATTTTCAGAAACAATGTTTCCACACTTTTATTGAGGACTATTTCTTTCCGACAGCATAGACTAAATAAAAACGATTTATCTTTTTATTTTGTGATTTTGTCTTTCCTTTGGCACAGTTAAAAAAATATTAGAGGTAAAATTGAGAGATAATGTTCGACAGAAATTTTCAGAAATTTATATAGTAACCGTTTCAAAGGGCTACAATTTATAAACAAAGTTAAGAACCCCCTCCAATTTTTTTCAGGTTATTTGTATATTTAAATCGAAAAATAACTATTGTAGTAAATTATGTAGAGCAATTGCAGAAAATGAGTCAAAATTCCGTCATACTTGATACTGAAAAACTTAGCAATTGAATGAATACCAATTTTGTAGCCATTTGGAATTATTTTAGATATTTAAAAATAAGTTTTTGACTTTTGTGTAGCTTTTAGAAGAACTTCGAGGCATTTTTATGAATTTAGGAGGCTCTTGGCTCTAAATTCAAATCTCAAAAGATAGATTTATAAGGACGAGAGAACTATTTCTTTCAAGAGCCAATAATAATAATAATAATTGTGTCGTTAAAATTTTGCGGTAGACTACCTTAATTAAAGCAGGCAGTGTCAGGAGTACACTTTCATGCATACACAATAAATAAATAGGCCACTTTCACAAAATTATACTATGTGTAGGACAGAATTTAAATTTCATTTCAATTCACTTGACCACTATCAGCCTTTATTTATTTATTTATTTTTAATTTAATTTAAATTAATTTAATTTATTATTTTTTTAAATAATATAGTTTTTATTCACTTGATGAAATTATTTTACCAACTAAATCTACAGAATTATAAGTAATAATTCTATTCAATGTAAGCTTTTTCTAATCAAAATTTTTTATAATGATATCTTTAAAAGTAAATATTTTAAACTGCAATTTAGAAAATCCTACATAATTGCTCTACATATCTTTAAAATTTTGTAATTCCTCTCCAAGGTATCGATCAATTTGTTATAAAGTCTCAAACGGTATTTATTTCCCAATTAATTTTCTTTAAGTAAATATCCATTAAAATAAAATTTGTTTTACAATGTAATGCTTGCTAATTATGTAATTTCGGCTTTAAATAATTGATCTGTCTCCCATTTATATATAAATTTTACATATATAAGTCTGATATATATATATATATATATATATATATATATATATATATATATATGATAATTATTATTATTATTATTATTAAAGATAATTATGTTTTTCTTTTATTGTTCTGTTCCAGAAAAAAAAAAAAAGTAAAATCTTTAGTATATAGTGCATAGTATAAATTAATGTAAACACTATTAGTTGTTTGTATTGGAAATAAAAATATTTTATATAACAATGCGTAAACGAATTCTAATTATATTATCAATGTAATAATAATAACGAAAAAGAAAAAGTATTTGTCGAAAAATATTTTTCCTTATTCCTGTTAGCTTGAATATTTCATTGACATATTTGGTGTGAATCTGGTGTGAAAATTTCCCAAAAGTTCAAATCCGTCAAAATTTTTACTCTATTTTTAACAGTTGTGAAATTAAAGAAGCGGACTGTTCATTAATTATCTTCAAATTTTCGAAAATAAAGTAATCTATTAGCCCCACCAAACTGTTTCGCACTCACAATAGGGGTTAAAAGGTTGCTTCCGGTATTCCCTCTTCAGCCAATATTTCGCCAACAGACTTTCTTCGCGAAACAATACATTGATATAAATTTTATGCTTATCTATTACAAAAAATTCCATGTGTTAACATAAATATCTTTAGTTTAAATAGTTAATCTTTTTTCAGTTTACCAGAATTAAAAAAAATCGAGAAAAAGTTTATTACACTTAAATATAGTAAAGAACTATTTTCTTTCGCGGATGTGTAATTTCTACAGGCTAATACACACTGTCAAGTTATCCTTTCCCCGAGTATAGTGGTGCTACTATATTTCCGGTTCGCGTTTTAGCTTCACTGTCCTATCTGCATGATAATCTGTGGTTCAGAGGAACATGAGTAAACAGTTGGCTAAAAGAAAAGGGGAATTAAGGAGTGGAGGACCTGTGTTTCGAGATTAGCTTTCGTTTTTTATTTATTAGTAAATATTTCTAAAATTTCAAGGTTTACTTATCAAAGAAGGGGGCACGATTATGCAACCGCACGATCGTGCCACTGAGTCGAAGAAAGGAAGCTATGTCTCCTGACATTCCGCCGATTTCCTTGAACTCAGTGGGTCCTCATCCAACGTGTAGCAGGGAGGTAGGACAATAAAAATAAAAAAAATTGGGGGCAGAACCGACCTAGTGTGTTATTCATGACGTAATTTGAATTTTTGTGGATTATTATAATATCTTAACTTAGATGAATGAACAGCTTCGGATTGTTTCTTGAAATGAGGATTTAGTCCATCAATTCCGAAATTGACCTCTGACAATTGCTTTAAGATTTTATAATGTCCTGAATATGGGGAGGTTATTTTACGTGTATTAGGATAATGAAATTCTTCATATAATACTTCATCACCAACTTTAAATTTAGCAGGGAGAAACTGAGCATCATATCTTACTCTATTTCTACTATGGTATTCAATTGTGTGTGTGTGTGTGTGTGTTTTTTTTTTTTTTTTTTTTTTGCTAACTTTCTAGCTTCATCCACCTTGGGATAATAACTGTTATTGGGAATCAAAGGATCTTAAGGTAAGTTTCCAAACAGTAAATAACTAGGTGAGAATTTTGTAACTAATTGAGAGCTAGCATTATACTGGATTAGAACCTCCTCTAATAATCTGATCCAAGGTACAGTTGGTAACAAAAGTATCCGGACTAAGAACATGATTCGAAAAGGATTTATTTAACAAAATAGTATTAACTCTACTTTTTTTATATAGGAATTTTTGCTAGTGTTCGGATACTTTTGTTATCGACTATATTTTAGATGAAAGGGAATTTACTTTGCATTTAAGTCTAGTTACAATAGCTTGATTGGCGCGTTCTACTTTTCCATTTGTCTCTGGATGATGACTGCTAGTTAAAATATGTTTAACATTATAATTTTTAAAAAATTTCTCAAAGCGTGATGAAGTAAACGCAGCATTTCTATCTGTTAATAATTTTTCAGGGACTTGTATTTGAAAAACTTGTTTCAAAAAGTTGGTATAAGTTTCAGTTGTTACACTTTTTGATGGAAAACCCCATACGTAACGAGTTGTATTATCAGTGACCAAGTGCAGATTTTTTTTTTGTTGTTGTTGTTCAATTGTAACAATTAAATCCTCCAACAGTGTCTAATTACAAACATTCAAAGGGCTTATCTGTTTGTGGTACCTGCTGTAATAATCCAAATATTTTTTGTTTACATTTCTTATTAATTTGACATGTATGACAATACTTAGCAAAATTTTCAATGTCTTTATTTATGGAGGACCAATAATATTGAGGTGTAATTAATTTTATCATCTTTTGAATACCCAAAAGACTGAATTGTGTATGGGCAGGGCCCGTTTAAGACTCAAAAGCGAGATAAGCCCGGTGTCATTCAGGGCCCCCCGTAGCAGGGCCCTTTAATCCTATACGAATCATTTGTCCTTTATTATATCTACAGATTTTTATGCAAGCTTAAAAAATTTGACTATTCGCTATAAAAAATTTTAAAGAAAGAAAAAAAAAAGAAACATAAGTTAGCGTAGTCTAATTTGTATGCAGATGATGTGAGAACAATAATTATTTAACATATAATGCTAATTCTTAGTTAATTTCGACACGGTGCAAAAAGGAAAAGGCATTCAAATACACACAAATCTCATGTAATTACACAATATCTAATAATATAGTAGATACTTAGTCCGTGAAAAAGAAATAAAACGTCCTGATAACAGAATGGTAGTGGATGCTGCAGATAATTTTAGACAGTATCAGACATTAAATACTTAAATCTTATTCAAATTAAAACTTCTTTTCATTTCAAACTATAATTATAGACTTTATATTTAGAAAACGTGAAATGCATTAATATGAATGCAAAATAAATAAATAAATAGAAAGTAATATGTCATTTAAAATACTTTTTTATAAACAAACGCAAGACACGTAGTTTAGATAAAAGTTTCCTTAAAAAAAAAAAAAAAAAAAAAAAAATATTCTTGGACAAAAAAATTATTAAAAAGTTATTTTAAAAAGTGAATTTGGGGGCCCCTCTTGTAAACTCTTGAGTAAGCCAGAGCTTTACGGGCCTATTCGGTAAACAGGCCCCGTGTATGGGCTTTCTTAAAATATTAAGTTGGACATTTTTCAAAGGAAAATAAAAATTATGCAAGTGTGGCTCTTTTTTTTTTCTTTTTTTGTCCTTCAGTGTATATAATGAAATATTTTTTGTGTATATTATGTAATGTATATTTAATCTGCATTGTAATAGATTCCTTTTTTCTTTTTTTTTTTTTTTTTCTTTTTTTTTTTTTCCCGATACTGCTAATTAGTCATGTGAAGAAGGAGCTCAAACTTCCATATATTTAGCCATCCATCCTGAAGTTGCAAAGACTACTGGAAAATATTTCTCTGACTGCAAAGAAGAAAAAATATTACCCAAAATACTAAATAAGACATTAGCTAAAAAACTGTTTGAAATCAGTGAAAAAATGGTTGGACTGGACATTAATCGGGAATGATGCTTGTTTTTCTATAGTTCAAAATATTTTCTTTATGTATAATTGTGCGTTTTAAAAATCATAAACTTTTGTAATTATCTGTGTATATATCTACTGTTTATTATTTGTTTGTATAATATTGTAAATACACACGTAATAGTACTTTAGAATCCCAGATGTGAGCGAACGCTTGTTTGGGGACTTAGTCGCCACCAGATGACAGTAGTGTACTTCGTTTATAAAACATTGACAAGTTTGGCTTTCTCCGGGGGCTGAAGTGTGTTGACTTTTCTTAGTGCCTGTTAAACATACTCCAGTTTAAGTAAATCATTAAAATAAATGTATGTTATATATATTCGTTATTCTAACCAGTCATAATGTTATTCCGGGCTAAATTTGAATGCCCATATTCGACAACTATATGTATAATTTTGTGTCAAGTAAAATAAATGAATTCTAAAGTGACTATATGTTCAATCGTGTGGAAATTTTTATAATTCATCGTTGTTTCCCTGATGGAATTCTGGAGAATGGGTAAGTACCCATCAATCAGTTATTTTCAGTTTCATATTGAACTCATCTCTTTAATTTATTTTGCATTCTTTTAATGAAAATTTTAAAACTAGTCTTTTGTAGTCAGATTCGGGTTTGACTTCTAGCCACGATTATTAATTCTGTAATTTAAATCTTTCGGCTATTAGCCAAGTACTAATTATAATATAGGTGCTTTTTAAAACTTTTTATAAACAAAACGCCGTTTTTCCTCATTATTTTATTTATATAAAAAAATAATCAAATATTAGTTGCAGGTTTTACAATTTATATTACTTATATTAAAATTTACACTTAAAATTTGAAGGGTAAAATAAATAGGCACATGACCCACCCACACAAACACATCCTCGCCTATTACATCTGTCACCCATGATTTTATTATCATTACTATAGCTGTTGTACCTGTTCTAAGCACAGAAAATGTCAATAGATATAGAGAGGAAATTCAGATTAAAATTAGTACACATAAACACATGTAAATTAAAATCAATATAATAACTAATTACAAGAGCATTAAAAGCTAGTAAACACTTTTTCACATTTATATTTATCAAAATCTAATTTACAAAACATACAAAACTTTTCGCCATGAATTTTCATGGCATTTTTAGGTCATACACTTGATAAATAATAGTAGACAACATATATATATATATATATCATGAGACAGGTGGCGGTTGTAAATGCTTGTAGCTTCCCAAAAGGATTGCGCATATCAAGAGGAATTCATTCTCGAAGGTCACAAGTAGCAAAGACTACTTCCTTTAGCTTCAAGATTCATTTTTCCAGTGTTTGCCAAGTTCTTACAGTGCGTTGCATGAATATAAACGTACCTTTTCCAATAACAAGAAATAGAATTTTTTAAATTTTAAAAGAAGGAATGTGACTTACAGTTATTGCATATGACTAACACCTGAATAAGGTTTTTCGAGCCCGTATGTTTAGGCTCATGCAAGCTTATGTAAATGAGTGTTTAAGCATTTTCTTATATTTCACTGATTTTCGTTTGTTGCGCGAAATTAAAAGCACTCTGTATTTTGCGTTTAAAATTTAACAGAGCCACCGGAATTAAATTAAAACACAGATAGTCGTGTTGCTAAAGTTCTCTAAAAACAGTTTTAATGCTTGAGTGCAAAATTTACGGAGTTTGTTCAGGATGGCAAGAGGGAAAACTTTGACAGTAGACGAGAGGATAAAAATCGACTTTATGCGTGGTAAAGGCTTTAGCAATCGTGAAATTGGGCGCCGAAACGGAAGAAGTGTGAGTGTTGTGCGAAATTACATAAAGAAAAGAGCAAATTATGAGAAAAAAAGTGTATAAGAAGCGAACAGGAAAGCTCACTATTTACTACAAACGTCGAATATGCAACGCTGTAAAGAATGAGAATATTTCCTGTGCGGAGATAAAGGTTCAATACAAGCTGGGTGTTCATCGGACAACCATATGGAGAATTATCAAAGCTGCAACATTCATTAAATTTAAGAAAATGAAGGCGAAACCACCCCTCACTCAAAAGCACAAAGATATGCGGTTGGAATGGCCAAGAAAATGGATTCTAGATCGACTAACTTTAAAAGTCATCTTCTCAGATGAAAAAAAAGTTTAATCTCGATGGTTCAGACGGATTTCATAGCTACTGGCACTATTTGAGAACCGAAAAAATGTACTGTTCAAAACGTCAATCTGGAGGTGGGTCTGTCATGGTGTGGGCAGCCATAGGTTTTAAAGGGACTTTCGCATTGGAGTTCGTGGAGAACACCATGAACTCTGTAGAGTATATCCAGATGCTCACAAGGAACTTCCGCCGTCAAGCAGTCAAGAAAACTGGAAGAAATTATATTTTTCAGCAAGATCGTGCATCTGTACATACAGTACGTATCGTGAAAAAATGGTTCCGTGACAATAAAATCGAAGTTCTGGATTGGCCCTCAAAAAGCCCCGATTTAAACATAATGGAGAACGTATAGGGTATTCTGGTTCGCCGTATTTACGTAAATGAAAGGCAGTTTAACACAAAAGATGAACTAAAATCGGCCATTCTATTAGCTTGGAAGACAATCAGCTTGGATGACCTCATGCCACTATATCAGTCAATGCCAAGGCGTTTATTGGCTGTACTAGAAGCCCATGGTGGCTTTACAAAATATTAGATACAGTTTATTTTTTACATGTGCGTTTAAATTCATGCAACATGTATTTTTGTCATAAATTCAATAAAATTATTTTCTAAAAATCATATTGGTCTTTCATTGTTTTGACTCGTATTTTCATTTCTTGAATCATACACATTCAGTTTGCGTCAAGTGTCACTCATTCATATTTTTTTTTATTACACTTCTATACCATTCAAATTCTTAAAGCTAAGGTGCGTTTATATTCATGCAACGCACTGTACTACAAAGTTAGGAAGTCTTCGCGACTCGTGGCCTTCGAGTATCAATTCCTCTTGATAAACGTAATCCTGGCAAGCTACTAGCATTTATAACTGCTACCTGTCTCACGATAAATATATATAAGGTAAACGCACCAGTAAGGGACACTTTAAGGACAATTTTCGGCTGTTTTTGTGTAATTTTCTTAATTTTAGAGACTCAAAAAATAATTAATGTTTCACACATTTATTCTTTCTTTACGTGAGAGTATTAAGAAAACTGCTAATTGTACCATTCTTATTTGTAAAAATAAAAGATTTCGAGGAACTTTAAATGAGCCAATAGTGGACACACTAAAACCCAGTTGCGGACCCCTTTTTAGAGCACAGTGACAAGCACAATGTCACCTTGTTTAACAGGTTTACATCTCTCTCTATGTCGTTGTACCAACTGTGCTAGATATTCTTTTCGAAATCGATTTCGTAGTTGCTTTCGAACATTTTGGCAATGCTTGTACCGTGCTCTCAGTTTTTTGGTATCAATGGTATCTAGATCTGGTACACCAATTTCTTGAATATCTTGCATAAAACATGAAGATGTTAAAGGGAATGAGCGTGTCTAATTCTTGTAATAGGTATGTTAAAGGTCGACTATTCAATATGGCTTCAACTTCGCACAATATAGTAGATAGATCTTCAAAGTTGAGGGAAGATTCTCCGAGAGTTCTTAATAGGAGGTTTTTTACGCTTCTCATGAGACGTTCCCACCATCCGCCCCACCAAGCAGCAGTTGGAGGAATGAACTTCCATTTAATTGGAGGAGCTATGTCATCTATCTTTTGAATTTGATTCCAGTCAAGAGATTTAAAGAGATTGTTGTCACCACGAACGTTAGTCCCATTATCACTGTATATTGTTGAAATTCTTCCTCTTTGAGCTACAAATCTTCTTAGTGCTTGGATAAATCCCTCTTTTGATAGATTCGTCACCAATTCCAAGTGTATGGCTCGATATACTGCACAAGTAAAAATAACTATCCATACTTTGGATTTCTTTTTCAGAAAAGGAGGACCACACAGGTCATTGCCAACAACTTCAAAAACTTTTCAGTCTCTAACTCTGTCAAAAGGTAAATGGATGGGCAGAGTAACAAATGGTTTAGAAGAAAAAAATTTACACTTTGTGCATTTTGTCAGTTCGCTTCGGATGTTGCGCTTTGCAGAAATAATTCAATAACTTTCTCGTAGATCGAACCAACTGTCTGAAGTCCAGCATGACAATTCTTTAAGTGACAGTCTCTAATTAGACACCTTACAACATGGTGTTTTGATGGCAATAATATAGGATACTTGAAAGAAAAAATGTCTTATCGATCTAACAACTTTGTTTTGACTCATAGAATGTTGTCTTGATCCTTCATAACAACAAATCCTTTTATTGTTCCTTGGACATCACCAAAACTTTCTAACTGTATTCGAGCCAGAGAAATTTTTCTGCCTATTTCTTTTCTTCTACCGAAAGTTCAGCTGGGAAGGCACGACTTCTATTTCTACATTTTGTTTCAAATCTTCTCATCCAACAAATAATATTTACAAGTTTACGAAATTTTGAAATTCTTTCATAATTCATAAATGGTTCTACATTTGGACTAGAAAATAATGATACTGCAGTTTCTTTCTTTCCGACATAACTAAGTCATCACCAGGGACAATTTTCGGTTGAGGCCAGTTACTCTTTTCATCTTCTAGCCATTTAGGTCCCTCCTATTATCCCGATTCAAGAAAGTATTTAGGACTACAACCACGGGAGGGCAGGTCTTCAGGATTTTGACTTCCTGGAACTAGGTATCACTGGTGAGGGTTTGTGAGTTGGCAGATTTCACTGATTCTGTTGCCTACAAAGGTACCCCACTGATCATTTCTTTTAATCGAGGCCAAAACTATCGAAGAATCTGCCCAAAAGTAAGTTGGTACTGTAGGGATGTCCAAAGCTTCTATGGCATACTTTGCTAGTTTGGATCCCAACGCACAGGCAAGAAATTCAAGACGAGGGATCGTTAGTCTTTCTTGGAGCCAACCGTGATTTTGCTCCTAGAAATTGAAATGGAACTCTTTTTTCTTCTTCGCAGCGTAGGAAAATTACTGTTTCATAGGCACTTTGACTTGCGTCGTAGAAAATATGTAGGGACCAATCTTCTTTATTTCCATAACCTATTCTTCTCTGGATCTTCAATTCGGTTAGATGTTTTAATTCGCCGTACCATTTCTGGAAGTCTCTTTGAATTCTCTCTGGAAGTGGAGTGACCCACGCTGATTTGATTGACCAGAATTCTTGAATTATTATCTTGGCTGATAACAGAGCTGGAGCTAGAAAACCGATGGGATCGAAGATTCCTTGAGTTATGGATACACTTTGACGTTTTGATGGATTCACTATTTCTAAGTCAAATTTATTGCAGATCATCAGGCTATCGTCTTGTCTGTCCCATTTGATTCCTAAAACTGAAATTGGAGTTGAGAAGTCTTCATTTTCATTTTTTAAGGACAACCTTGCTATTTCTTCTACAGGACCGAATTGCCACAATCTCAAGTCCATCTTGGCTTCAGCCATAATTTCTGTTGCCTTAGATCTAAATTCCTCCAATTCAGACGTGTTGTTTACAGATGTCACACAGTTATCAACGTAGAAGGACTTCTGAAGTTTTTGAGCAATCGCCTTAAGTTCTTCTGGACACCCATTCAAATGAGATCTGATGACGCGCTGAGTAAAAATGGGCTGGAAGTAATACCAAATAATGCTGACTTTTAGTTCATTCGTCTTCTCCCACCATAGGAACCTTAAAAAATGGCGGTCTTCCTCTTTTATTTCGATCTGAGGGAAGGCTCTTTTAATGTCGGATACAACAGCAATAGCCTTTTCTCTGAATCTTAACAATATTAATGTAATTTCTTCTAACAAATTTGGTCCCTTAAAGAGGCAATCATTTAGTGACGGTGCTCTTCTGACTTTGCATTGCATCAAAAGCTGGTCTGATGGAAGTAGTAGTACTATTAGGCTTGATAACTGGATCATGGCATAGGTAGTGCACACCACAGATTATTATACAGATAGGACACTCCCGTATATTCTTCGGTAACCAAAATTTGACTGCAACGACCCTATTGTCAACGGCTGTAAGTTTCTCGAGCTCTCTAGCTTACGCAATTGCTCGTCTTATTTTTATTGTATCTATGTTTATATCGTAATAGTGCAACGTTAAATCCAACATCTAACCAACAAACCATTGTATTGATGTTGGCAACTTTGTTATTGTTTACGAACTTGATTGTCGAAAGCAATTTATTTTAAGAAGCAAGTACTAAATATTAAGCAAGTAAATTTCGAAAATATACATAAACCAGAAATATTTTTTTTTCATTTTAAAGCTTGTATTATTTAAACCAAGCAATGTTAAATATTTAAGATTTCATACCATACTGCTATTTCAGCATTACAGTTTATTATATTAATTTGTACACTTGAACACGAATGTGTTTGGCAAAATTTATTTTCAAACATAATAAAAATTAGTTTTATTTCTTAGAAAATAGCTGTGAATGTTATGATTTTGTGAATTTAAAAGTAGCAGAAAAAGTGAAGGAAAGAAAACTGCACATACGTTTTCGTTTGGCAACTTTAATATTGTTTACAAACTTGATTGTCAAAAGCAATTTATTTTAAGAAGAAAGTGCTAAATATTAAGAAAATAAACTTTGAAAATATACATAAAATAAAAACATTTTTTCATTTTAAAGCATTATTTTGTATTATTTAAACCAAGCAACGTTAAATATTTAATGATTTCATACTGCTATTTCAGAATTACAGTTTGTAATTTTAATTTGTACTTGAATATGAATATGTTTGACAAAGCATATTTTTAAACATTATAAAAATTAATTTTTATTTCTTAGAAGAATAGCTGTGAATGTTTTGAGGATAATTTTGTGAATTCAAAAACAATGGAAAGTGAAGAAAAAGAAAACTTCCCATATTAACCTGCTACTAACTACTCGCGAAATAGAAAAACAATTTTCGAACAAAGATGCTATTCATGTAGACTTAACACATGTAGTTCCCCTCTATTGACACTAGTGGTGCTACTATATTTCCGGTTCGCGTTTTAGCTTCACTGTCCTATCTGTATGATAATCTGTGGTGCACACTAACTTCTTGCAATTCCTTCTGAGGAATTTCCTGTATGACATTTTCCTTTTGCCATTCTTTGAAAACTAGATCATAATCTTCAAATTTGTTTAACTTCTTCAATCTTAGGGTAGTATTGAATAGTCTTCTTTCTGCTTCATTTCTGTTTGAGGGAATATTAACATTGTTACAAATCCACGGAAGACCCACTCTATAACATCCATCTTCATTTCTGGCAAGTTGTTTAAGGAACGTGGGCTTGTTCTTCCTCTTCTCTTTTAGACAAGGTTTGAGCAGGATCATTTATTTTTATAGTTTCAAGTCGCCACAAGTCTGGAACATTCCAATACTTTATGTTCATATATGTCATCAATACAGCTGCTCCGCTATTCAAGCAACCTTGAGAAGGAAGCCCTGCTTTACCACAAACTGTCCACCCAAGTTTAGTTTCAATTGCTGTGAGACCGTTTGTCTAACTGCTTAACCCGACCCGTTAAGAGTCGACCACAAACATCGCTCCCTATTAAAACTTCTATTTCTGTACTACCAGGGTCAATATCTGACCAACCACAGCTTATTTTTCTTGAGTTCCTTGCTCAGAGTTCCCCTTGGAATTCGAGGAATTTCCCCACAATTTTTTTCCTTGTGAAGTAGATCAAGCACGTGTGTGGAACTGGATCGATTATTCGGTGCACTTACTCTAACTCTAAATATATTATGCACTTTGGCTTCTGTTTGTGCACCCCTCGAAAACTGTATGAGCGATTGTTTCTGTACCGATGGGTTTACGCTCGAGCTCTCATGCTGTTTTCTTTAACATATAACTCTTATGAGAACCACTGTCCATAAGACAACGAACTTTTTTCTCACCCCTTTTCCCTTTTATAAATACTTCTAACGTCATGAGAACTATTTCTTGAGAAATTGTTGTTTGGCAAAAGTATTTTGTACAACTTCGGTAGGTTTACTCTTGTTATTTTCTCCCCTTTTTCCTATTTATGGACGGAACAATTCGGTATGGGATTTTGAACAAACATGGCACTTAACGAAAACTTTATGTCTTTGCTCGGGGACCAAAACGTAAACACTTTAAACAACAATTTTTCTCTTTTACTTTATTTCATTTTTCGTCAAGGGAGAGCGATCTGGCTGACACGCAGTATTTACTTTCATGCGGTTTTCCATAAAATAAACAGCCTAATTCTTTTGCAGCAAACAAGCCTGAAGCAGTGGGGACCCTGTTATCTCTCTTGTGGAATTTAATTTTAACTTTTCCCTTTGTGAATTAATTTCAAAATCCGACCTGGCTAATTGTAATCTTTCTTCACCTGCCACTTCTATTTTCAAAAAGTTCATTAATAATGCGAGGTTATTTTTCGATATACTTTCCTTAGTAGCTGGCTCGGTAGAATCTTCCCTGGCCCCAACATTTAATCTCTGAAATATTCTAATAATATCTTCGGGTAGACAGGATTCCACCATAGGAATTACCCATGCAGAATTTTTGAGCAATATTTAAACCCATACTTTCCAGCGATCTCAAGTGTGCTTCTATTTTTGTAACTAAGTTACATAATGAAATTTTATCTTTTCCCCTGGCCGGAACCTTTGCTGTTATTGGCTTCAAACATTCGCGAACATTCTTCTATCAAAATATCTTTATCCCTATACCTTTCTTGGAAAAGCTTTTACGGCTTTTAAGTAATTTTCTGATGTTACGGGCTAACTTTCGAGCAATTCTCTTGCTCGTATTCCAAGTTCTGCTGACTGTAAAAGGTATTGAAATTTTTCTGCATCATCTAATTCCTCGTCTTCAGGAATTTTCTTAAATTGGGCCCAAAAAGGCAAATAATTTATTAATTTGGAATCAGAGGATTTTATATTGAGCTTCGGTAATTTATACATTTTTATCTTCGAATAATTCGTTTCATTATCAATTTTATTTTGGCTAGTGCAATTAAAATTTACATTTGCTTTTTCATTAATTAGTCTTTTAACTAGGATGAATTCGTCTACATAAGTTTCACTTTCTTGAGATTCCTTTTCAATTGACGCTTCCAATATATTCGCTGGCAGAGCGGACACCCGATTGCTGGTGCGCCCAACTGAGCGCGTTGCATTAAACATCAGCCATTATGTAATGTATTGAATACGTTGAAAATTTTTGCCAATGCTTTGGTGAAAATATTTTAAAATGTATTTCGTTAAAATGTCTGTAATATGTGAATGATTAAGTTGCATTAAAAAATATTTTAAATATAATAGACATTTCTGAAATTTGAAGTATATGTCGTATAGGAGTCTAGCAAAAAGGCATCAAATGTGAAAATTACAAAATTTGCATTAAATATTTAACAAAGTTATAATCTTTCTTTTTATGTTGCATTCCCCACTATTCTCCGACATACCCGACTGCCAAAATTTATTGTTCTACGATGTCTGGATGTTTACATACACTATTGTTATACAGGCAAATACACAAATGGAAAGACATATTGTTTTATTAGTATAAATACCTACATATACACCTGCATTATCCAGTTTTTGGTACTTTTAGACTTTTTAATAGGCGGCAAAATAAACATCCTTCCCGGGCGGCACTTTGGCTAGATACGCCACTGCCACCACAAGAATCCATCTTCCCTCATGCACAAATTCCTGGTGCAGACAATAGGCCTTAACCTGAATGCCATACCATACCTGTAATTTTTATCAAAATATTTTCACCTTTAAATTAAACATAAATAAACGATTTATTCTCTTATTTAAAATAAATTTTAAAAAATCTTAAAAAGCTTTCAAAATTACCACACACTAATAATAATAATTATCAGAATGCTATATAGATAAACAAAGTGAATTTGAATAATTAAAATCATTTAGAATTTGTCTCTAGAATTCCGATTTTGTCTATTGAAAGATAACCTTTGTAAAGCTAAAGGTCCAATATTTGAAAGTATGGCTGTAGGCCTTCTTAGGAAGGTTTCACTGTATTTTATTGCCTACCGACAATTTTTGTGATAAATTTAATTTTACCCGAGCGGTGTTGCTATCGAAGCTAGAAAACGGGAAGTAGCGGGTTTGATCAATACCTTCTAATCAAGGCCTTCCAACCGCAAAACCGGAAGTGGTGTGACGTATGAGCATTTGGGCTAGTTATTTCACACGTAATGCAAGCGTCCACGGAGTAATATTTAATAGGAGAAGAAGGTAATGCTGAAATTTTGTGATGTTGTTTTCTAATGTTTACAGATGGCGCCAGCGTGCAATCCTTCCTTCTCTCCAGCTTCCGCAATGTTATTCAATGGGGAAATGTCTCGTTTTAATTATTTTTTTAAAAATAATATCAAGCTGAAAAAATTTCGATTGAAAGCAAATTTCATTAAATAGAGTATTCTAACCAACATGTTTTTTTTAAGAGCCATTTTATACTAATTTTACTTTGAAAGAAAGCTTTTAAAAAATGACGATTCTTATGAACCGAAGCTAGCTAAAACAGACAATTGGGAGGAAGGAGAATGGATGAAATTTTGTAAAGAAAAAAAAATAAACTTACTTTAGGTGCAGAAAACACGAACTCGGACTTTATTTTTCTCCTAAGGCCTTTTTTTTTCTTTTCTTATCACTATCATAGCCTGTTTTACAACTAGGGACGAAGCATTTATTTGAAACATCTGAATTATGCAGTTTTAAGAACTTACAAAGAAATTAAATTGCTTAAAATAAAAAATTTTAAATGTACTCCAGCAAAATTCTATTGAAAACAACAGTATATCCGCGCCGAAGTAGGGAGGAATGACAAGTGGCGCCCTCAATATTTACCAAAAATTTAGATCACAGTTTCGTAGATTTCTCCCATTGGACCTTCAACTCCTATTAATATTACTCCGTGCAAGCGTCGAATTCGAAATTCGAATACTTTCTTATTAGAAATTTTAAATCGTTGATGTCGTTTACCGTCTTTTTCTGATAATTTTCCTTTAGGTTAAAGAACCCGAGAGATTTTAAAATGAAAAAATCAAGTTTACAACCAAAAGTAAGTGTTAAATACTTTATTTTATTGTATAATTTTTTTATTGTAAGCTTTGTTAGAATTCTGACCTTTAGCAATCTTCTCATAGTATGAGTCGTATTTAGAATTTGTTTTAATGTATACAGTTGTTTAAAATGTACCAAATTTTTCAGAACAAACTTGAGCAAAAATAATATGAATTTAAATTACTACATACTATATTCTGTTCTCAGTTTAAAATCAAATTGTTCTTGTATGCAATATTAATTATTAGCGATAGCGATAAATAATATATATCTTGGTAAATATATATATATTCAACTTCATGTTATTTGTTTCTTGTTTCATTAAAATGATTGATGATTGTAATAAAAGGTTGATATTTTTAGTTATTAAAAATTTGATTTTTTTTTTTTTTTTTTTTTTTTTTTTTCAGAACAAATTTAACCAAAAATAATATGAGTTTAAATTATTAGTTATTCTGTTCCCAATTCAAAATCAAATTGTTCATGTGTAGCATATTAAGTATTCGTAATAAACAAAAGGTATCTTATTAAAAACATATACTTAATTTCTCGTTAATTGTTTCATTCTTAGCACATTTAAATTTAAGAACCATTTGCTATTTCAATTTAAACATTTTTTTTTTCTTTTAACTATGCTCTATAAATTAAGTAATTGATCGTAAACATTCAGTTATATATACTATTTCCACAATAACTTAAAATTCATTTTTATTTTATTCTATTTACATAACAATAAAGTATTGGATTTTTGAAAATTTTCTTTATTTGGCTTTTGGTTCATTTACACGTTTTGAGATTTCTTTAAACCCTTTTTAGGAGATGTCTGACTATGTATAATGAAATTTTTATGTTTTGAGTGCTGTGTCTCGCAAAATAATGAACCGAATTGTGAAAAAGTTTATATTTGGATGCACTTTGATATAAATTGGTTCTGAATAGCTTTTGGTACATATCGCCCAACAAATGGCGTTGCTATGCTGCAATTTCCCACAATTAAGGAAAGATTATACCTTAGCTTCTATTGTGTGTAACTTTCCCTAACTTGATGTGCAAGTAGTCGATTGTGAAAGACTATGTTTATTCAACTTAGGTGCATATCGGTCAACAGGTAATGCTAGTATGTTGCAATTTTCCCCTTTTAAGAAAACGATGATATATATCTATGATATATAAAAGCACTAAACTTGATACGTGCAAAAGCCATTATAAGCTATTATACTGATTAAATTTGGACGCATATCTGCCGACCGATGTCGTTGGCATAAAGCAAATTTCTCTATTTATAGGCGAGCCATATCTCAGCTTCTATGATATATATATATGCATTGAATTTTATATGTAAGATGTATGTTATGAAACACTATGCCGAATCAATTTGGATGTACATGAGATGACGTGCGGCGCTATTGTTACTTTTTGTAAATATCCAGATAGTTATATCTCAGCATCAATTGGTTAAATTAGTTTGTAAAATATGTATTGTGAGAAGCTGTGATGATTTAAAAAAAAAAAAGTAATAAAATAAAGATTTATAAAATTTTCAACTGAAACGTATCTAATATTAATTTTGAACACTTTCCAACAAAATTGAAAATAGTTTATGATTTCAATTTGTCTGTCCGCCTCTAGGGTGTGTAAATATTTTCAGATTTTCACCAAACTGATATATGTTATTCATGTTCATAGTGGCATGTTTCCCATTGAAAGTGATATAAATACCACGACTATTTTTCCCAGGTACACCAAAAAAGAATCCTAATGCCTTGTGTTTTATTGGAAGCATTTCTAAGAATTACAGTTAACATAGTACTGCACAAATCATAATTAAATTTACATATATTATCCATATGCTAAAACATGTTTTATAAATTATGGTATGTTAGGCATTAAGATTAACAGGACTACAGTAAATATTTGGATACATTAAGGGCTACAGTTAGAAAATGCTGGAATTGCATTTCTGTTTGTACTAATGGTTAACACTTTTCAACAATGTTTAAGAGTGATTATGAATTAAATTAATCCATCTGTCTTTCTGTCTGTAGTGTGATCACGTAAGCAACGTACATTGAAGGTTAAACGATATTCTTGTTTATAATACTGTATGACTTATTTATCCTTTTTAATATTCATATCTTTCTTTGACCTTCTTTCTGTATTTATCTCAGTAATTCAAATATATAAATACAGACACACGTGTATAATTTATAAAGTTTAAAATGTTTTATATATTCTGCTTTAAAAACCAGATTTTTTTTTTTTTTTTTTTTTTTTTAAGGTTCTAATGGTAGTTCTAAAAATAACAAACAAGTCTTTTTTTTTTTTTTTTTTTTCATTTGAAATCTGTGACTTATTGTCCTATTTAACGAAATAAATTTTATTTTTTGAAATATGAGTACATAATCTTAAAAATTCAATCAGTAAAGAAATATGTCTATAATGGTGATTTCCGAAAACAATTTTTTTCTCTCTCTGTATATATTACTTTTTTCCTTTTCACGCTGATTCAAAATGAAACTTGGACAAATGACAAATTTTCTCACGGATTCATTGTTAAAAATTTCCGAAACTTATAGGTAAATGGTTATTTCTCATTAAAACTTTATACTTTTTAGTTTAGTAATTATATTAAAATAATAAATAAAACTGGGAGTAAAAAACAGCATTTGAATAACTATACCAAACATATATATTTTTATTAACATTACTAGTAGGCAAAAAGGGTAAACACCTGCAGTCATACTTAAAATCTCTCACTTATGCGGGAGAAAAACATAAATTATTTTTAAAAGCATAATTTCCCTTTTTATGTTTAAAATTTCAAATATTTCTCTCTTTTAATTATATATTCCAATACTCTCATAATATTAGTATACTAAATAGCTTGTTGTCATCTCAAAATATTTCTAAATCCATTTACAAAGATGTGCATAAAAAGTGGCCTAAAGCATGTGACGTCACAATCATCTTGGAAGGCCTTGATTAGAAGGTGTTGGTTTGATTCGATGTAGCACATGGCAACCTAGTCCTTGGGAGTTTTTCTGTGTTTTTCTTCGAAATTTGCATTAATACGAGCTAGAACCATATACAAAGACCCCAATTAAAAAGCATCTTCCCTTATGTCCAGGTCACTAGTGCAGACAATAGGTCTTGACCCGAATACCATATCTGTAATTTTTATGAAAATGTTTTTACATTTGAATAAAACATAATTACTTCAAAAAGGAATATAAAAGATTTATATTATCAATAACTTATCACAAAAATAATACTGAAATGAAAATAAAACTGAATATGATATAAATAATATTGAAAGTTTAATAATTTGCTCTAGTATGAAAAATGCTTTTTGAAAAACAAAATTATTCCTGAAAAGCTTTCATGATTAAAACAAATTAATATTAATGATTGTCAGAAAGATATATTGTGACAGATTCAGTAACATAGAAGGCATCACTTGAATTGCAACTTTAGTTAAAATTCAAACTTATTATTTTAGTGAAACTAAAAAAAAATACTCTTGTTAAGTAACATAACAAAGTTTTAATAATAAGAAGAAATAGTACAAAAAAAAATCTATCTAACATCCTGTTCATACAGGACAATCAGAAAAACATGCATCACATACATATGTGATTCCTAGCATGTGTAAAAATTACAGAGAAGTTCAGGAAAACGACTTCTCTCTACACTGTGCATAATCCAAGTCCCTAGTTTTTTCTGATTTTTCAGTCCTCCAAAATTTGGATGAGATGCAAAAAAAAACTATTTTCCCACAAGATGACTACAAATCAGAAAGTTTTTGGCCACGTGAGATACATAAGTTCACACCTAGTTTAATAGTTCATTGGTGATTGCTTGGCGTCACTTTGTCTCGGTACAACCTCCGCCTGGGAGCGCAAAGCGGCAACTTCAAAGTGGACCGTGAAATTTCGGTGTCTTAGCATCTGCGAGTGTGAAAGGATGCACGGAATGTCCGTTTTCATGATCCTGCAGACAGAGAGGCACCTCGGACCTCATACTGGCAGTCGAGTACAAAAGAAGAATCTTGACGATGTCACAAAAAAAAAATTATGCAGATTTGAATAGTTAAAATCATTTAGAATGTGTTTTATGAATTAAGATTTTTTGAACCTCTATTAAAATGCCACCTCTGTATAGGTACAATATTTAAAGGTATAGTGGATGGTCGTTTTAGAGAGATTTTATCGTATTTCCTTTCTAATCAATATTTTTGTGATAACTGTAATTTTTGTACCCCACTAGTGGTCGAGAGGTTCTTCTGTCGAAGCTGGAAGACAGGAAGTGCCGGGTTCGATCCCAGTTAGCGCTCATCCATTTAGCTGTTCGGATTTTGTCGTGGTTTTCTCTTAAACTAGAATAAATATGTGCTATGACCCCTTAGAAAAGACTCAACCCCCCCCCCCCCCCACCGAGGGCATCTCCCTTAAAAAGAATTCTCTATTATAGACGACTGGTCTTAAGCCGAATAGCATACCATACGTTTATTGATATATTTTCACATTTAAATAGAATATAAGTACGTCAAAAGGGAATAATAATAATTATAATAATAGAACATATTATCAATAACTCACGATAAAAATATTACTAAGCTAAAAATTGTGTTCTGTTTGGTATATGAAATACATTTTGAAAAGGTTTCAAAAATAAAGCAAACTAATATTAATAATTATCAGAATGCTGTATAAATAAATTATGCAAATAGGAATAGTTAAAAATATTATATAAAGCTACAGTTTGTGGCCTTTTAGAGAGGTTTTACTGCATTTTGTTTCTAATCGATAATTTTTCATAACTGTAATTTTTTATTTTCACGTTTGCATGACACATAAGTTATTAAAAAAAAAAAAAAAAAAGAAAAAAAAAGAAAGAAAAGAAAAAGAAACAATGAAAAGAAAAAAGAAAGAAATAGGAAAAATAACTAAAACTTTTTTTTTACTTGTGTTTTTGTTAAATAACTTTGGAATTAAAGCATCTTGACGTCTTTATTACTCCGTACTCTTGACTAATATAGCATTTATTTATTTATTTATTTATTTTTTTTTTTTTTTTGTTACCTAAAAATTATAATTTTTTTAAATTAATAATTTCATGCGAAAATACAGAATATCTTTACTTAACAAGATATTTCAATTTGTATTCTGTGTTAAAAACACAAATAATAATATATTATTCTTATTTAAGAAATATAATAAGCAGAACAATTAATAGGAGGTAAATATTTCTAACAAATTTTTTTCTCCTGATAACAACATAAGTTTAAAAATAAATATATAAATAAAATAAAATAAAAGAATACTCAGTATTGCTATTTATTTTTAAATGATAACACGAAATAACTGCATGCGTAGTGCATGCAGAAATCAAATTAATAAACATACTTTCTAGTTGTGATAACAGATGGCGCTAGTCATCATACATGCTTCCTGAAAAGATCGTTTTGGGACCAGACTTTACTCTATGCCGTTATCGTACCCACTGAGCTGAAGAACAACAGCCGTGCAAGGTTCGACTCTGTAAGGTAAATGACTGCAGAAAAACTGGCAGACACGAACACTGTTTAAAGGTATTGGAAGCATTTGCTCCAGTTGTTCTTTAGCTCAGTGATCGTACCTGAGGACACAGATATAGTAATATATATATAGATCTGTCATCTCCATGTTATCGAGCAAAAATTTTTGATGCCGAAAAAAAGTTCTAAAATCAGCCATTATGTGGTACTGAAAAAAAGAAAAATGAATTTGAAACTGTATCTGGAGTTTTCCATTTGCCTTTAGTAAATAAATTATTCATAAATTTTACGTATCCATAGACCTATTATAAGAGTGGACGGAGCATTTCATTATTAAGGGACTATCCGCGTTTGTAATGATCGATAGACGGCGCTTTTTCAGTTTTTGTTGTTAGTAAATATTATAGCCACGTGTGTTTATTATTGTTCTTTTTTTTAATATTCGTACTATAATTTCTCCGCCATTACATCATGGAAAATTGATTGCTTTTGGAAAAAAATAATTCAGTTTATTCAAAGTTCGATCGGAAGTAGATTTTTAACTGAAGTTGAACAAATATTAGCTTCAAATCATCTGATTAATTCTTTACTTCCATTATCCGAAGCAACTGAAATTTTAAATGTGTCATTTGGAAATAAATGGAAGCTTAGTTCTGGATTTCTTGGTCCTTTGGAGTTACACTGGAGCACACAACAGTATGTGTTATCTTTTTTACCGGATTTATTCATTTTTATTCAATAAATATATGTGAAACTAAACATCGTCATGCAATGGCGGTTTAATGAAAACCGAATTAAAGCATGTTTATTGCAATTTCACCTTAGCCCACCAGAGGGCGAGCATTTCATTACAATCGCGGATAAGAAAAGGTGCAAAGATGAAACCATGTGAATGTTGAAAAAGGTTACCTTTTTGGCATTTATCACGTTATTGGCAATTTTTTGTTTTGAGTATAAATATATATATTTTTATTAAAAGATATAACAAGCAAAATTAGTGTAAAATATTACAGCTGCTGAAATCTATTTTTACCTTGTTATTAACATCTAACAAAGTTCAAAAGTTTTTATAACTTTGGTTTGTCTATACTCGTTTTAACTCTCATAAATAATTATGGACATTTTTGAAATAATATAAAATATAATATAGTTAAACTAATTCAATTTAGAGAAATAAGTATCCGCGTTTGTAATGATCGATAGATGGCTCTTTCTCAACTGCAGTTGTTAGTAAATATAATAGTCACGTGTATTTATTATTGTTCTTTCTTGTTGTTCTATCATTGTTTCAGCGTGAAAGCTGTCAGTGGTATGATAATTTCACCTTAGCCCACCAGAGGGCGAGCATTTCATTACAATCGCGGATAGCAATTATCCGCGTTTGTAATGATCGATAGATGGCGCTTTTTCAGCTCTTGTTGTTAGTAAATATTACAGCCACGTGTATCTATTATTGTTATTCTACTTAATATTCGTACTATAATTTCTCCACCATTACATCATGGAAAATTGATTGCTTTTGGAAAAAAATATTTCAGTTTATTCAAAGTTCGATCGAAAGTAGATATTTAACTGAAGCTGAACAAATATTAGTTTCAAATCATCTGATTAATTCTTTACTTCCATTAGCCGAAGTAACTGAAAATTTAAATTTGTCATTTGGAAATAAATGGAAGCTTAATTCTGGATTTCTTGGTCCTTTGGAATGGATACACTGGAGCACACAACAGTATGTGTTATCTTTTTTACCGGATTTATTCATTTTTATTCAATAAATATATGTGAAACTAAACATCGGCTAGCAATGGCGGCTTGATGGAATTCGAATTAAAGCATGTTTATTGTAATTTCCCCTTAGCCCACCAGAGGGTGAACATTTCATTACAATCGCGGATAAGCATTTTATAAAAATAATTACTTAAAAAGAACGAAATAATAAAATATTAAAAAGAATCTTACCTGTGAAATAAAATCTTTATTTTACATAACTTCAAGGGTTTTTAACGTACATCTAATTACTATGTCTTGCTATAAAATTCTTTTTAAATTCAAAACAATCTAACTTATAAAGTGAAATAAAAATTTTAAAAAGATCTTTCAAAGAAAAGGGGAAAATATCGTCTGCTAATAAAAAGCAGAGTTTAGAGCATGGAGAGTAAATTTCAATATTGGCGAATTTGGCTTCCTGCAGATCAACATTCACATGATCTTTTTATGAGTTATCTATGCTATTAAAAAAGGTAGCCATTGTCCCTTCGGTCCCGTCCACTCTTATAATAGTAGGTCTATCGCTCTATCGTGCGTAATTTGTTTGGGAAAAGACAGCTAACTTTTCCCCCTCCATGATCAATCTATGTCTTATAGAGCAGGCGCATGTAGGCAAAATATCTGCCTTTCCATTGGTGCTTTATCCCACCTTTTGCCTACGTTCTACCGTGGTTCTTAAGGCTGGGATTGCGGTGCCTCGCTCAGCACTATCTTACGCACAAAGGCTAGGATTGCGGTGCCTCGCTCAACACTATCTTACGCACAAACTCTGTCTTAAGATGTAAACAAAACGCAAGTCGTATTGCAGTGCCTCACTATCTTACGACAACCTCAGAGCTATCGTAAGTCGAATCGTAACTGGATGCGCACGCAATCACAACATATCTCGCTCTGCGTCTCCCATTGGCTGGCTGGCTTTCTCTTACGAGGACACGTGGAGGACTTACGCTTGAGGCACCGCAATACCAAGTTAAGATCGTTCTTAACCACGCCCATCTACGAAAGTTCGTAACATTTAAGATAAGACTTAAGAACGAGGCACCGCAATCCCAGCCATTCTCTGTCAACTTAACACAAACAAACGCAAGTCGTATTGCAGTGGCTCACTATCTTATGACGACCTCAGAGCTATCTTAAGTCGAATCGTAACTGGATGCGCGCACAATCACAACATATCTCGCTCTGCGTCTCCCATTGGCTGGCTGGCTTTCTCTTACGAGGACACGCGGAGGACTTACGCTTGAGGCACCGCAATACCAAGTTAAGATCGTTCTTAACCACGCCCTTCTACGAAAGTTCGTAAGATTTAAGATCAGACTGAAGAACAAGGCACCGCAATCCTAAGGCTGGGATTGCGGTGCCTCGCTCAACACTATCTTACGCACAAACTCTGTCTTAAGATGTAAACAAAACGCAAGTCGTATTGCTGCGTCTCACTATCTTACGACAACCTCAGAGCTATCTTAAGCCGAATCGTAACTGGATGCGCGCGCAATCACAACATAGCTCGCTCTGCGTCTCCCATTGGCTGGCTGGCTTTCTCTTACGAGGACACGCGGAGGACTTACGCTCGAGGCACCGCAATACCAAGTTAAGATCGTTCTTAACCACGCCCATCTACGAAAGTTCGTAACATTTAAGATAAGACTTAAGAACGAGTCACCGCAATCCCAGCCATTCTCTGTCAACTTAACACAAACAAACGCAAGTCGTATTGCAGTGGCTCACTATCTTATGACGACCTCAGAGCTATCTTAAGTCGAATCGTAACTGGATGCGCGCACAATCACAACATAGCTCGCTCTGCGTCTCCCATTGGCTGGCTGGCTTTCTCTTACGAGGACACGCGGAGGACTTACGCTTGAGGCACCGCAATACCAAGTTAAGATCGTTCTTAACCACGCCCTTCTACGAAAGTTCGTAAGATTTAAGATCAGACTGAAGAACAAGGCACCGCAATCCTAAGGCTGGGATTGCGGTGCCTCGCTCAACACTATCTTACGCACAAACTCTGTCTTAAGATGTAAACAAAACGCAAGTCGTATTGCTGCGTCTCACTATCTTACGACAACCTCAGAGCTATCTTAAGCCGAATCGTAACTGGATGCGCGCGCAATCACAACATAGCTCGCTCTGCGTCTCCCATTGGCTGGCTGGCTTTCTCTTACGAGGACACGCGGAGGACTTACGCTTGAGGCACCGCAATACCAAGTTAAGATCGTTCTTATCCACGCCCATCTACGAAAGTTCGTAACATTTAAGATAAGACTTAAGAACGAGGCACCGCAATCTCAGCCTTAGGCTGGGATTGCGGTGCCTCGTTCTTAAGTCTGATCTTAAATCTTACGAACTTACGTACATGGGCGTGGTTAAGAACGATCTTAACTTGGTATTGCGATGCCTCAAGCGTAAGTCCTCCGCGTGTCCTCGTAAGAGAAAGCCAGCTAGCCAATGGGAGACGCAGAGCAAGCTATGTTGTGATTGCGCGCGCATCAAGTTACGATTCGACTTAAGATGGCTCTGAGGTCGTCGTAAGATAGTGAAGCACTGCAATACGACTTGCGTTTTGTTTACATCTTAAGACAGAGTTTGTGCGTAAGATAGTGCTGAGCGAGGCACCGCAATCCCAGCCTTAGACTCCCAGCCTTAAGTACGTGCGGAATCATCTGTCGCAGTGACGTCACGTGCGCCTGCTCTATTACTATATATATATGCCTGAGGATTGTACTACCATGATCTATGGTCAGATATATATATTCGATTATTTAAACTCATTCGATTATCTCTCAAAAGAAAATTTATTCGATTTTCACATTCAACAATAAGATTAATTTGTTTTGTGAGAAGGTCGGAAGGTAGGTAGGTGGTTGTTCCAGCAGCTATCTCCCTCTCAACTTGTCCTGCTCTTCTGTTTTGGTAGGCGTATGCTTTCGCATGCGTTCGGGTAGTTTTCATTCTATTTTCCTTGCTTCTTTCTGCTGGGTTTTTTCACCGAACTAAGTTTCTCGGTAAGTTTTAGTTGCTTTTTTTCCCTAGTAGGGCTTATTTTTTTTCTCCCAGTTCTGATATTTTTATAGTTTGTTTATTTCTGTCATACGTACAGTGTACCCTGTTTTTGTCTATGGCAGAAGGGCGGTCACAGGTTGGGTCGCCTAGCTTGCCGCACTTCTTTACTAATGAAAATAAGTTATCTGAGTCGTTAAACATTGCTGTCAACGATGGCGTTGACATTATTTCCTTGATAATCTCGGCCAAAAACGGCGCTTTTCCGCAAACGCACCCAAAGGCTCTAAAAGAAGAACTGGCAAAAACTGTCACCAATTGCAATGAGATTGATAGCTTACGTCTCACGCGGAATAATAAACTTTTCATCACCACAAAATACGTTCAGGTAGCCCAACAAATATTAAGCATAGAATCATTGCTTGGTATACCAGTTGACACGTTCATTCAGAGGGAAACAATCTCTACCAGATTTCTCCTTCATAATATCGATACTTCTGTATCCTGTGCTGACATAGCGGAAGAGTTGAGTTACCAAGGCCTACATATATTGGAGGCAACAAGATTTATTCGTAAAGCTCAGGGCACGGATCAACCTACTTTGACTGTACTCGTAACAATCTTAGGCACGACCTTACCAGCAAATGTAAAACTTTGGTATCAAATATACCGGATTTCATTGTTTTATGATAAACCACGCCCATGTAGTAACTGCCACAGATTTAATCATACTCTTCGATCGTGCCGAAACAATAAGATATGTATCCAGTGTGCTGAATCGCACACAGAACCTTGCTCTTGTCCCACACCTAAATGCATTAACTGCAGTGGCAATCACGCTGCAAATGACAAAAACTGTCCAGTCTACCAACGCGAGTTACGTATCCAAAAGTACCGTGCCACCCACCATCTCACGATTGCCGACGCGAGACGACGATTTGCAGAAAACGAAACCACCTCAACGAAATCATATGCCAATGCCGCTATCTTTTCCTCCCCATCTGTTGTTACCAAAACTGAGCTGGAAGAAGCCATGCAGAACCTCTCTACCCACTTTACCTCCCTCATGCAAGCTATGGTTACCGAACTACAAAAATCTCTTCAAAGCTTTGTTGAGACGACCATACAGCCGCTTATGGGTATCATCCAAGACTTACAAGTTAAACGTTCCCCAAAACTTCCTACTGGCCTTTCAGATGCTGTCGCACAACGACTCAAAAAAGCTCGTACAGACCCTGTCATCACCAACTCGGATTCTCTCAACATGGATACCTCATCACCAGTTGCTCTGGAGCCTCCTGGCCCCCGCCCTCCTCCTGAACCACCGCATACTGTCTAGCTCCTGTGCCGTCGCTCTCATGTTTTCTGATCTCTGGCTGTTTTGGGGGGTAAGTCCTGTTTGTTTCTGCTGTTATTTGTTTTTTTTTGTCATGTCTTCTGAGTTATTTTTGCTCCAGTGGAATTGCAGAAGTTTCCGTGCCAACGGTCATTGGCTACTAAACTCCCCCTCCCTTCACGCCCGTATTTTGTGTCTGCAAGAGACGTTTCTTTCCCCCTCTGATATTGTCTCCCTCCCTAACATGATATGTTACAGAGCTGATAGGTTATCTGCTCGGGGCGGTGGTCTGTTGACTGCTGTTCATTCTTCTCTTCCGTCCACAAGGTTTACTCTCCCTACTTGCCCTCACCAGGACTTTGAAGCCCTTGGCATTAAGGTCTTTTTTGATCATTCTTGGTCTATAATTATTAACATTTACTCCCCCTCCGGTGCCCTTCCTGAGGGGTGGCTTTCTGAGATTGTTTCCGCCAGTGACTCCCCCCTCCTTATTCTTAGAGATTTCAACATCAATGCCTGTGTCCGGTCTCCCCCCATTCCTGTTAGAACTCGTCAATTACTAAACTGGGTCGCCTTACAAGACTTATGTATTCTCAATTTAACATCTCCTACTCGCTCTAGCCCTTGCAGCTCCCCCTCCCTTCTGGATCTGACTATGGTGTCCCCTCCGCTTTATGACAAATTTATGTTTTATGTCCATCCTGATCCTTATGACTCTGACCATCATCCAATCCTTTTATTCAGGAACTATAATTCTCCTCCCTCTGTTAGTACTAAAAAGTGCTACAATTGGTCGAAAGCTAGTGCTGCACTTAACCATCGGGAGAACCTACCGAATCTCTACTACGAAGACTTTGAAAGTTCTTGTATGCAAGCTCTTTCGGACACTTGTTCTACCTTCCCTAAGGCGCATAACTCAACTCGTCCCTGGTGGGACAGCACTTGCCGCCATCTGCTTGCTCGGAAGCGAAAACACCTTCGCCTTGCTCGCTCCCTTTGCTCCAGAGATGAATGGCTCCGATATAAGCATTACGCTGCCAAGCTCCGGCGTTACATCAAGTATTCTTCACGATGCTTCTGGGATAATCTTTGTCGGGAAAACAGCTCCAACGGGAAAATCTTCAAAATTCCAAAACGGATGGCCAATCGCGAACGGCCCGTGGATGACATTGACAATATCATCCTCAATCCATTCCCCCTCACTTCTGCCTCTCTCCAAGCCCAGGCTTTTCTTCAACACGAAAGATAGCATTGAACCTCCCATTCCGTACGATCTTAGTGATGGTGATCCTATTCTCGATGAGCCCTTCAGCATGGAAGAACTAAGCCACGCTCTCAAGCACTCTCGCCCAACAACTCCTGGAGCAGACGGAATCTCTCTTAACCTGTTAAGTAAGCTCTCTCATCAGCACCTGGATTCCCTGAGGAGTACATTTAATAACTCATTTAACACGGGTGTCCTTCCTCCTTCTTGGAAATTGGCTACCATTCTCCCCATCCGAAAACCCGGTAAACCCTCTTCCGATATTGCGTCTTATCGCCCCATTGCTCTCACTTCGATGGGGTGCAAAGTTCTGGAACGGATGATACTTCGCAGGCTTTTAGCTTGGGCTGGCCAACGGAACCTCTTTCATAGAGATCACTACGGTTTCATCCCTTCCCGGGATTGCACTGTTGCCCTCAGCACCTTTTTCCTAGACGTCTCTACTGCCCGTGCTAATCGCCACTTCGTTGCTGCTGTCTGCCTAGATATCAAGGCCGCTTATGACTCCGTTCAGCCCGACATTTTAATTTACAAACTTGCCTCTCACGGTATCCGTGGTAAGATGGGCCATTGGATTGCTTCCTTTGTTAAACATCGTGTTATCCAGGTACGTTGGAAGGCTGCTCTTTCTCAGGTCGGTCCCTGTAATCAGGGTGTTCCCCAGGGTAGTGTCTTATCCCCATTCTTGTTTATCATGTACATGCTGGATGTTGTCGAAACTCTTGAGGAGGGTGTAAATATTATTGTCTATGCTGACGATATTTTGGTTTATGCTATTGGCCCGGCTGAAGACCGTGCTCGTCAAAAACTTCACAACACGTTGTGCCGCATCAATACCTGGTGCTCGGCAAATAAGCTCTTAATCGGCCCTGATAAATGCTCTGCTATAAATTTCTCCCGTTCCAGAGATCCCGGCCCTTCTATCATCCTTATGGGTTTCAATATCCCATGGAGCTCCCATGTCAGAATCCTCGGCATCTGGTTCTCCCGCTCTCTTTCTTTTGCCCACCATTTCTCCACATTGAAAGTGAAGGCTTTCCGGAAAATCAACTACATCAAAGCGGTTGCTAATCGTTCTCGGGGGTTAAATAGCGACCATGCTCTGAAAATCATTAATTCCCTTATTCGTAGTGGTCTAGAATATGGTGCCCCCCTTTTTTTATGACGCCCTTACCTCTTCTCTAAATACTCTTGAGATTTGCTATAACGCTGCGATTAGGGTTGCTACTGGCCTTCCCCGCTGGTCCCCTATCCCTGTTCTCCGCCGTGAGGCTGGTGTCGCTAGCATGACTCTTCGGCTGTCCCTCCTCACTAAGCAGTTTCTCCTCCGTCTTCTTGCCTCCCCTCCAGGCCTCCGCCTTTGTGACTTAATCAGGTCCCAGGTACTTTGCCCTTCAGCGAACTGGAAGTGGGGAACTCCGCTTCAAGAAATCTGCTGCTCCTTAAATTGCTCTCTTCTGCAGGTCCTCCGTTTCGTCTGGCCCCCGCCCCCTAACTGCCTACAGTTTAAGGTGGTTGTTGACGAATTCCCTTTCCAAGATCCTTCCATTCCTGACGATCTCATTGCGAAAGCCTGGAACAATTGGCGCTCCACCATTCCCCTGTACACTCTCTTGGCCACTGATGCCTCAAAAGACGATCACAAAACGGCTATTGCGGTGGTGGATGCAAACTCCACCTTTTCTCTGGCTTCTTTGGTATCCCATCACAACTCTGTTTTCACTGCCGAAACCCTGGCTCTTGTTCTTGCCATCTCCGAGGCTCCTACTGCTTACTCCCAGATCATAATCCTGTCGGACAGCCTCTCTGCACTGCGTGCTCTGAACTCCTGGTCTTTTCATTCTCCTAAAGTTATACTCCACCTTCTTTCTGCTATCCATGCCTGCAATCAGCGTGGGCACCACGTCATATTTACTTGGTGTCCCGGGCACAAGGGCATCTACCCCAACGAAAGGGCGGACAGCTTAGCCAAGAATGGTCCTTACTCCTGCCACTCCATCCCTGGGATCTCTCCTGAAGATCTCCGCTTTGACTTAAAGAAATCTTGGATCAATGAATGTGAATACAGTTGGTTGCAAAGTGATTATGCCTCTCCTTTTGAGTATCTTTCTCCGGACAGACCCTTCTCCAGGTGGGCCCCCTCCCGCAGGGCGGATATACTTCTGGCCCGTTGGCGATCTAAAACCATCATAACCCACCAGCGACTTTTTTGTATGAACCTCTCCTTCTCTCCTCTTTGTCGCCACTGCTGGGATCAAGATACTCCTGATCACATCCTGCTGTACTGTCCGTTCTATCGGAATGTTCGGCGCCGACTTCTCTCCGCTCTTAATCTCCCGGATGGTTCCTCTAAGACTACTATATAACAGGCTGAGTCTTCTCTCTTTCTCTAAGAGTGTATTTTCGGATCTCTAATGGATCAATCTAATGGATATTTCGAGATGACGCTGCCCAAGTGGCATAGCATATATCTCATGTTCTCTCCTACCTACCTACCTACCTACCTTCAACAATAACAAAACAAAAACAGTCCTGTTGCTTGCGCTGTTGTGTAAAATCTCGTATGAATACTATTCGTGTGTAAAATATTAATACGTCATTAATATATGTATAACATTTATGTTTATTGTATTATTCTTCTCTACTGTGATAGTTACAATGTTGATTTTTCCAAATGTCATTTCATTTATGATACAGAACTTTGGAACACAGCTAGGCAATATATGAAAAAATGTGTTTTAATGGAATAAATTAATTTTCAGGTCTTTATGTGACTTGCTCCTACTGAATGTGTGAAATGGAAGGAATAATTTTATCTTCTTGGGATTATATTATGGGACCTCAAATAGAAAGACTTTGGTTCATAAATTATGATCCTAAAGTTTCATCTACTGAACTTCCTACTAACATTTTAAGAGACTTCAATGTATCTAAACACTTCCAAAAGACAGGTTCGATTGATGAAACTAAAGATGAAAAAGATTTAAGTTTGTATTCTTTCATGTGCGGACAATTATTGCTGGGGGAAATGGATACATCTGAAACTTTTGATGAAATTACTTCTAGAACTTACATTTCAGATTTAAAAATTTTAATTGGTGTAGTTTTTCGTTTGAAATCTTGGGTTTATGTTGGTACAGTCAAAGATGTAAAAAACGTTTGTCTTTGTATCGGATTTATTTATAATCGAGATGCTTTCACATTCATTTTAAAAAATCAGTTTGCATTGGATATTCATCTGAGAAAAATGGCTGATATTCTGCAAAAATCTAAAGTATGTTTTTTCTAGTAACTTTTTTTTTTCTTTTAAGTTAATCGTATGCTTTTTAAAATTTGTATCCGTGTGTTTAACTCTGGTACTCAGAAAGTGCTGGTGTGTCTTAGATTTCCAGGTGTACACTTTGGTAGTCCAGAGAAATATGTGTTAAGATATAAAAAGTAATACAGTTATTTCATTGCATAATGGATGTATAGTTGTGCTTGTTGATGAAGCATTATTATATTAATTAACAGCAGTTTTTCATGCCAAAAGCAACCATTTATTATTGTGTAGGTTGGTTACTTAAAAAATTGTGGTAGCAGATATTATGTAGTACGCATTACTTATTTTCAGATAAATACATCTAAGTAAAATGGGGTGGTTTTATTTTTTCTTTTAAAACAGTAGGTATATTGAACAATTCTGTTTTGAAAGTGAACAAAAGTTAAGTTCCTGTATAAGAAGGCAAAATCGCTGCCTACGCGGAGATATAACGAAAAACATTTTCAACACCTTATATGTATGAACATGGATAGATAGTCTTAATCCGTGTGTATGAAATAGGATTTCTTACTGTTGCCACAATTATTAAGTATAAAAAAAAATTCTATTTATTAACAGGCAACTAAAAGATTGCCTTTCAACTATTTAATTTAATTATTATAACATATTTCCTGGAAATTTTGTGTATAGTGGGCCTACATTTATTGGTAGGATTTTAAATGTGCCTTGATTTAAAATAGCTTGAGAACTACTGGTTTAACCTAATCTCTGACATAAATTAAATAGTTAAAAAGGAAAATCTGAGTCTTCTTTTAATAGTCCTGCATTACAATCCTGTTAATTATTTTATTTAGAAATATGCTTTTTCTTATTTTTTCTTTGTAAGCTTTTACAATTTATTTTCACACATATATAAGGAAGAGTACCAAGAGACTAGAGCATTTTGACTTGTCTTAACTCAATAATGTCTGTACTGCATTAATTGAAAATTTTAATCAAAATTTTTAATTGAATTAATCGGTTCGATTAACTTGATTAAAAAAAATTGATTGGGACAAAGCATTGATCGATTAACCGAACCGATTAATCGGCACAGCCCTAATATATATATATATATCATAAATGTATTTTTTCTTTTAATTAGGGGGCTTTATCCACTTATTAGCAGCTTGACCAAGAAAAAAAAAAAAAAAAAAAAAAAACAGCAGCGACAGTAACCTTTTTTTAATATATTATTTATCTCAAAAATGTTTTGAGTTTTAAATGTGTAGTGAAAAATTCAGTGTTTTGTAAATTAAAAAATATGTATATATGAACCTCTAATATAAAAAATCCATATTTTTTAAATATAATTACTCCATTAGGATTAAAAATAAATGCTTTTTTGAATGGTACAGATGTATTTTGCATATCTTGATCCAGTACGGAGGGATCACTTTTGAAAAATGCATAAAATTTTCAATCTTTCTTTGTTCTTTCCACGGAGCACTTTCTGATGAAAGAACAGTGATTTCTGCACAAACTGTTTGCAAGTTGGCAATTAGAGTACTTTTATTAACACAAAGTTTTTAATTGATAATTTTTTTTTAATTAAGATGATAGAACTTTCTGACCAATATAAATATGTTCATTGAATTATTCGGCAAACATTGGTACCTTTTGTGATGCTGAGGTCCTTCTTGTTCGGGTGGAGATGCAATCACAGACAAAAAATTGGCAGCAGCGACAGTAACATTTTTTAATATATAGAGACAATGTACAAAAGTATGTATTTTTTAAAATTCTCATCTGGAGACCTTTTTTCTTTAGAACCAACACTAATACATGTTATTGCTCATCTTGATTGCAATTAGTGTGTCTGCCCAAAAAAGCATGTGCAATTACTGAAAATTCATAAAATGCTGATTCAGGTGATGAAATTATAATTAATTGCAAGTACAAGAAAGTTTGTGATTTGTTTATGTTACTGCCATCAGCTGTTATCCTAAAAAAAAAAAAAAATTTCAAGAAACCACAAAGATTCTATGCACTATTCTATTGACTGTTTTCAGATGAAAACACTGGGTTAATTTATTAAAAGAAAAGATGTTTTTATGATGATATATACTGTATTCTGTTTGTTATATTTTTTTTAATTAACCATTAATGTTAATTTCACTTTGTTTTCTAGCCTCCCCATGAATCTGCTGTAGCTGAACTCTCCAGCTATGTGTTAAGTTTGACATCAAATTTTGATTCATTGTGCCATGATTTAAAATTTGTTCAGGTAATGTTTTTTTAAGTTTATTCTTTTCTTAATCTTATAATTTTTTTTATAATGCTGTCAATCTTTTTGAACACTTGTTGGGATTGTGATAGCTTGAACAATTAGTTAAATATTCCTTAGTTTCTACACAGCAATTTGAGGGGACTTGGCACCACTGAAAGTTTCATATGAAAGCTTATATTTCCATTTAGCATTTATAAATTGAACTATAATAGATTTGTTCAATAAAATAACATTCAGGCAACAAGTCTTATAGTTTTGATATATTTTTTACAGATATAAAATCTTTAAATTGCATTTTTTCAGTTTGCCTTTTTCACAAATTCATGATTTTTGAAATGCTAAAACTTCTGGAGACATTAAAAAAAAAATTAAAAAGATCATTTTAAAGATCATGAATTTGTGGAAAGATGCAAACAGAGAAAACACAATTTAAATATTTTAAATCTTTAAAAAATTATAGGAATTGTTGCTTGAATATATATTTTATTGAACAAACCTAATATAGATCAATTTATAAGTATTAAATGGAAATATAAGCTTTTGTATATGAAACCTTCAGTGATGCCAAGTCAAAAACACCAAGTCCTCTTAAATTTTTTATACAAGATTCAACTATTTAAATTTTAATCAGAGCATATTTAATTATTTATTTACTTAAAAATTACCTTATATAAAGCTCTGTTTCTTTGGTTATAGCTCTTTTAGGGCGGATCAGCCCTTTCTTCAGTAACTATCTCGTGGTCCGCTGTGTGGTCGAAACTGATTTCAGATTTACTCTTTGTTGATTCTTCATGATGGGTCACCATGATCAATCCAAATCCGAGCATGCGACTCATACCCGTTACAAGCTAATTGGTTATTAATTATTTTGATGGTTTCACGGTAGAGAGCATAATCAGGGTGGTTCTAATTAGCGAATTTTCTTGTTTCATTAAAATTAATAATGATGTTATTTTCATTGTTAACTTTAGCCAGGGCTGTTGTTAATTTTCCATATATAATATCATTGTTATGTTCTTTGATTCTAGTTGATATTTTTCTTTTAGTGACCCCAATATAGTAATCTGTGTTTTTATCTGGATAATTAAAAGGAATTGGATATATTCCTGCGGTTTCAAGAGGAGGAATTGAGTCTTTGTCATTTCAGATTAGCTAATAAATATTGAGGTTTGGTTTTATAGGGATGTTTACGTTATATTTTTTAGTGGTATTTTTAATTTTGATTGAGACTCCTTGGTCAAATGGAATAGGATAAGTACATTTTAGAGGGTTTTTTTGATGATTTGGAATATTATTAAATCTATTAATTCTTTTTCTATATAGTTTATTAACGAGATTTTTATGGTAACCTGCTTTGATAGTTATATTTTTAGTGTAGTTTATTTCATTTTTTAGATTGGCAAGGTTATTACAAATTAAAATCGCACGGTTAATATATTCTTGGATTTTGTTAATTTTATATTTATATGGAGTTTTACTGTGGTTACTAATTATTTCTTCACTTGATGTGGGTTTGTGGTATACTGTTCTGTTAATATTTTTTTGGTATCGTTTAATTTTCACGTCCAGGTAATTAATTTCATTAATTATTTCAGGTTTGCAAGTGAATTTTATATTAAGATCTATTTGATTTAGGATTTCCAGAATTTCATCGATGTTTCCATTTTTACTTATAATAGCAAATACGTCATCAACATATCGGACCCAGAGAATTAATTTATTTTTTAGTATTTCAAATATGGGTTTTTCAAGGATTCTTAGTTTATGTTCAGCTATTATACCCGATACGGGAGATTCCATTGGAACCCCTTTATTTTAATAATAAAGGGAATGAATAAAGATAAAAGGGGTATAAATAAAGATTCAACTATTTTTTTTATAACCTCTTTCCTCACTGTAAAAATTTAGTCACAGATAAACGTATTCATAATCATTGATGTATCAAATTCTAAAAAGCAGAAAATTTTAATTGAATTGTGAATAACTAGAGAAAAAAAGAGCCGTATATTTATTTATTTTTTACACATTATATGCTGGTACATTTCACCACAGATTTATATGCTTGAAGTGGGCATTTTCTCAAGAATTTTGTAAAAATGTAGTTAGTCAGTTAAATTGCAATCCCTTTTCCAAAAAAATTAGCATCCTCCTTGCCTCTCATGCCCCCTCCCCTCTTAAAATAAATAAAATAAAATAGAAAATTGCACTCTTATTGTTTTTTGTATTACCTACAGAATTTCATACTGAATGTGCACATACAAATTGTTTTCTTATACACATACTAAAAATTTTTAGTTCCCCATCATTCTATAGGTATGGGGAACTTAAGTAATTGTGAAAAGCATGACCTTAATTTTTTTTTTAGTTTGTTTCACACGTTTTGAGGGTAAGAAATCAAATAGGTAATTACAAAATTGGTATGATGTCTGTCTGTAGTTTGTTACACAATATCTCAAGAACAAGTGATCGCAGAGAGGTCTGACCAGTTTTAAAATATCACTTATGACACTGACAAGACATCTTGTTAGTGTCATAAGTGATGATTTGCAACATTCTAATTTAAAAACTTCATAAGTTATATTTGAAGTTTACAATTTTATTAACATGGGAGAGTAGGGCAATATTTGGCTTAAATGTGTATTAAAAGGAATATTTTTACTGTAAATATGTCATACCAGCTTTAAACTATCAGTTAAGATGCTTGCATGAATATAATTAACTATGAAAATTCCACTTTGAAAACTCCATAAATTATTTGAAATTTAACATGGCAGAATATGGCAAATTTCTCATAAACATCCATTTTGAGGAATACTTTCATCGTAAAGATGCCAGGCCACTAATGTATTAAAAATTCACATTGTAAATTTTCTATCTTACATTTTCAGCTACTGATATTATTTATTTCACATAAAACTTAACATCATTTTTATTTGGTGGCATATAACATGTATTTTAAATTTATTGAGGAAAAACAAATAAATTCAACAAGATCAGTAATAAAGTCTAAAAATAATTGCATATGTGAAAAATATTGAGCACTTCTGTTGCTTTATTGATTCTAGAATCTAATAAAACAAGTTTATTACTGACATTAATCTTTTTGTTATACAGTAGAACCCCTCTAATCTACCACCTTTGGGACCAGGGGTATGGTCGGAACGCAAAAAAGATCGAATTATCAAAACATACAGAAAAATACGGATTTACAGCAAAATAAACAATCTCTGAACTCAAAAATGACTATATTGTTTTCTATAATAAAAATATCACAATAAACTGCACAAAAGCTTTTAATTGTTATTGAAAGACAACAATACTGTATGTATTTATGTACTGTACATACATATATCAAGTAAAAATTGAAGATATCCTATAGTAAAAAATTACTTAGAAAAAAAGTCAGTTGTAGATTTTTGTTTAACAGATGAAATTCTAGATTTAGCTACAGTGTTCCTCCATTTCTAGATTCACAAAATGTCCATAAGTGTTGAGGTTGAGTTCTGCTTGATGTGCAATATGAAAAGCATTCTTGGAATCTGTGTATGAAATCCGGCTAGGGGGTTCGTCATCATAACTGTCAGAGTCCTCGTTCACGGTTTCTTCACCATTATTTTCCAAAACAGTGGCAATAATCTGGTTGTCATTGAGCTCTTCACTGGTTTCACAGTCTTTGTCACATTCAGCAATCTACTCTTGAACTTCACTGGCAAGGACATTCAGTTGTACAGTTTGTAGGTCTTTAACAATTTTCTGCATGTTGTTGTTTTGCTCGTCTTCGATCTGCTCACTTTTGGTTATAACTTCCAGCCAAAGCTTATGCCAAGATTTTCGCAGCGAGTTTAGGTTTCAGTTCCCTCCCATGACTCAGCAATCATATAGACAGCCTCTTGGATGTTGAGGGATTTCATAGCTTCAAATATGTTACAACCTTCTTTGGATTTTTCTAAAAGTGAGCTGATGTACTTTCTGCGATACCGTCTCTATAATCATTTTATTACTCCCTTATTCATTGTTTGGCTAATTGATGTGATATTTGGTGGAAAGAAGACAGCTTTTATGTCCCCTTTCACTAAATCTTCCTCAGATGGATGTGAGTGTGTTTACACAGCAGCAACCGGGAACATTTTTTGTTTCAAGTCTTTTTTAACAGATGGAACGAACTCGTCGAAAAAACAAAGTTTTGAAAAGATTGCAGCCCATCCAAGCAGATTTTTTTGTTGCAGCAATAAAAGGAAGGTAAGTTTATCTTTTTCATTGGCCTAGGTTTCTTATATTTACCAAAAACGAACAGAGGAAGCTTGTGTGTACCATCAGCATTGCTGCAAGGAGCAATGGTTAGCCTGTCTTTAATAAAGTTTTGTTCCTGCTGTGGTTTTGTTTGATGCAGTAAGCATTTTGTTCGGCAGCATTTTATGGTTTAGGCCTGTCTTGTCTATGTTATAGACTTGGCAAGGTAACCGTTAATTTTCTTTTACAATTTCTTGAAACTTCACAGAAAACTCCTTAGCCGCCTCAGCATCAGCAGATAGATAGATGTTCACCAGAAATTGAAACAAACCGGACGCCATGACAGGTTATTCAGTGATCAATCCAGCCTTTACTAGCTGCAAACTCACATTTGGTTTCTAGTTTTTTATGCAAAGCTATTGCCTTTTCTTTTATAATGAGCCCAGATATCAGGATTCCTTTCATTTTTGTCTTGGCAAAACCACATCCATAGTGCGTTGTTGAGCAGTTCAAGTTTAAGTTTTTTCAATGTTTTGCGATTCTGAAGAGCATTTTCACCATCTATCGTCACTGTATATGATTCAATGTTTTTCCAATTGGAAAAACATTCCAATTGGAAACATTGAAGAAGAAATTTCTTCTTCAATCTTTTACTGTCGTAACGCCTGCATTGAGTTCCTTGGCAATTGTTTGGTGATTCCCCTTTGTCCAGTCTTTGTAGCACTGCTAATTTTTCAGTTAATGAAAGAGTAACATGTGTTTTAACTCCTGGCATTTGAAAAAACACACACAGCTGAACACACAATGTAAAACAAATACTGTAATGAATACAGAAGAACAGTGTCGTAAAACCAACATACAGCACTAAAAACTGCACAGTAATACGTGCAATGACAGAAATGATACAAGAGATGATGGAGCACTAAAGCAGACAACTGATAGCAGCAAATAAACAACAGTGGTGAGTCACCGATGAGTTGAGACAAGTCTGGCTTGAGCACAGTCGTGTCAACCGGAGCCTTGGACGAAAGGGGTTCTACTGTAGATTGAAAAAGCTTGAGCATCGGAGGGTGTTTCATTGTTGATTGTTAGCTGAAGATGGGAAGGAAGGAAGTCAAATAATAATTATATAAATGAGAAATGTTAATGAAATTATAACTTGGAAACATGTTCTTTTCCATAAAATAAATGTGAATATTGTAATCGCAATAGAAGAAAAAATTTTTATTGATAGACATGTTATACTCATCATCATCAGCCTAGCTATTCAGAGTTTTTTGTGTTTTTCTCTAAATCTCATGTGAATACGGACTAGAGTCCGTTTAAAAAATCCCACTTAATTCTTTGACTCTCATGTAGTCAATTGAATGTTATTGAATGCAAAAGGGAGCAATTGCAACATTTTTTTTTAAATGACCCTTTTATGTTGACAAATGTGTTTGACATCTACTAGAGAAGAGATTGTTTTCTTTTATAATGTTATAGTTTTCAGTGAATATCTAGAATTACTTAATTTTTGTAAATTAGTTTTAACTTTTTTCTTTATAGAACCAAGTAGTTTCATCTTTTCAAGATCATTTTTCATCAGTCATTCTGCCTAAAGCTATTGTATCACATTTGCAAACGTCTGGCCATACTGCTGTTTTAGGCGGCTCAGAATTCAAAATTAAACAGGTAATTAATATTTTAGTTTTTATTTTTCTATTAGAATTGCAAAAATTACTAAAATTACTTCATTAGAATCAGGGTACGCCGATTTAAATCAGCTTGATTAAAATCACTTCGATTAAAAAAAAAAAATCATTGATTTAAATCAAAAATAAAATTTTATAATTTGGGGCAATATGTAGTTTTATATTGTCTTAGAATATGAGAAAACTTGAACTTACTTGTTATTTACATCAAATACCTTCCCCCCCCCCCGCCCCCCAAAAAAAAAAAAAAAATTATTAATTAATTAAAAAAATAAAAAAAAAAATCTGTGTTTATTAATTTAAAAAATGATACTTTTGATTTTCCACAACTCTATTTTTAACTTCTATTCTTATTTTGAAGCTAACTACTTTCATTTGAAGCCGTTTTTTTTTTTTTTTTTTTTTTTTAAATACAAAACCGTAAATTCTCTGCCCTAAGTGTTTTTTTTTTTTTTTTTTTTTAAGGATAATAAATATTGTATCATCTGAACTGAAGCATTTGATTTGTCTGTCCTTCATTTTTAACTTTCCTTATTTCTAATTCTGATCACTATGTTTTTTAACTGGTCAAGGCATTTCTAAGCAATTTTTCCTTTTTTACTTAGACTTTTATAAAATTAGAAATGAAATGGTAATGGCCTAGCTAGTTGTTTCAGTTTTCTTAATTTTTTAAAACTTTAATCTTTTGAAAAAATCTTAGAATGTATATGTATTTTATTGGTAATAAACTGCACAAACTAATGTGTGTATTATATATATATATATTATATACACATTGGATTTCCTTTAATTGAATAATTATTCTCCAAAAAGTTTCTCTTCAAAAAATTTCATAATGTGATATTCAAGATGTTTTAATATGCACATTTTAATGACAATAATAATGAAAACATTTAAAAAAAATATCGATCTTGTATGCTTTAAACTATTTACACTTAATCATTATTTATTTATTTATTTTAATCTTATTTATTATTATTTTTTTTCCTTTAAGGGGGGGGGGGGGTTAGAATGTACCTATGTTGGCTAATATTACATTTTTTTTTTTTTTTTTTTTACTTTTATTATTTTTTAATATCATCATATATATATATATATATATATTTATTTAGTTTATTAATATTTATTGCTTCTTATATGTATTCACATTTAAATTAAAAAAGAGTTTTCATGCTTAACTTCCTAACATTTATTTTTAGTCCAATAATGTTAATAAAACAAAAAAATCTGATTTTTTTTTTTTTTTTTTTTTTTAATCATGATTTTTTTCACACCCTGATTAGAATGTTTGCTTAATATGTTAGGATGATACAAATCTAAAACTAAAAATATTTGTGCATTAAAAATTTTTACCGCGTTTAAGTATTATCAGTTTAAATGTTTATAATTTCCAATTTCAGATCTTCCTATTTACACAAGTTAAAATTATAGACAATTGCAATAATCTTGGCAACAAAGATTTAAAGAAATTCATTTCCAATAAAATATATAACAGCTTCAACTGCGAAAAAAATTAATTATTTCACTATAAAAATCTTCAAAAAGTGTCTCGGAGTTTTATGAAAAACATCAAAAATCATATTCTTCAGAAGAATGCTTCTCAGTCTTTAACTTTAGATTTAAAAAAAGTGTAAAAACATTGCTTGGAGTCCACAATTTAAATTTATTGCAAAACATATTTACACAACATATCATTTTAAAAATTTCATTCTCTTCCCCTTCCCCCCCCCTCCCCTGTAGATCTGAATTCCAATCTATACAGTTTTCAAGTGCTATATCCTGGTAGCACAGATCTCCATAGAACATTATCAGGATGTCCCATGCCATGAATGTCTTGTGATCCACTGGACATCCTCAAGGTGTCCTGAGGTGATAATGTGCTATATGGATATCTATTAAAAATGCAAGATTCAATAACACTGCTCGGCATGAAAATTGTATCTGATACCATTTCAGCATATTCTTATGTAAAATGACCTCCTGAATCCGAATATGACCACCATTTTGCCCCATCACCCATCGTTTTCTTGTTACGCCCCCTCCCCCCATTTTTATCATTGTTTGGTAATTTTATACCCACCAGTTTGATTTGGAGAGGAATGATGATTATTTTAACTGTTAAATGTCATTTGACCTGAGGAGCTACAGAGGTAGAAAGTTCTAAAACACGAACATTTGTAGTAAAGAAGATATTTAAGGGGATTTGTGCCCAGAAAAAAAAAAAAAAAAAAAAAAAAAAAATCAATAAAAACAATCAGTTTGTTTCCTTTTTTTTTTGCAATGTTTCTCTTATTTTTTACATATTCCAACTTCCAGTTTGCCATTTTCTTACCAAAACACCCCAAATAATAAAAAATATACAGTGAAAATTTTTTTTAAATGTTGGTGTGTGCAGTAAAGCCAAGAAAGTTTGACTGATTCACTATACAACGTTTGCTTTCAATAACTCCCACATTAAATGTGTTGGGCAGTAAAACATGAACAGTAAAACCTCCTGCTTTGACACGTGTTAAAGGTCATTGCTCTTATCAGTGCAGTTGTCAGTCGTTATCTACCTTTAGTACACGTTTTGCGATAAGAGAGTGAACTTTATGGCAGGGGCGCGCCAGCATTGTCAGGCGCCTGTGTGCAGAGTTTCACTTGACGCCCTATATTACCTTTTTTTTAAAAAAAATCATTCTATAAAAGTTATCATTCAGCAAGTCAATTGAATCTCAAACCTTAAGGGCCGTATTCACCAAACTTTATTCATCGAAGATTAAACCATGGATCAGCAAATCCGAGAATCAAAGATAACACTGGATTAAATTCCTACAGTATTCACCATCAGCCGATTACGTGATCCATGGATTAACTGGAAGAGAAATAAAAGCTTCGTTTTGATTGGCCAAGAACGAAGATAGCCTTTATTCATCATTCGGCTTCAATTAACTAATCAATCGGATTAGAAGATTAGAAAGGGTAAAAAAATTGGCAACACCAATACTCTTGTTTACTTCGCTTTTGTTTACGCACGGATTAAGAATTAATTTTACTTTAGAACATTTTTAAAAAGAATAATCACGCAGACAACAACTGCGTACGCTACGATTTAAAATTTTGATTGTTATGATTAAGAGAATCTTAAAGCTATTACATTTTTTTCTGCAGAAGTTAATGCATTATTCTTTTCTGTGGCAGATGACAGCCTATTATCTAACATTCGTATTAGAAATTCCACGGAATCTTTATTTAATCGATAGCGATATCGAAATGCCACATTATCCAAAGAATCCAAATCATTTACTCTAATTTGATGCACCGTCCTTTTCCTTCTTTCAAATGTTTCCAATAGTTCTAAGCTTTCAATATCATCTAGTGAGAATAGATCATCAACGTCGGCCATGTTTGTCATTTGTTTACGAAGCTGAGCTGCGAAGTGCGCATGCGTTACGAAAATATCCGAGAATTAACTCTGTTAATCCTCCGATATTCGAGGATCAAAAACGAAGTGTTAAAGTAGCCGGTGAACTGCGAATTTTCGTTGGAGAATACCGATTTTCGTATGATCGAGCGATTACCGCTGATCCGAGGTTTAATCCGAGTGTTAAGAAATTGGTGAATACGGCCCTAAAAGTAATAAGTTTATTGAGTGGCTAATGAAAAGAAAAACGTATCAAATAAAATGAAATTTAAAAAGGAACAAATAAAAAGTGCATCTTGTAGAAAGAAAAAAAAATCTTATACGGTGATTTCCAATAGCACAAGGTACAATTGTGAAGGCAAATAGAGGAAACTAAAATAGCAGGCATCGAACACGAACACAGAATTGATACCACTATCAATACAATAAAATTTTCTACTTCTTAAATCAACGATATTATAGGTAGAAAAAATTTCTTCAACAAATACCGGTATGAGTTCTGCGCATCCTGTTCCATACCTAGTTTTTGTTCCATCCCTGAAATAGGCAGATTTAGTGTGAATGTGGGTGCATAAATGCCGCGTTGAGGCATCACAATAGATGATTTAGATGAGAGCTGTAAATGTAAATGTTTCTATTTGTTTGGGTCTAATTTTTAAGTAAATATTTAAACACAAAAACTAGTAAACTAAACGTTCCCACACTTCATTACACCTTTTGTGAGTATTACGTATATCATACTGATCCAAAATATCCGTCTCTATCCATATTGTTACCGAAATGTCGATTTTCTTGCATGGAAAATTAATTGTAAAGAAACAAGCAGTTTCTTGTCGACAAATACACTTTATTCAAGGATTCGTCTCGAAAAAAACCCAGTAAATTATCGTTCTCAAATTCATTCCTCAAAAAGTCATAAAACAAAATTAAAAACACCACAGAGTGGAATATCATTCATTTAAGAACAAATATAAACCATTTAAACCGAAACGAACGTTCAGAACAAATATCCGAATACAGCTGATCTCTTTGGGAGTGTCCCTTCTGTTTTTATAATTTTTGTCGCGATTTGGAGAACTTTCAAAGTTGTTCTGCTCCAGAAACCTATTGATGAATCCAGAAAATTCCAGAACTCGGCTCTTATTGAAGATAGAGCTTCTAAATTTTGGAAACACTAAATTATTACTACTCCCAAAGTTTGGTCGCCATGTCACCAAATTCGTCGCTAAGTTGCCAAGTCTGTCAATCTCCTCCCACCCCACTCTCGTTAAAACTGAATGAACTGCTCCTTATTCTCACTTTAATTGTAAATCTGCTTTTGTTGCAAGAACACCTTTGATTTAGGAAAGTGGTTTAACTCTTTACAATACTATCATGATTTTTTTTTTTTTTTTTTTTTAATTAGTCGTACTATTGTAGTATGTTTGCACATATAAATTAGTTTAACATTTTGTACTAGTACAGATAAAAGGAATTTATAAGTATATAAAATTAGAAATGATAATAATAATAATAAAATTCAGTAGTGAGTACTGTTTTTCTGAATTTCGTTGTTGAAAACTCTCGAAATACTATTGAGATGAAATTAATGTATGACTATCGATAGTGACAAGATTTGATTTAGTTAATTATAGAAGTTTTTTTTTTTTTTTTAAAGGAACAAATAAATTTATAAATACATAAAATAGGAGCATGTAATAAATATTACTTAGTAAATATGGATAAAAAACACTTAACGGGGAAAACAAAACATCTAATGAAAGAAATTTAATTTTGCCTATTTTATTACCATGTTTTTATTAACTCGCTCTCTTGTTTGTTTGTTCGGTACAAATCATGCAATCAATTTTAAACTAATTTCCCGACTAGCTAGACATTTGAAAATTTTAGGATAGCTCAGAACACGATAACAACGCAATACCTCGAAGCCCGATTTTCAAATTTTTGATTAGTTTCTTTTAATTAATTAAAATATGAAAATAATAACCTCCTAACAGCTTTAAAATTAACCATTTAAATATAAGCTATAATTTAATTGTTGCAAAAATATTTTACGAGTTCCTTTTCTTTCGACATAAAAATAAATACATTTAATTAAGCGTGACCAATAAAAATATATATAAAGTTAAATTAGGCATCTCACAAAAATTGACGTCATTATAACTTTAAAAAATTTCTACATATTGATAAAGTGCTAATGCAGTTCATGATGCTAATATATATTGTTCTAAAAAGATTACTCTGGGGGTCACCGAAGTGGGAGAGCCATCAATTCCGTGGAGGATCAAAATTGTGATGGCATGTCTCCAGACCACCTCTAGGGCTGAGTCACAGACCGTCACCAATTGCCCATTCCGCAACACTGGTGCTACGTAAAACCCAACCAATCAATCAAAAAGGATTATTATTTTATTTTTAAAACCAACTTTTTTTTTTATATCGCTTTCTCATTTGTCCAGTACAAATCATGCAATAAATTTTTAGCGAACTTCCCGACTAGCTAGACATTTGAAACATTTAGAATAGCTCAGAATATGATGACAATGCGTTTGTAATTATTCGTGTAATGTGTCAAGTTTATATGATTCAACAGAAAATTTTAAAACGTGGTATACAAAAAGTTTTTTCTTTTATCTTATAATTATTCATTATCTAAACTTTATATGTAATTTGTTTAAATTTACGCGTTTTTGCATATAGTAGTAAGATACAAAAATCTTTTAAGCTATTTTTCCGTGACGTTTGTACGTTGCACTTTGCACTGTTGCACAGATATAAATTTATAAGTAAAATAAGAATATACAGTAAAAATTATTAAGTTTTAAAGTAGATTATATGATTATTTAAACAGATAATATTATTTAGTGAAATGTAATTAATTTACATGATTTTTTTTTTTTTTTTTTTTAATTCTGGAACAATACGTATCCATTTGATCCAAAATATCTTATACTATCCATGTATTTGCAAAATATAAAAATCTGTCTGATACCGTTGTGGAGTGTAAGTATTTTTTTATCATTTTGAATTTAGGAAACGACTGTTCCATTGATGCTACTGGTAATTATGACAAAACAATCTCGAAAACAATCAATCTACACATAAAATTTATTCTTGCTGATATAATTTGCTGTAAGCTGACGCTTGGAAACGTGTTTGTGGCCTCAAGGAAGGAAAGGGGGGATTTCGTAAAATCCCGTTACAATAGGTATCGGGTGTCGAATACATAGAAACAATTTACGCACCAAAATACGTACCCGCAGTTCCCTTAGATTTTAGACGACAAATTTAGCACTAAAAGAAGGTGGGGGGGGGGAGGGGAAGTGTCTCAAATTTACCTCCTCTTTACGCCTCCCACCCAAAACGAAATTTACAAAAAAACAAAAATGAGTTTTGGAAATATCCTAAAGAAGACGCACACCTGTTTTCAACATATTTGTACAATTTTTAGTAGAATTCTTTTGGTAGAATCCGGAGTTGACGATATTTTCCCCAAAATCGATTTCCCCTCCCCCCACCCACCCACCCTTAAAAATCGAAAATTACGAAGTTGCAGAGTTTTATTTTATTTAATTATTTTTTATACTCAAGTCTAGTCTCCCCATATGCAATTTCCTCACCGTGAAGTAACTAGGCGCCGCGTTATGCTTAGTAAAATGTTTTTTGCTTCCTTTCTCCTTTGAAAAGGGTGAGGGGGAATTTCGTAAAATCCCGTTAGTATAGGCATCGGATGCATCTAAACAATATAAGCAAAAAATTCGTGACCGGTGCTTCCATAAATTTTCCAGGACTAATTTAACACTAAAAGAGCGATCACGAACTTGATCCCTCGTAAACTCCCAAAGTCGAAAATCACAAACACCAAAAAAGGGCTTTTGGAAATACCCTAAAGAACATGCATGGCTGTTTTCAACATTTTTGTACCATTTTTGGTAAGTTTCTTCTCAAAAATCTGTAATTTACGAAATTTCCCCCCGAAAATCAATTTTCTCCCCCCCCCCTTAAAAATAAAAAAATTCCAAAATTGTAGGCAATGATTATTATTATTATTTATTTATTTTTGTACTCAAATCTAGACTCTTCATGTGCAGTTCTTAAGCAGTTTAAGCCAAGTTATGCATACAAACGTGTTTTTATTTACTGCCCCCCCCCCCCTCCAAGGCGGGAATTTACAAAAGTTGATAAATATGATTTTAAGTTAGGTAATTCCTGCCAAGTGTCGTTGAATTCTGTCCAGCTGTTCCCATGTGATGCCCAGAGAAAAATGTTATAGACATGCAGACACAACGACCGCACAATCACACACAGAAATTATTCTGAAATCAACTTTGGCTTTCACGATGTGCGAAATTTGAAGATTTTATAGACAAAAGTCTGATTTAAATAATATTAGATGTTACATCAATAATGAAGAGGGGAAAAACTACTCTAAATAAAATCTCCGGTTCTATTAAATCTTTATTTTTTGCAATTGAATTATATTGTCTTTTTATTATCCTAGGTGGCCTTTTTCTGGTAAAAAAAAAGGGGGGGGGGGGATTAAGGCGTCCTTTTGAATTTCAATAGAATGCTTTCATATGTTAAAAAAGTCAAAGAAAATTTTGCTGAAGGTAAGCACATCTTTACAAATTTATTCCACTTTTATCGTACCCTTTCACAAAAAAAAAAAACCTAAACTCTTTGAACACAAGTTTTACCAGTATATTTTTCAAAGTACTTCATTTAGCAACACTTGTCGCAGGGCTTCAGACCGGCATTATGAAATCAGATTTTTTTTTTTTCAAATAATTTATCCTCGTCTGGCGCCTTTCTTTAGCTGGCGCCTGTGTGCGCCGCACACTTCGCACACCGGGTCGGCGCGCCCCTGCTTTATGGTGTTCTCGACAGTGGTGATCTTTAACATGCATCAAAGGAGGATACATAACTGTTCATGTTTTACTGCCCAAAACATTTCAAGTGGGAGTTATTGAAAGCAAACGTTGTACAGTGAATCAGTCAAACTTTCTTGCAAGGGCTTTGAGAGACTTTAACTCCACTCACCAACATTTTGAAATAAATTTCACTGTATAATTTTTATTATTTGGGGTGTTTTGGTAAGAAAATGGCAAACCGGAAGCTGGAATATGTAAAAAATAAGAAAAATATTGAAAAAAAAAAAAAAAAAGAAACAGAAACTGATTGTTTTTATTAATTTTCTTTTGTTTTCTGGGCACAAATCCCCTCAAATTTTCTCCTTACTACAAATGTTCGTGTTTTAAAAATTTCTACCTCTGTATCTCCTCAGGTCAGAAGTCATTTAGCGGTTAAAATAATCATTGTTCCTCTCCAAATCAAACTGATGGGTATAAAATTACCAAACAATGATAAAAATGGGGGAGGGGACGTAGCAAGAAAATGGTGGGTGATGGGACAAAATGGGGCCAGATTCGAATTCAGGAGGTCACTTTACATAAGAATCTGCAAGAATGTATCAGATACAGAATTTTTTTTTTTTTTTTTTTTTGCAGAGCAGTGTAATCAGATGACATTTTCCCATTCTTCATGAAATGAAAAAATTAAATTGAAAATAAGTTTTAAAATCAGATAAAAGCATGCCACATAGTCCTTTCACAAAATTTTATTTCAGAAAAATGATCCTTTTATAAAAATTTTCCATCCATACAGTATTATTTCAAATGTTTGATTAGTGAAACACAATTAACGTGATATTAAACATATTACATATCAAGATATTAAATATAGAGTAACCGTTAACATGTAAAGTTTTGAGCAAAAATATTTTTTTTCATGAAAATTAACAATAAATTAATAAATTTCACAAAAATAGACCCCAAAAATTAATACCTGGACCGACCCATGCAAATAATATTCTACCTAGTTTCAGTTTCATCTAGTAATTTTATTAAATTCTCTTACTGTACATGACTATAAAAGTATAAATTTTTATTAAGCTGCTTTTCTGAAATTTCAAAATTGGGCTATCTGTGGTTTACGTAAATAGTATTAGCACTAGCTAACAAAAATTTCATGTTTTAAGATACATACATTATTTTGTGCATTTTGTCTCAGTTGAAAAAGGAAACAGCTTGAGTTTATATATTATTGTATGTTTAAATTAAAATTTCCTTTAAAAAAAATAAATAATAATAAGAGTTAATGGTTACACCAATCCAGCCTATTTACCTTTTTATAATAATTTGAAAGTGCCAAATATTTTGTGTTGATAAAATTTAATTTTTCCTATGTACTAACTACAAACTTTTATTTTGCATCCTTTAATTATTCATTTTTTTTTTTTTTTTTTTTTTTTTTTTGCTATTTAATTTTATTTCAAAATATGAAATTTTAAAATTTAATGAATGATTTTTTTTTTTTTTTTTACAGATTATAAGTATTTTAACATTGTTCAACAATAATGAAGATATATGTTGTTCATTCTCTATAAATCCTCAACCTGTAATATCTAAAACTTCAAAGTTATGTGTTCAAGGTATTATAAAAGTAAGTTTACTTAAGATTTTTTGGATAAATTATAGCTTAGCATGCGCCTCTTTACAACCTTTTATTACCTACAATAAGAGAGTGTATTTTTCGGCAAACCAAATAAATTGCCAAATATGCAATACATGAGTATGATAGCATATAAATGCTTTATTCAAATGAACTGAAAATTTATATACATGTTTTAAGTCACTGTCGCACAAATTGTTTAGATTTCGATGAATTTACAGATTTTTACAGGGACACAATAAAAAATTCTTTATCATTATGGCCTGTCGATATGTTTTTTAATGTGATGTGATAGCATCTAAATGCCTTATTCAAAGGAACTGAAAATTTATATACATGTTATAGGTTACCATTGCATGAACTGTAGAGATATTGGTAAATCAAGCACTTATAATTTTTTTTACAGGGACACAACAAAAAGTTCTTTGTCATTATGGCCTATGGGCTGAAATTATTTAAAGTGCAATAATATCTACAATGCCTTATCTGATTGAGCTGAAAATTGATATACATCAGGGTGGCTAGCAACCTAGAAAACCTAGAAATCAGGGAAGTGTTAGAGAACTTTACAATACTAGAAAAGTCAGGGAAATTTCAGGGAATTATGACTAATTTTTGAAAAAAAATCATAAAACTTCATTTACACCAAGGAAACTTTAGACAAAAAAATGTCAGTTTATAAAATGTTGTGCCAAAATGGAAGAAAATAACCAAAAAAGGTCAGAAAATCAAAAAAATCAAATGCTAGACACCCTGTAGTGTACGTATATGTTATAGGTCATCATCTCACAAACTGTATAGATTTTGTTGAATCTAGGATTTATAGATTTTTATAAGGACACAATGAAAAATTCTTTATCATTATGAACTATTGGCCTAAATTTTTTTTATGTGCAATAGCGCTATATGCTTTACTCAGTTATGCTGATTGATTTCAGATATTTCTCTTTAATTTAGTTAAAGAAACATTAATTATTTAATGTTTGGAAAGTCAAGTGGAGTCACTCCAGTTTTTTTATTATATGTGCAAACAGATGAAGAATGGAGAAGAAAACAGAAAAAGTTCACTTACATTCTGCCTATCTTTAGTGGACTAGCTCACAAACACAAACATGTAATATGTCAACTGGACACAGAACACAATACTAGATCTCAGCAAATTTTTATTCTTTTCTCAACCAACTTCAATGAAAAGAAGTTATATGATGTATCAGTTAGAAGTTTGTGCATTTTTAAATGTTTGTTAACAGTTAACCTTTTTTTTTTTTTTTTTTGGAGAGGGGGGGGGGGGGTGCACATTTTTATATTGGTCTAGTACAAATGTTATTAAGATATGACCTATTTATTTTTCTGCTTGTTCTTCTGGTCTCCAATTCTTTTATGTCTTGAAATGATATAGTCAAAAGAAAATATTCTCATATTTTAGTCTCTTGGAATAAGATAATTTATTACCCATTTATATAGATTTTCTACAAGATATATATATATATTATATATATATATATATATATATATATATATATATATACATAAAATCTTGATATCTACTATTTTTTTTATTTATTTATTTTTGTGAAATGCAGTCTCCAAACTTGCTAAATTTCTCATCAACGTCAACTTTTGTTAGAAACAATATGGCTGCTATATTATGTTCCTCAAGCTTTTACATTTATTTTCACTGTAAAACTCTTCTAATAAAGGAAAAACATTTTATCCTTTGTAATAAAGTGAAACATTTTATCCTTTTATAAGTGAAGAATGTGGTTACATTACTAGGTTCTGTTGAAATCTCTTGTTATTCAAAAAACTTTTAAATTTTCTGGTACATATCAAATGGAAGATCATATGGTGATCAGAAAGTCAGATGATATTATAACAACGCTAAATATAAATTTTGAATGTTCTATGTCCAACCTTTTTTGTAATATGCAAGATACACACATGCATACACAAGTAAGTACATGAAAGGGATAAAAATAAATAAATTATTAAAATTACAACAAATTAAACAAATAAATTATTAAAAAACCCAATTTAAAAGTGTAAAAATCACTAGTCTAAATTATAAATCACAAATAACTTGTAATTGTCCCTTTAAAGATTGTTTTCTGACAGAAGACTTTATCAATCAGAAAATGAACAAAATTATAAGTCAAGATTCGCTGATGTTAACGCAATTTGTAACTCGCGTGGCATCGATCATGTACATTAATTAATCCCAGAAATTTTTTTAGAGCCCCAGGTGACTTAAGTAACCAATTAGCAGCTCAGAAATCCCGTATAAAAGGCCGAACATTAAACAAACCGAAGACTTTTACCATGTTTTTCCATTGCTAACAAACTTAACGCTGCACTCTTCTCCGAAATTACTTAGGTTCTACAGGCTTCCCCAACAGATTCCGCGGTCCGGGCGCCACGTCGGCCTAAAACTCCATTCGCCTTACTCTGTCGCGATTTTGCAATGAAGAAGAAATAAAGGTGTTTTGTGAAAGAATTCTTACTATTTCTTATGTGCAACGACTGTTATCTCTCTACCAGTAATTATCATTACATACATATACAAATGTCATGGAGAAACTTCTAAAATTTCAATAGAGGGCTAAAGTAGGGAGTCATATCAAGACCAAAACTGAAGGAGTCAGGGTTTCAAACCCGCCCACAAACCCCAAAAAACCCGGGTGGGATTTTTTGGGTTTACCCACTTAAAAAAATCCCAATAAAACCTACACTCAAATGGGTTTTATTGGTTTTTCTTTTAAATGAAATAAAATTTTTCACTTTTAAAAAATAATTTATTATTTTTTTACTTATATTTTCTTACTTGACATTATTATACTTAATAAATATTATGTAGGATAATAATTATATGTATAAGTATAATTATTATATTATATATATTATTATTATTATATCTACTATAACATAGCATATCATATGCCAGTTTGAAATTATATAATTATTTTTCAACTTTGTTAGAAAAATTCCTTTCATTTCAACCATCTATCTACAATATCTCTTTTGAACAGAACAGTTTTAAAAAATGAAAGATGAGAAAAAATGAACAATATTGCAAGCCATTTTTGTATTTGTAAGTCATGATGAAAAAATAAAAGTAATACTTTGCCTAAAATTCTAAGGATTTAATAACAAATATTAAACATGACTAATAATTATAATATATTGACCTTTAAAGTTTGATACAGGCAAAAAATAGGGTTCTTTTTTTGCCCCTTGAAAACTTCAAATTCATTAAAACTGCCTTTTTAAAAGATTTAGTTTTATAAAAATGACCTTTCTGTAAAAAATTTTCGTGTTCCAGAATTATTTTTAATGTTTACCTATAACTTGGTTCAATGAAATGCTATTAACTTCATAATAAACATTTATATAGAACGACTAATAAAATGGAAGGTGTTACGCAATTTTTTTCTTGCAGAAAAAATTTTGTTTTTTACAAAAATGAGTTTCAAAAATTAAAAGCTGGAGGCACTCCTGACATGTAAGTGTAAAAAGAAGCCAGTGATAATTTTGTTTTGTATTCCTTTATTAAGTTTTCAAATATGAATAAATGTCAGTTATCAATATTAACAAAAAAAAAAAAAAAATATTTGCACATTTTTTTACTTTAACCATATAAAAATACATAATTATTTGTAATATGAAAATCGTACATGGTAGGTTTAAAATATTTCGCTTTTGTTACTAGTTTTAATTTTACACAAAATAACTTAATAAAAGATTAAATTCAAAATTGTGATAAAATACTGAATAGAATAAAATAAGAATTCATTTTACAGTTTAGGCAAACCAATATTAAGATTATGAAGGCTGTTCAATTTTTAATTAATTATAATTAATTACTATTATTTTGTAATAAGTTTTCTTTTAGTCTAAAACTGGTCTCTTTTGAAATAAACTTAAAATTGAAACCCAACAGTGTTATTCTACATTTAATATATAAAACCCAATTAAACCCAAAAAAAACCTGCCCGGGCTGGGCTTTTTTTTAAAAAAAACGGGTTTTTTTTAAAACCCTGGAAGGAGTACAGTTAGATGTAATAACATGTATCAAATATAAATTTGCAACATTTTATTGCCAATCGTTTTTCAGTTATGTGAGATACAAAATCAGTTTCACAATACTTTCTTTTATTTTGTACTGGGAAGTAAAACAGACAATTAAATATTTTGAAACCCACTTTGATAATTTGTCAGTATCATTATGATAAATACAATAAACTTATTGACTGTGTCATTGTCGTTATCTTATCATATGTTCTACAAAAAGTAATTATACAAATTCAAGAATATTATAAGAATTATAAATTTCATATTTTTATGACAGATTTTTAACATACAAATACTGAATTTACTTTTAAAATAACATATAAGAAACTGAAAAATGGTATCTCGATGCTATTTAAAAGCAAAATAATTAAACAATTGTTAGTTATGGTTGAGGCATATAAAGAATTATCTGCAAGAAGAAAATAGACCTATAATGACACCTGTTTTATATCTTTATTCAAAAAACTCATGACATAAAATATTTATTATTATTTATAATTCTACCACATTCTATTTCATATAATACTGTCTTTTCTTTTCTTAGAATTCTGATAAAGATTGTCAACATCTTTTAGAACAAGCCTACAACGAATCATTGTCATTGACTGTGATTGACATTGATCTTTGCAAAGTTTGGCAAACTTATCCATTTCATCCCAGTTTTGATAGAAGCAGGTATTATGCTCTTTAATAATAAAAATATATTTGTTGTATTTTTGCAAAAAAATAAAAAAATGTATGGCATATCATTATTGAATTACAAAATACTCATTTGCGTAGTACTTAATAAAATAAAAATGTTATCAGTTGTTACAGAAAAGAAATTTTTAGTATAGCATAACCACATTTCTTGCACCTAGCATTGAGGATGATTTTAAAGGCTTGGAGGTGTGCCAAATAGATCGAAGATTGGGATTTGATAAACATCCAGTTATTCGATGTTCCCTTATCGCTAATTTTCTCTCAACCATAAAAGTTATCACTTCTATTTTAACACTGGACTTCAGCAGTTGCACAGAGGCTCCCATGAAATTGCAAGAAACATGGTTGAACAATAAGATTAAATCTTTCTTAAATGTACTCTACCATTGGTCAAGAAGGATTTTCAAAGATGGAAGATGGGAAGAGCTGAGTCTGATCCCAGGTCATGCTCATCTGCATAGCTGCTCGAAGTTTTCTGTAGTTTTATCCAGTACTTGTTTAAATATGGGATAGGACTCCTTAGAAAGACCACCATGGAAGGCATTCTACCCCATGCCTATGACGCTAGTGTACCTGATTAGCTTTATCTCCCACAAGTACAATCAATCTTTTGTAAAAAGGACAGTGAACTTTAAATTATGACAATATCCGTGAATAAAAATTGTTAACCTTTCAAAAACTTACCTGTAAAATATGAACTAACAGATCTACCCGGCTTTGCACAGGTTGAAGTAGTGGCTATAGAATTTTGAAATGAATGAAAGAACTGAACGAAGGTGTAAATGAAAAGAGAAATGCATGAAACATTTTTTGAAGTCTTTAATAGAAAATATTACACATAAGTAAATAAATGAATACAAAAGACACGGAATGGAATTGTTATGGAACCCTTTGGCAAATTTAAATATTTTTTGCCATTTTGGCGATGAATGGAATTGGCTATCGCAGTTGCACAACTAAAGACTTTGGCGAGAAATGTCTGAGCTACTTCAATGCCAAATTTTTAATTTTGCCAAACAGGTCAGATGCTAAAGCTGTTCCATACAGGGGGGAAAAAAAAAAGGTTTTATGTGTACAACTGGAAATTGGTCCACATTTTTTTAGGCATTTTTGTAGACGCCATTTGGAGAGATAACAATGTTCTGAACTCTTTGAAAAGTGATATGGTAATGAAATAGAATCCATAGAACCATTTCTAGAAATGGCATTTCGTTGTGGTCACCAGAAGAAAATCACCAGAAATGAGTTGTAGACCAATTTCCCAGTTGTAAAGTTTTGTGATATTTTGAAAATAAAAGTAAAAAAATTCTTAATAAAATCTAAATTATAACTATGTAAAATTAAGGTGAGAATATAAAAGATCCTCATTTGTTATGCATAAAGTAACAATAAAAGTGAAAAATTTTGTTTTACTGTAGAAACGAAAAGTACTACTTAATGAAATAAAAATTTAAAGCTAATACCAAATATTTATATGAAAATATTTATTTCCACACGAATTCTTGATAAAAAAAGTGCATCATTTTTCGTAGAGCAACTATTTTTTTTATTATTATTATTCACGCAAAATTAAAAATATTTTATTTTTAATCTGGAAAAAATAAAAAATAAACATGTATTTTTTTTATTTGTTTATATTTTGGCATCAAATATTTCTTTTATTTCAAAGTTAAAATGGAATTTTTATTTAATATCTTTTGATCCAATTATCCAGTAGAACTAAAAAATACTGCATTAGCTAGATTTTGTCTTGATTAATAAATATACCACTTTTTGTAGCGGTCGGTTGAATAGTGTAGATTCGTATAGTGAACTAAAAATGCAGGCAGGCCAACAATCAGCTTTATATATATAGATTAAATAAAATAAATGTTTATAGCTCTGAAAGCGTAATTTATATAGATAAGTGTAAAAAATATAGGTATATTTTTCTCAAAATGAGTATTTTTCAGAATGTCATGTCAAAAATACTCTCTACAATTTAATTTAAGACTAAATCTTATTAAAATTATAGTGTGAAGGCTCTTTATTGTTATTCAAATGAATCTGTGTATCTATTTTAGTTTCCTCTTAATTCAGATTTTAAAACACAATTTTAAGTATTTTAACCTAAATTTCATTTAAAATTTCACTATTGAAACACAAAAATGTAATTTATAAATTAACTTGTCAATGGACTTAAAAAATTATACTCAAATATGCTCAGAATATATATTTGAAGAATAATAATGTGAAATTGAGGGGTGGGGAGGAATTTAAATTAGCAAAGCTGGAGCACTTAAAAAAAATTCCCCCTAGAATTAATGTTTGCCTTAAATTTAAGTAGTTTTGAATAATAATAATAATAACATACAGGGTGGCCTTAATTAAACTGACAGTGTTTACAGTGTTTTGTAGACTAATCTAATTGTGCGAATGACACCAAATTTTGTAGGATGATTTAACAAGACGGGGGATGAAGGATTACACTAAAAAAAAAATATTAGTTCCAAAAGTCACTGCTAGGGGAATATGTGGGGCTGTGTAAAAGAAATGAGAGTTCTAAAAAATGCAGAATCAATACTGAAATAAAATTACTTTTTATTTAACACATTCAAATCAGGCTCAATATGTCCACCATTTTTGTGAACCACATATTGCATTCTGTGCACAGTATTCACAACAACAAAAAGTAACATGTCTGCAGGAATCTCCCGTACAATCCGAAAAGCGTTTTAGGCTGATCCATTGGCAGATTCTGTCCAGTAAGTCTCTTAACCGATCAACAAACTTCCCAACGCTCGAAGTTACCGATCCATTTGAGGCGACTACGGAACAAGTCCTCAGTAAGTGAAATTGCAGAAAAAAGGACTTTATCACTGTTTATGTAATTTTTTGACTTTTTTAAAAATTAGTACTAAAAAGTCAATTTTGTGCCGACATCTGAGGAAATGCTTTTTTTTTCAATTAAAAATGAAAAAAAATCCATAATAATTTTTTTTAATTACTTTATATGTATGATTCAACCATTCATTTTATAGGTTTCGACGAGTTCTTTTTAAACATACTCGTACTGAGAATTTACCCCCTCCCCTCCCCGGGAGGGGAGGAGGCAATGCTCCTACACAATTTTTTTCCTAGTTTTCTGCAATTGTACTGCCACATTAAAAATTACGAAAAAATAGTAGACACATCACCTGTTGAGCAATTGATCCTAAAATTTAATCAGCACCAGTTTAGATCAAGGTGCAACTAAATACCAAGTTTGATTAAATTTTGTTGATTGATTTGTGAGATACAGCATCTACAAAATTTATGATACACACACACTAATACACAACAGACAGACATTTTCTAAAAATGATCAAATCGTGTTCAGGACATTTCAAACATGAAAATCTATCGAAAACTGGAGATTAAAGAATTTCAAGAATTCGATACTTCCTTATACATATATAGAAGAAAGTTACAAGGAATGGATGCTATACATTTTTCAGGTTCAAGGCTAAATCATTGATTGTTTTACATCCACTGCTGATTTCTCATTCTTGATTTCCCTGTAATTTTTTTCCATAATGTATAAACATTTACTTATAGAATGAAACATAAACATGAGAATGTTGAAGTTTTCCTTGCAGTGGTCACATGTGAAGGGTTTCATGACATCACATTGAAAATGTCAATTGCTGAACACAAATATAATCTTAAAGAAGTAGTAATTAGTTCTGTTTTATTTATAATCAACCTGTAGCTGTACCAGATTAGCAAATACAGATGCTACAATAGTACCTTCTGGAACAGTCATCTACTGAAATCATACATATTATAAAATATAAAACAGCTGTTATCCCTAAAGTTGCATGTTTTTCAAAATTATGGACAATATTGGTGTTATCTGAATGCTAATTGAGTTATGGTTGACATTTTTCACTCCTAAGACAATGAAAGTTTCTAAAGATGTTACCAACAATGTCATTGGCAGAAAGCAAATTGTAATACCTGTTTATATTTTTTCTTACTGTAAATATGATCAATTTCCTACATATATATGTTCATGCTGGTATCGCAATGTTATCATACCTGATGATTCTGTTGTTTAACTACAAAATGCTTAGTGTACCTGTTTATAAGATAAGACATTACAGTTAAGAGAAAAGAAACCTACCTACACATTAGGTAAAAATATTTTATATATATTTAAGTTAAAATACATAAAAAGAGGTGAAGGTATATGCATGAGCTTACATATGTAACAATTTGATCATGGTTATAGTTAAAAAAATATTATTTTATTATAAACTCTCTTGAACCAAAAGTATTCCTTGAGGAAGATTGAAACATTGAAAACATTTTGCTTTTTGGATTTTTGAAATTTCAGTCACATCTTGTATGCACTGTGATATGCTAGTTCTCATACGATTGTAAGCAATAGATCATTTATATTCAATATTTATTTCAGAATATTTTCATCTGTACATGAAGTGGGATGCCTTGTTCCGAAACTTTTGAGTGAGGTAAGTATTGTTATTTGAAGTTATTATTTTGCATTGATATAATGAGTTAGCATTTAGTTGATAAATTATGTTCATAAATGATTTTAAAATGCAACTACAGGTTGATTCAAAATTAGTGTGACCAATTTCAGAGCATCAGAAATTTTTAGTAGCGTACTTTACGTAAACATTTAGGCCAAGCCAAAAGAGCTTTTTCAACTATTTTCGGGGGTATTTTTCCAACTTGCTCTTTGATTGCTTTTTGAAGCCGTTGAAGTGTTCTCACTTTACGCCTACTTAATTATTTTTTTAAGTATCCCTATAAAAAATAACCGCAAGGAGCACAGTCAGAGGATGACGGTAGACATTTTTCAGGAAAAAAAAAATTATTTTTTTATCTTTCAGCCATTTTATAGTTGATTTTGTAGTATGAATTGGTACAGAATCTTAGTGGAAGACAAAGACGTTTACTTTCTTCGATCATGTGCTTCAAAACTTTATTCTGATAGTATTTAGAATCAATTTTAGCCTTTGGTTCTACAAAAAATTGTTTTGTTAAGCCTTGAGAGGACATTTCCATTCATACTGTAACACCTGACGGCCAACTTGCCTTTTGCAAAACATCTGCGTCTTTGCGATGCTTTTCACGTGAAATATATTGTATCTTCGTTTTACCAGTTTCGGATGACAGATGAAACAGTGCTTCATCCGAAGTTATCCATGTTTTGCATCTACCTTTGCATAACATTAAATACAGAGGCCAAGACCTTTTTCTTCATTTTTCTACGGCTACGGTCTTTCCAGCTATTTGATGACAGATTGATTTATTCCCTTTTTTATAGCCAATTTTTTTTTATATGATGACAAATTGTCGATTGAAATACCTGTAGTTTCTTTGCTAAAGTTCTTTGAGGCAGAAGATTTTCTAGAGTGATAGGTCTTTTCAGCTTCTTTTTTTCTTTTTCACCAAGGACTTCCTTTTGTCAACAATTTTTTTTCCTAGAGCTTTTAATTGCTCCAGGGAAAAAAATATACATTCAAGCTGGAGTAATTTTAATTGCTCCAGCCAAATTTTATTTCTTTTCGATATTTATGTAGTAATCCATTAGAAAAATGTCTTTTCTGATTTTTAAATCTTTATTTATAACAGAATTTGAGCAACCATCCTTGAAAAGCTTTAAAATTTCATTTTGGGTTTGAGGATCTAATTTCAGAGCCATAATTTACACCCACTAATAAAAATAGCTAGATTGGTAATTTAAACGTCTCACTTTTAAAGTAAAACTGGTGATAAAGTAATTAAAATTTACCATAAATAGTTACATGCTTTTAAAATTGGCCACACCAATTTTGAATCAACCTGTACTATTATATAGCTTAATAAGAAGTACAATTACTTTATTAAGACTCTAATCAGATATACAGTTATTTTAAGAGTTAACAGGGAAATTATGAAAAAATCAGGGTACTTTATCAAGCTGGAAATATCAGGGAAAATTCAGGGAATTTTGTAAAAACATCCAAAAATCATGGAAGTTTTCATTTTTGCCCTGCAAACATGACTGAAAGATCGTCAAACAGGTGTTATCTTAACACAGGATTGGCTGCTTTCTAATTGAATCCCGCCACCCTAACAACACACTTGTCCATAATATTTCCTTCAGGGTGTCTTTTCATCCATAGGATATCCTGAGGATGTCATCTGGAGAAAATGTGCTGTTAGGGCAGTTATTAACCCCCCCCTTTTTTTTTTTAATTAAATATTTTTAGTGCAACTTGAGGAATAATATATGTACTGATGTTGTGCAATTAAAATGATTCACATTTTTTATAATTTTGTTAATCTCTTCTAAATTTTGAATTTTTATTTTATTTTCCTTTTTATAAATGAACAAGGAAATAGAGAGACTGAGATATTTTTGCTCATCAGTATAGTTTTTCAATTACAGAGCTTAGTAAGCACATTACACAAAAGTGTGATATATGCAAAATTATGGAATGTATAGAGTAGGTGGCGGAAATCATGGATATCTGACAAAATTAGACAGGGAAATCAGGGAAATCAGTTTTATTGAATTTCTGTAGCCATCCTGTATTAATTAGTGATGCATTTCTGTATTAAAAAACAAAATAAATAAATAAATAGTGAAAAAACTTGGTAGGGTAGGAAGGGGGGGGATGTAAAAAAAAAAAAAAACTGCATCAAAAATGCTGTTTTTTGTTATTTGGAGAGATAATTGTAAAGTCATAATGCCATACCAAACTGACAAGTAAAGTATTTCTAAAGTGCATTTTTACATTGTTAACCTGTTAACTGGGTATGTCATACACAAACTACTATTGCAATGGGCATGACGACATTTTTTGTCATGGAAATTTGCCGTAGTATTTTGAATGTATTAAGCTTTATGTAGTTCTTATTCTAGCGTGGTTATATGTGAGCATATAAGGAAAGGGCATGTTTGCAAACAAATGCTCCGTCAATCAATCTTTGCCACTCACGAGTGGCAAAAGTTTGTTCCCTGGTTAACAAGTTAAAAACTAAGAAGAAAAAAAAATGGGAGAAGAAACTGTACTTCTGTATCAGACCAATCAAATTTAGTAATATAATCAACAAAATAAAATTAATAAATAATTATTTTACTATTTAAAGTATTCAAAAAGTGATTTAATGGGTATTGATGATTGTTGTTTGCTAAATACCCATTAAAGTAATGCCTTTTTTACACAGCTTTTAAACAAATGATTATTTTAATTTCAAACTCAAAACAAATTTTATTGCTGTTGACAAAATATGCAAGTAGACACATTTTTTTTTTTTTTTTTTTTTACATAAAAAATATATTCTGCAAGCTTAAACTACTATTTCTTTTGTAATGTAGTTAAAACAGATTTCAAGCCATTAATTTTATCTTAATTTTATTTTAAAAGAGCTAAGTTATTGGTGCATTATTTTAAAAAACATTTATTTATTAGTCAATAAAAGTTATTGTTTGAAATAATGTTGTATATTTAATATTAACTTTTTCTATTTAGCTGTCATTTGCTGAAAAGAATGACATTGATTTTCATGGCATAATTAAAACTTTTACCAAGCTATTAATGATAAAAGCAATTGCTTTGGTGAAGACAATCACTCAATTTAGGTAAAAATTTCTCATTTTGTATTCTTGCCTAGTAAATAAAATATGACATCACTATATTTACCTTTCCAAAGATTTTACATTTTTAAAAGTTATCAATGTCTAGCACAGTGGTCGCTTATCCACCACTTTGTCTAAAAGCAAATGGCCCACCAACCAACCACAGTATAAACAGCATGGACGAACAAAAGCTATATATTCTGTCAGGAATTTCTCTTTGATGTTGAACTTGCCATAAATACATTTTTCTCAAAAAGTGTGCATTTTACCCAAATAGCATAATCAAGTTTTATTTTTAATTTTTCACACACTTTAAAATGAAGTCTTATTGATCTGAACAAAGTTTCTAAGAAAATATAAAAGAAACTGAAGCCTAATTTTGTTTCTTAAGTAATCACTATAAAATTCTGTACAAAACATAATTTAACTTAAGATGACCGGACTTTCTTTTTTTAAGTATATTTTTACATATAAAGACATATGGTAATTGCATTGCATCCCTTAGTAACAGTTACTATTTTTATTTCTTAAAATTTCTTTTGCATATTTTCTCTCAATTTTACTGTAAATATTTTTTTTAATTTAATGTATCAGAGAGGTAACCCCCCCCCCTTTTTTTTTCAGTTGGTTTAAATATATATAAAAATTGATTAAAAAATAATTTTTACCTTAAAATAAGAAGTTGCGTTCTTTATCAATGATTTCTATATAATTATTTCTTAAAATTTCTTTTGCATTTTTTCTCTCAATTTTATTTTTTATGTTTTTAAAACTCGTTTTTAATTTTTTTTTTTTTTTTTTTTTTTTTTTTTTAATTTGTTGCCGAAAGGGGAAGATTTTTTTTTTTTTTTCAAATAACTTGTTTTGTCTGAAAACAATAGTCCTGTCGCTCTAATAATCAGATATGTTTTCTAAATGAAAAATAAAGATAAAAAATAGCTAATAAGTAACACTAATAAAATGTTCATTTAGCATAAAGTATTAAAAGGCTTAAATCAATTAAAAATTAAAAGTACCTTTGGTCTTTTACAAGGCAGCATAATATTTCCAACCATTCGGTCATTTTCAAAATTACAGTAACTTGACGTTGTTTCTCTACTGTTGGAATTTATAAACTTATTGAATTGAATGAAAATATCTTTCAATGGATCGGGAATGAAAAGACCAAATCAAATTTAGAGAAATAGCAGGAATTAATTTCAATTTTAAAAATGAGAGAATGGGGGGGGGGGGGGATGGTTATGAAAATAAATACGAGGCAGGCCTAAAATTAAATAAAAACTCCTTTACTCTTTCTAGAATTAATCAACTCACTCAAATAGACTTTAAAATTGCAACTTTAATTTGCATGACTATGCACTTAAAAGAGAAGCTTTAAAAATTTTGGCTGGTGAAAAGGTGATAAATGACAGAGAACACAGCAAAATACCAATTACATGGCATGTATGCTGAGATATAATAGAAGAAAGATTGGAGAGGTTGCCTTTAACTAAGAAATAATACCAGGTCACAGTAGCATTGTGAATGACCATGTCGATGGCTGAAAATTTATTCTGCCTTATGAATGACTGAAGTTATTTTTTAGTTGTCCCTTTTTGACTTTAAAAAATTATGAAACAACATTTATAATTTCTGAGTTCTACTAAGTATATATACAGGGTGTTTAAAAAATCATGAAATCAGCTTTAATCCCTTAAATATTGATCTTGTATGTTACAAATTAATTATAAAGATCCATAAAGAAAGGGAATTCTTATAAATTTCTTCCAAATTGATGCCTTTTGTTGATAGGTGATTGGTCTCATTGTTATTGTTATTGTTAATTTATTTATTTTCTTTTTCCAAGTTAAAAGCTGTTTAAGAATGCTTTGAAATTTTCATTTTAGTATAATTTGTCAAATATAAGGAAAGTTGTTCCTAAAACTAGTACAAGTATGTTTACAAAATTTCTTAAAAAAAAAAAAAAAAAGTACTGCACTTATTGCTATTCAGTTTTTTAACTTAGTATACCTTTGCATAATTTTATTTCAATTGATATAATATTTAAAGAATATCGTAGTGTGCTCTGAAATTTCAAGTTTTTATTAATAATTTTCATGTTAAGTATTTGCAAAAGATCTGTCAATATTTTGTAATAATTGACATTTTTAAATAAATTATTTTTCTGCCTATTTATTCATTTTAGGGATGCAAAAAGAAATCTATCAAAACAAGAGTTAATGACATTATTTGCAGTCCAAACCACTGCTGATATTCAAATTTTGTTAGGTTTTGCTGAAATAATAAAACCTGGAATAAGGAATCTAGTTTTATAATAATCATCCTGTAAATTGTATATATGCTTTTATAAAATATTTCAATAAATTATTATTTTAAAATTGTTTGTTATTTATTTTTATTTAAAAATTATAGATATGCCTGAGACTATGAATTAAAGTTACTTACAATCAGATTTGTGAAATCAAAATTTTTTTTTAAAGTTTAATTCTGCTAAAATCTAGGTCTATTTTCATTTGAAATGTAATTTAGTCTGTAAAGTTTCTATAAGTAGATAAAATACTAATAAGAATATTGACATATAAATATGCATCAAAAAAAGGATTCTATGAGTTTTGAAACAGTTTTATATTTTCAATTAAGATTGTTTGTAAAATCTGTATTCATAATATTTGTTTGTGTTTTACAATTTTAAAGGAAATTTTTGACGGTATTTTTCCAATAAATATTGGAAAATTCAGTTTACCATAAAAAGAGAGAGAGAGAGAGGGAGAGAAATGCTTGTAGCATTAATAATTATCATTTTAAAAATAGGAAAAAATTGAGTAAATTCTGATTTATAGCTTTTGTTTGAGTATTATTTATATTTTAATCATTTTATTATTATTATTATTTTTTTTTTTTCCTCTCTATCTTTCCATGACACAATTTTTATAAAATTATACTGTTTTTCCCTTTATAAATAGTTTTTTAACATTTAAGATTTTTTTTTTTTCACAGGGATAGCTATAAAACTTGAATATATAATCAAATATTCTCTCCATAACAGGAAATTCAAACAGAAATGTATGTTTCAAATTATGTGTAAAATTTAATTTAAAGTCTAATGATTTATTAGCTTCTTTTCTTCCATAAGAATTATGTATTTAGACAGATTTTATATCATAAAAAATAATCTGCTTTTTAAAATTATGAAGAAGCAAAATAAATATTAAGAAGCTAAATGAATAATATTTGCACAATTCAAAATTAAACAACATAGTGAGGTCAGAACCATAAATTTTGAGTGCATATTGCAGTTGTATTAATTAAATCATCTTCAATGCATTATAGCAAAATAGATTTTATGCTTATAATATGAGGAGCAAACATTCAAACCATGTTTTCTCCTTCGGTTACAATTTTCCAGACAACACAAAAACTAATAAATTAAAAGATAAACATAAAACCTGTTTATTCTTTGTTTAGATGTATTACTATATACTAAAAAAATATGTAGACATATCTTGGAAGATATATAGACATGCTATTTTTATGTTAAATTCAAAGAAAAGTCATTAACTCAATTTTTTTTTATTTTGGAGAAAACACGGTTTGAATTTTTGCTCCTCATGTATATGTTGGAAATGCAAGGGATTGATTTTGCCAAAAATTGGGGTTCTTTAGCTGCCTTTTACAAAATTTTCAAATTTATAAAATTAATCTTTTCACAAAATTAAAATTTATAAAATGGGCTCCTTCACAAAATTCAGATTTATAAAATAGGTCCTTAACAAAATTCAATTCATTGTTGTGACTTGAATGAAAATTTCATTCTATAAAAATGATCCTTTTATAAAATTTCTCCTTAGTACTATTTCACTTGACAACCTACTTTTAGTTCAATATTAATTTAATATTAAATATAAAACAGAACGACTGCTAAAATAAATGGTTTTATAAATTTATTTTTTTGACAAAAATGGACCCCAAACCTGGATTGGCCCCCAAGAGCAGATTGAAGTAAAAATTTGGTAGTCAAAGGACAATGCAGTTGTAGAAAATTTGAGAGAACAGCCAATAAGAATTTGTTTTGAAAGAAACTGAAGTAAAATCTACCGATAACATTGTGAAAAATTTTAGATTTCACTCGAATGTTAGGGGGAAAAAAATATATATATAGAATAATTAAACTGTATGGGAAAATTAAGAACAAGTGGATTTTTGGCTGGTGTCCAACAATCTGACAAAAGTAAAAGGAAGGAAGGAAGGAATCTCAATAATATTTTTTATAAATCTTGTTTATATCTGGAGGAAGTAAAGTTTAAGAAATAAAATTGAGTTTACAGATAATTTAATCAAATTAAAATTAAAAGTATGATTCATTTATTAGCAATGGTTGCTATGATTGAGCCTGAGAAATATTCCACTTCGAAAAATTTGTGAATAATAAACATTTTTAAAAGAACAGGAGTGTGTAAAAATAAGTATACTCATGTTCAAAAGTTGAATAAGATTTTAAAACAAACTTTATATATACAGTATATATATATATACTGTGAAATCCCGAAAATAATCCCTCCCTGGACTATAAGCCCCCTTCCCCTTTCTTGCTGAAAGTAAAATTATTTCATTTTCTTAAGTATAACCCCTTCACCCTCTTTATCCATCTTGTCACTGGGTGTATGTATATACAGAGTGCCAGTTAATCTGTCTTTCACCATTTCACCCAAACCCTGCTTTTGATCTTCAAGTCTTAGAGGTCAGCGTTGCAACGCTTTTGGAAAAGGGGGGGGGGGGTACTTTCGGGATTCTATAGTATATTCAGATTAAAATTGCTCACTTGATAAATTTTTTTTAAACCTTCAAGATGTGGTGTAAAGAACAGGATTATTCTCAACTTTTCCATTGAAGATAGAGTTACAGCAGTAATTAGAGAGCCAACAAAACATTCAGTAAAAAAGAAAAAAAATAGAGTGATTTCCTTGCATTATTAAGAGTGAAAGGACCTGTAACTTTGGTAAGAACTAACATAGTTTCCGTATAACTTTTTGATGCATTTATGTAAGAATTATATATCAAAAAAATTATAAGCATTCAAATTCATTTAAAAAACTTTTTAAAAATCAGCATGTTTTTTATTTATAATATGCAGAGTTTTTAACAAAATTAACTCCACTTTCAGATTATTGAAAAAGCTCTAAAAATACATTGTAATCTGCATACAAATATATTAAATTATCTTTTAAAGTATAACCATATATATGAAAAATGTTTTAATTGTGCCTGTATGAACAATAAAAAAAAAACTTAATTTTTTGCATAATTTGATAGCCAGTTGTATAGGCTAACTCATGCTAAAAGCCCTGTCAAATAACGTGAAAATAAAAAAATACACACACAAAAGACTAAGATGCTTTCAGGTATTCAATAAAATAGATTTTTTATTAAGGGTATATTCACAAATTGCTGTTTCATTATAAATAAACAAATAATTATACTTAAATACATATTAATGCTTGCATCAATAATTTTGGAGACTACTCATATTCTCTTTTCCATAGGACCATAGGAAACATGTTTTTGTGCACCTGGATAATGTATGTTTATTTTGTTGTTTCTACACTATAAATGTATCGAAAAGGCTTTAAAGAAATACTTCTCACAGACTGTAATGTAACTGAAGTTACCCAGACAGGGGCTAGACTTAAACTAACGTTTATTTACATATGTACAGTTACAGAGAAAAGAGAATGAACACACAGCGCCATCTATTGGCGTATTATAAAACACTTTGAGCATTATCACTACTTATATTATACCAACATTCTCCCCCTGCGAAAAGCGTTTTATATATATGATCAAAACCAATAATAAACAATAATTAATATGCAAATATATACCTTTAAATCAAACATATTTTTTCTAATGTAAATGATAATTTTTCCTTTGTAACAGCCTTTGTTAAAAAATCGGAAATCATTTCATTAGTACAATTATACATAACTTTCACAGTCTTTTCTTCAATTAAGTCTCTAACGAAATGAAATTTGAGATTAACATGTCTTGTTTTATTTGATGACTTTGCAGTATTTAGCCAGTCTATTGCTGCTTGACTATCAGAATAAATCGTCACAGGTCTTTCAACAAATTGTTCACATTTAAGTTCTTGTAACATGTTTACAGTCCATGTTAATTCTCTTGCAGTATCTGCAGTGGCTAACAGCTCTGATTCACATGTGGATAGTCCTACACATCTTTGCTTTTTACTTTTCCATACAATAAGAGAATTTCCTAACATAATTACACAACCTGAAAATGATTTGCCTCCCTCTCCATTTCCCCAGCTTGCATCTGCACTACAATTTATTAAACCGAATTTTCTCTCGTAAAACAATACTTTATTTTTTGTTCCATTTAAGTATTTTAGAACCTCTTTAGCTAATGTATAATGTCTTTTCTCAGGACGTTTATTAAATTGTGATAAATAACTAGTAACAAATGCAAGGTCAGGTCGAGTTCGGTTAGCTAAATATAGCAACTCGCCTATAATTTCTTGATACTCAGTTTGATTAACTAAATTATCTGTAGGTGTAAAACATCTATCCTCGCCTTTAACTATTGGTAGATTAGACTTTTTAGAATTTTGCATACCATATTTTTCCAATAAAGATTCAATGTAGTTAGTTTGCGATAAACTGATACCGTCTTGATTTTGTACTACTTCCATGCCTAAAAATTTTGAATTTTTAGTTGTTTCATTTAGAACAAAAATTTCTTTAAGTTTACTAATTTTTTCATCGCATAACTTAGAATTATTTGAAAAAATTGCTAAATCATCAACGTACACGCAAATTGCTAGAAAATTCATATCATCTTTATAAGTAAATACACAATTATCAGATGCAAGTGGAGAGAAGCCAATCACTTTCAATTCATGTTTAAGTTTATTATGCCAATTTCGCCCGCTTTGAGGCAAGCCATATATACTACGTTTCAATTTACACACATTATTTTTACCAAATTTATTTTCATAACCAGGGGGTATTTCCATATATACAGTTTCTTCAATGTTACCATATAAATACGCTGTTTTTACATCAAAAAATCTTATAGATAAATTCAGCTTAGAAGCGATTGCCATTAATAACCTAAATGATTCAATATTTACTACCGGTGAATATGACTCTGAATAATCAACTGTTTTTATTTGATTGAAGGCCGCTGCTACTAACCTAGCTTTATAAATTTCCTCATTATTTACCTTTTTAATTGAATAAATCCATTTACTTTTAATTATTTTTTCATTTTTTGGCCTTTCAACTATCTCAAAAACATTGTGTTTATTCATGGAATCGATTTCCTTTTCCATAGCGATCTCCCATTTATTACAATTTCTTTTATTTTTTATTTCCTCAAAATTTCTCGGTACGGACTCCCCATCAAGGTCATTTAAAGCTAAATTAGCTATCATTTTATTTTTTATTCTTTCTGATCTTCGCAATTGGGGTGCCGATCTATAAATAGATTCTGACTCATTCTGTATTTCATTTTCTTCTAGCATTTGTTGTTCAGACGAAAAATCTGATAAATTATTATCATTGTTCCCGGGTAGGGAAGAAGTTTCGTTTTCATTAAACTGGGTTAATTCTTTAATATCCCACAAATAAGTTTCGGTTTCACTTTTTAAGAATTCATTACCTTTAGATGTTTCATCAAATTTAACTGATCTTTCTTCAATAATTTTTCTTTTTTCGATATCATAAATTCTGTATGCGCGCCTATTTCTAGAATATCCAACAAATATACCTTTCTTAGCGGGAACATCGAATTTATTTCTGAATTGTTTAGGAATGTGATAGTAAGCTACACAACCAAAAGTTTTTAAATGAGTTAGTTTGTGTTTTCTACCTGTCCATATTTCGATTGGGATTTTTTGTTTACCTTTTCGCGGCGTGTTATTAGAAATGTGGGTACCCCAGTAGAAGAATTTTTTTTGTCAATCTGCGACAACTATTTACGCATTAGAAAATAATCTGCAGCATAATTTAACAATGAGTTCCGAGGAAAAAAAATTACCGGATTCAGTAAGCATATTTTTATCACATGTTTGCATTTATATAATGTTATTAATCTGTCAGATATGTCAAAGCATTGTAGTTATAAAATTTCCATTACATATAGCTAGATAAAGAGTTAGCATTAGCAATTATCTTTCATATTGTATAAGAACTACTATTTTGTTTATGATTTTGTTCATACTGACTCTAGTAAAATACTTGCAGGAAACTCTAAACATTGAAATTAATGCAACTTTCTAAAATTTTCTGGTTCCTGTGTAATTAGATGGAGGGACATGACGTATAAACTTTTTCTTATCAACACACTGTAAAAAATAGGTTCTTAAAAATAAGTATATATTATCTCAAAATAGCCCCAAAACAATATATACTTAAATTTGAAAACCCATGTACTCATTTTTGAGTATATTGACATGCTCAAAAATGGGGTTGACCAATAAGAATCCCAATATCCCCATGTTTGGCATGTCAATGTACTCAAAAATGAGTACATGAGTTTTCAAATTTAAGTATATATTGTTTCGGGGCTATTTTGAGATAATATATACTAATTTTTAAGAACCTATTTTTACTTTCTTCTATATGTAATATAGAGAAAGTATTGGATTCGCGAAAATTTTCGAAGTCCACTTTTTGATGGATTTACATGTTTTGGGATGTGGAGAACACGAATCAATAGTTTTTAGAAAATGTCTGTCTGTCTGTATCATTTTTTTGTGGACGCTGTATCTCACGAACCAATGAATGAAATTTAACCAAACTTGGTATTTAGTTGCACCCTGACATGAACTGGTGCTGATTAGATTTTGGGATCAATAGCTCAACAGGTGGCGCTGTAATCGCATTTTATGCAAATTTTTAACATGGCAGCATAGGACAAAATACCGTATAAATGGGCATAATGAGAGTTATTTTAAACTTACGATTGTAAAATTAATATGAATTATTGATAATAGTAGTAGTTAACTAGGAAACAAATTTTGTGCATGGGGGGGCATCGGTTCCCCCCGGGGGGGATAAATTTTCAAGATGGGTATCTTTCGAAAGGTCTCGTCAATACCTTTAAAACGAATGGTTGAACTATAAATCTGTGATAATTTAAAACAAAGTTATCGATTTTTTTCACTTTTAACAAAAAAAAAAAAAAAAAAAAAAGAAAAGAAAAAAAAAATCGTACTTTTTTTTTTTTTTTAAATATTGTTACTGATTGAATATGTATAGGTAAATATAGAAGAAAGTCTTGTGGTGGCCACAACATACTAGTTTACAGTGCAATTACAGTTTGTTCGTCATTGCCATCTGTACATTTTAATTGCATTTTGCTCACCTTCTCAATGTCCAAGCCCTAACTTTCACAGAAAACTTGTAATACTGGAATTGAAACTATATATAACCCATTAGGTGCCGAAACTCCCTCTGCAGGAACATTTAATTACGATTTTTTTTTCTCTACAATAATTATGGTAAATATATATTTTTATTTTTTACATTGAACATTGAAGTGCCTAGATTCGCTGGTAATTTTTCAAAAAGTTTGTAATGCAATTTTTTTTTTTTTTTTAATTATTCAAATAAAATCATCTGTTTCTACTGCATAAGAAGAGAAAATCGTAAAAAATAACTTATTATTCAAGTGCAGGGGTTTAAAATGATGGATATTAATTAAAAAATTCGTTTCTTCAATTATAACAAAGAGGGATCAAGAAAATTTAAGAGTTATGCAGTTTATCAACATCTATTCTACCTCCATTAGGTGCCATGTCTCCCATTTTGGAACTATATCATGCCTTTGAACAAAATAACTGTTTTATTATTATTATTATTATATATGATTAGGAATGCATTTTGTAACCAAAGCGTACAAAAATGCAAAATTTTTGAGTGAGATTCATATAGCAGGGTTAAGTAACTTAATGGGTTATGTAACATCAATGAGTTAAGTAACTTAATAAGCACAGGTATTTTCTTTGACAGCTCAATAAAATACTTTCAAATAAAACCTGTGATCCTTTCAGATCCAATTTCTTCTTCTATAGTGCTAGCGATCCATTTATAAACATACTGGTATTCAAACAAAAGTGTGTCAAGCTCAAGATTATTAAATTTTTAAATTGATACAAAATCTAGTATATATTCAAAGGTGCAATAACAAAAATTACATGAGTAGTGAGTGATATTGAACAATTCTACCTCTAAATAGGTTCTGCAATTTAATGAAGCAAATTTAAACAGAATGTTGATAGTTATGCTGCATATGGAGAAAGAATGGGAATCTTCTGCAGGGAACTTCATTACCGATCGGTAGCAAATGCTAAAAAAAGGGGGGGGGGGGTGTCCCAAAAAATTATATGAATGAGAGATATAAAACATTTCTATTTCTTTATAGGTTTCAGAATCTAATAAAGTAAGCTTAAAATGAACATTGACATTTATGCTCTGGATGGGAGAAGATTGGAAATTACAATGCTTCTATGGAGCGTTTGATTGCTGATCGTTAGTGGAGAGGGGTGGGGGAGGGGAGTAAAGCAAATATGAGTGAGAGGTAGTAAACAATACTTTTTTTTAGGTTTTGGAATCTAAGGAAATAAGTTTAAAAAGAACATTGGGATTTATGTTGCAGATGGAGAAAATTTGAAATCATAAGAATTCCGCGAGCCGTTTGATTGTCGATCGTTAGTGGGGGGAAGGGGGGAGGTCCCAAAAAATTACATGAATGAGAGATATTGAATAATTTTACTTCTTTATAGGTTTTAGAATCTAATAAAGCATGTTTCAAATGAATATTGACATTTATGCTGTGACTGGAGGAAAGCTTAAAAATTACAACGCTTTGATTTTTTAATCACCGATCGTTAGCGGGAGGGGGGAAGGGAGTAAAACAAATGTAAGTGAAATATTAAACAATTCTACTTCTTTATAAGTTCTTAAATCTAATTAAGTAAGTTTAAAAAAAAAAATATTGATATTTATGTTATTGATGGGGGGGGGGGGAATTGCAAGGAATTCGCGATCTGTATGATAGCCGATCGTTAACAGGGGGTACGGGGGAGGGGTCACAAAAAAAATTATATGAGTGAGAAATATTGAACAGTTCTACCTCTCTATAGGTTCTAGAATTTAATAAAGCATGTTTAAAATTAATATTGACATTAAAATTAATATTTTCTATCTTTTTCCATCCACAACATAAATGTTGTGGATGGAAAAAGATAGAAAATTGCTATCTTTCCTGCCAAAATCGGGAGATTTGCAATTTCTGCATAATGTTGATTTGGAAATAATCTGCAGACTAAAAAAGAATCTGCGACGTACGTCGCGCGTCTCGCATTTTCTGCTATGGGGGTGGGTACTACAATTTATGGCTTCCGCCCAAAATCTAAGTGGCAATTTACTATCATATAACAAGGTTCTTGCACGTTCTACTAATACTCTTACACATTTTTCTGCAATACCGTTGCTTTCAGGATTATATGGTACTGTTTTCTCATGTATAATTCCAGATTTTTCTAGAAAATTTTCAAATTCATTATTTACAAATTCTAAACCGTTATCGGTTCTTAAACGTTTAATTTTCTTATTCATCTGATTTTCATACCTTTCTTTGAAAATAGTAAAAGCATCAAATGCTTCATATTTGTGTTTCAAGAAATAAGTGAAATACATTCCGGAAAAATCATCAACCAATACTAAAAAATATTTAGAATTTCCTAAGGAATTAACATTTATAGGTCCTGCTAAATCAGCATGAATCAATTCTAATACAGAACTACTTTGATCAAAATTTACTTTTGGATGATTTTTCCGAGTTAACTTACTAATGTCACATGATTCACAATTAAAATTTTCAGAATCTCTAAATTTTATGCCAATAATATTTTGCATTTTTATCATATATTGTGGATTTAAATGGCAAAGCCTTTTGTGCCAAATATCATAAGATTCCGATTTATTTATTAAGTTACATTCTAGAGAATCAGGTGACATATCATTGTAAGGTTCTAATATGACTTCAAATCTATTATTTATTTTAACAGCTTTTAACACAATTTCATCATTTTTACTTAGAACTAAGATATGATCTCTACTTGATTTAATCTTATAACCTTTATCCATTAATTTACTTACAGAAATTAAATTATTTCTCAAATCAGGGATATATATACACTCATTCATAGTTAAAATATTTTGAGAATTATTTACCAAAGTTTTAGCGCGAACAGTTCCTATACCAGTAAAATTTAAAGTAGAATTCTTACCTGCTAAATTGATATATCCATTATCATTAGCAATATCACTAAAATAACTCAAATTATTTGTTAAATGACAACTTGAGCCTGAATCTAATAACCAAATGTTATTTTCAGAAATATCAAATTGTTCTCTATTCGCGGAAAGTGCGAAATCACTATCATTTTTATTTGCATAGTTCGAGTTTCTGTTTCTAAACTGTTCTTTGTTTTTGTTCTTGTTGTTATTATAAGTATTTGTTCTTTTATCATGAGCGTTCGTAGGTAAGTTATCTTTATTTCGAAAATAGCAGTTTTTAGCAAGGTGATTTGTTTTCTTACATATGAAACAACTTTTCACTCTGTTTTTGTTCTCACTTTTAACGTGGAATGCTTCTTCTCTTCTAGTCTTTTGGTAGTCAGGTGATCTCAGGATTGTTCTTTCTTCTTCGCGTAAGATCTCGAGTATTTCATCTAAATCTTTTTCTCTTTGAGTTTTCAATATTTCTTTAATTTTCGAGAATTTTCCTCTTAGTCCTCTTACAGTATAGTAGACGATTTCTCGCTCTGTTATTTCCAACCCGAGTGAAGCACACTTCGTTTTTAATCCTCTTGCTCTTGCTATGTAATCCGTTACATTTTCTTCTGGATTTATTTCAATATTTTTTATTTCATTACTTGCATCGATTTTTCGATCTTCCAATTTTCCTGTAAATGTTGATTTTATTTTTTCCCATAAATTCTTAGCGTTTCCTTCGTCTGCGAATTGTAGACTTTGTTCATCGGATAATGAAAGTAATATGTATGAAACAGCTTCAGCATTCTTAGTATCCCATTCAGCCCGTTCTTCTTCTTTTAAGTCTCCTGCTTCTTTAATCACTACGTCATACAATTTTTTAATAGTTAGAACAGCTTTTAATTTTAATGACCACGTGTGATAATTAGTACTATTTAACAGTGGTACTGACGGGATTAATTTATCCATTTTTAATTTTCTTTTTAATTGAAAATCTACTTTCGCTGATCCATTTTTTTTTTTTTTAGTTTTATTTTTAATTACAGGAAAACGTGGCGGCGTTTCATTTTTCGCCGATGATCGGACGCAACCAGCGCTCGGCTACCACATGAAGTTACCCAGACGGGGGCTAGACTTAAACTAACGTTTATTTACATATGTACAGTTACAGAGAAAAGAGAATGAACACACAGCGCCATCTATTGGCGTATTATAAAACACTTTGAGCATTATCACTACTTATATTATACCAACAGTAACCTTTTTTTTTTTTTTTTTAAATCCCTGTACACAAATTTGTAGTAATATTTGTAAAATTCCCATTTGTTTAATTCTATAATTATAACAGATGGAAAGGAATGTTTGTGTTCAGGGGTTACCCCTGATTTCAGGGTTTTTAATCTAATCCATCCTTATTTTCATATATACTACAAAAATATCTTATTTTCATTGGTTGTCCATTTGTCATCCAGGCGATATGTGAACAAATTGTATATTTTTATTGATTATCTGTTACAAGATACAAAAAAATTAAGGGCTTGTGGTCTAAATAATTGAGAATCATTTGTCATTCTAGGTTTTTTTTAATTTGAGACTCTTAATTTTCAGGGGTTTTCCGTTTGAGTCATAATCTTCTCTGGATGGGAGTGTTACAGGATGAAATCGTAAAAATTGTAAAAAGATTGTTGTACTCAGGAAAAAAAAAAAAAAAAGGTTGCTTTTGTGTAGTTCTGTATACTGTCTAAAAATATAACCCAATATTATGTACTAAAATTTAAAACAGTTAAAAAAATTAAAAAAAAAAAAAAAAAAAAAAAAAAAAGAGAGAGAGAAATTTTTATAACTCAACTAGAAATGCCACTTGAGCATTTCATAATGTATCTGAATATTTTGAATGGTCCTATAAAACAATCAATTGTGCTAATCATACATAATTCAGAAAACATGTTTATGTATATATAATGTATGTTAATTACTTTCTCTTACCCATAAAGTAGAGAAAGTATTGTTTATGGGTCAAATTTTTGAAATTGAGTTTTTGTTATATTTACACATTTTGAGGTCCCCTGAATCCAAAAATCATGTTTTTAGCAGTTGATCTCTGTGTGTGTCTGTCTGTTATCAGCATATCTCAAAAAAAAAAAAAAAAATTATAGCAGAAAGTCGAAACTTGGTATTCTAAATGTGTATGATATAGGGATGCTACACTAAACTTTTTGTTGAGATCAAGCAAATGGTTCGTGTACAGGGATACCCAAGAAAATTCAAATACATTACGTCTATGGGGAAAATTGCAAGTAAGTAGAGTTTAACATCTATAGACTGCACTAAACCAAATGAAATGAATATATATATTTTATATACGTAAAAACATGTTTCATGTAGAATATGGTATAGAAATCATTCACTGCTCATTTACAGGGCTACACAAAAGAACTAGATTATAGTGCAACAATAGTTGAAAATTGATGGAAGTGTATTTCAGGTTGAGCCATGTATTATTACTATAGGATTATATTTAGGTGCACCATGTGGTCTGTACATAATCTTCAAAAGCTATACAGTGCTGCGAATATTTAAGGGTTCACATTATTTTTTATTGTTAGTGGAAGTGTAATAATATTTCACCATGTCCAGGAAAGCTGCTGAGGAATTGAAATGAATTGCTCATAGCCATGTAGTAGATAATGTATTTTTTTAATCTAAATAATCAGCACTTGGTTTTTTGTATATTTACGTGTTTTGAGGCTTCCTGAATACCGAATTCAAGTTTATAAAGTTTAATCTTTGTCTGTGACTGTTAGAGCAAATTAAAAACAAATAATTTCAGACAATCCAAATGTTGTACTTTGAAGTTAATATGTTTGTTACTAGAAAAGTTTGATCAAGATTGATGTTTCAAGGAATGTTGGTGTGAAAGTTGTCTGAATAATTTTAAATGAACTTTTGAATTTAATAACAGATTTAAATTTTATATAAATGTAGGTACAGTAATGAAATGGGGGGTTGAGGGGGGCGCCACCTCACACAGAATTAATTATTTGTCATATAAAGCTGTTCCAAAGCCTGATTTGAATTGTTTTAACATAGGTTTGCATAACAATACTCGTTATATTACCCCTTAATCTCCAATCTGTATGTATAGTATTAAATTTCAGGGCAAGAGAAAGTCATATGAGTGACACACCAGATTATTTCATTATGTCTTGATCAGTATTAAAATAGATTTTCTTCAACCCCTATGGGTTAAAGAAATATTTTTCATAAATTGATTGTTATATTTTTGTGAACTCCAGTTACACAAACCAATAATGCTATTATTTATACCACTTTCAATAAGAAATACATTTTCAATACTGAACCTGGATAACATATATCAATTTCAAAGTGTACACAGAAATTAGAATACAGACAAATAAAAGCTGCAAACACTTTTTAACTTTGTTGAAAATTGGTAATTAAAAAAAAAAAAAAAAAAAAAAAAAAAATGCATGTTTTTTTTTTTTTTTTTTTTTAAGTATGATGCTAATTTCACAAAATATTTTTTAATATTCATTTTTAGCATATATTGTTTCTTGACCATGATGACATTTTTTACAAATTTTAGAAAACATAAAATGATTCGAAAATATAATCTGGTTTTGTACATGACCAGATCTTTTAAAGATAGACTTATGTACAAAATTTGGTGAATCTAAGTCACCCCTGTGTATGCTAAAATGTGATAATGTATTTTTACATACACACATTCAGTTTTATTAACTAGCAAAGCCCCGGTTCGGGAACGAACTGAATTCCGAATGTGGGTAAAATTTCAAAATCAAACTCGAAATGTACAAAACTTGGCCTGATGCTGCCTGCGTGCCAATAGATCAAAGTTTGTTAACGAAACCATTTTTTAATTCATGAAATCAATGAAGGTAGTGAATCAACGAAGGCTTTTCTCGCTTCGCTGGTCACTATATTTTAAAGAAACTCTTTTCTATATCGCTTTACAAAAAAAATAAAATTTAAAGAAATCATGAAATTGCTTTATAGCCCGCTTTGGTTTCGCAATGATGCCTTCAGCAGCAACCACTTATTCGCAGACTCTCAGGTGTCTATCCCTATTGCCTGTGACAATAGCTTACCAATGGGCTTCCATTTGGGTGCTTATCAGATGACAGTTTCGAAACGGACAGTACTGAAAAAATTGTAGCAATTTTATATTTGAATCCCAGTTACATATGAACAACACTATACGTGGTGTACATAATATTTTCTTTCACGTTATTTTCTAGATCTATTTGATTTATTTGATGAAACATAAAATGACAACAATTTCACAGGAAATATAATATTGCAATGTGCTATGATCAGGGCTGCCACTCAATAAAGATTCCAAAAATAATCGCTTTAGTTGCATTACATGTGAAAAATAGTCTCCTAAATAAGTCTCCTGAAGTAGAAAATAGTTTTCTTTTCCTAATCCTCCCCCCCCCCCCACTTTTTTTTAACCCAATATTAATGTTATAATTATAGAGTACAGGACCCATTAAAAAGTACAAAACTTTGAATAAACACCATCAGGCCTAGAAGTGACATTTTTAATAAATATTATAGGAATTGACTTTTCAAAATATAGGAATTTTATAGGAACTAATTTAGGAAGGGGATATCTTTATGCACACAAAAATTATGTATGAAATATTAAAATTATGTATACAGTATCAGGGTTCCCACAAAGGAAAATTTTTATATTTTATATAATTATTTTACATTTGAACATTTTTTGATAGCTATTTTAAAAATATCTCTATTTAAAAATAGTGGTATCTAAATTTCCCTCTCTGACAGCCCTGTACAGTACCAAAAGTCTGGATTTTTCAAAGAAATGTGTATCATTGTTATAAGAAAAACTGTGGCTTTTCTGACGAAGCCTTGCGTGAATCAATCATAGAATTAGCCACGGTTAGGGGGTAGCTCAAAAAATTATGTGTAAGAAACACCCATATTTTGGATCTTGGGGAGAAAAAAAAAACTCTCAAACAATATTAAAACTCAATATTTTTTGAAAAATACTGCATCGTTGAAAGTGGAAAAGAACTGTCTTCCCGATTCCAAAATCTTTTTTCTATGGGAGGAGATGACGTTTTAAAATGCGACTTCTTTTCTACTTTAAATTTTAGCGCTTCGGAGCGGCATTTATCTCCTTCGCTATTAAGAAAAGCAAACAGTACAAGGTGATAAATTAATTGGTAGTTAATATACTATAATTAATATCTGAATAACATTGTGATTACTGGTGATTAATATCTGAATAACAGAAGTCTACATCTAAAATTTAGGCTTGATAATTTTGACTGATCTTAAGGTTTTTCAAGTGAGCTGAAACCAAAACTGTAGCAGTTTTTCTCTAACAAGTGTAGACTTTTGTCAATACAGGATGTCTTCTGACATAATTTCATCTGCGATTTTTCTACCAATATTGTTATATGGTAACTTTTATAGTATGTTAATTATAATTAACCATGGAAACATACCATAAACTATTGAAAAGGAAAAAAATGTATAGGTAGTGCATTGACCAAAAATCTATACGTGATAGATAAAAATTAGCTTCATTTTCAATTTCAGCTCACTGAAAAAACATATAATATCAACTAAAATCATCAAATGAAAATTTTCAAACATTTTTGACAGACATCTTCTTTTATTAGTATCTATAAATCTGTACACAAATTGCCATAATATCTAAGAAACAAGCAATTAAAAAAAGCTCAACCATGGCTGTGCTAATGTTAAGCCTCAAAAACTTTATAAATTCAACGGAAATGACATTAGTAAAACCTTAGTATTTTAAATAGGCAATATCCTTTTAAGAGACACCTTACACTTCTGAGTATTAGATACTGGCTCAACTTCTAGGAGTTGCTTGTATAATGAAAAACGGCGATCTCTCTAAAATATAAAACTGCCAATTTTGTAGATCTACGATGTGCAGTGTATAATAAGCTCATTACAGTACAAACATATGCACATAGAGATGTACAGTTATCTTGTTTTATTAATATTGATATGTTTCATAATTTTTTTCTTCGTTTTATATAATTAGTATTCAATAGAAATAATTTTGGTAAACTTTTGTGTATAATTCTTAAACAGAGACACACAAAATAATTTGAATTTATACTACACAGATTCTTTAAAGTTTATTTTACCTCATAGTACTTTATAATATTACAGTAAATATTTCTTGAAATGTATTTTCAGTGATATTCATTTTTCGGATACATATACACTTAATATTTTATATGGTGCATGTATTAACTGTTATTTTGATATAAGATGGCAAATGAATATTTAATTTAATTTTAATCTTTTAAGTGTACAAACAACTTATTTCATTATCTTATTATTGAATTAATATATAAATTTTTCAATAGCTAATAATTAACAATTTGAATGTTATTTATTTATTGTATATTAATATTGTTGAAATTTTAATTAAAATAATATTTTTCAGTGTAATATTATTAATCATTTTAGTGAACACAGGTTATTTTGAAACATTTTTGTTTTATTTTTGAAATAAAATATTAAAGACTAGCCGCTTTCGGCGACCAGCTGGTTCGCGATCCTTAAAAAATCCGACTTTATGAAACTCCCACTCGGTGGCGCCTTTTTGCCGTTTCAGGTCTTACAACAGCTTATTGACATATAGTGAAAATAGCTTAATTGAAAAATTTAATCGCAGTAAATTCCCGCTAGGTAGTGCCTGCGGTACCCTCTTCCAGTTTCAATATCTGAAACAACCTGTCCGCTCACCGTGTTACGATCTTTCAAAATTCTAACTTTAGCAAAGTCCATCTCGGTAGTGCCTGCGTCGCCTTATCCCCATTTTAGAACTTAAACAGCTTCCACACGCATACCGTAAATAGATTTGAAAATTTTAACTGTAGCAAATTTTCGCTCTGTGGCGACTAAGGCGCCGCTTTACGTTTCATGATTTGAAATAACCTGTTCGCTCACTATATAAAGAACCTTGAAAATTCTGATCGTGGCAAATCTGCAACCCGGTGGGGCCTACGGTCTCGCAATCTTCTCCCTATAAGTAATTTACTGATAATCAGAATTGGAGATATTGAATTATTAAAATGTCAAAGCGCCCTCTGGTGACAGAGATTTGCAATATGTACTCCTCAATTTCAGTTTAAAAGACTTTTAAAATATTTTACCTTTGAAATTATGTTAATTAGAAGCTGAGATACAAAGGTAATATAAGCATTGTTATAACAAAATTTGTGTCTGATTTTTTCATGGTTTTTCTTTTAAACTTGCGTGTTAAAAATCCTTAATACGAAATGTGAACGGAGTATCGGAATTAGAAAGCCTGCATCATAATTAGAATTGGAGATATTGTAATAAAGGTTTTCTGGATTTTTTTTGTGGTTTTCTCTGAAACTCCCGTGCGGAATTTAACGGCTTATATCAGTTTTAAAAGTCCGTAATATTTCAAATGATGTGTTATAAGTAATTTAAGCATAATTAGAATTCTACATATTGAATTATTAAAATATCAAAGCACCCTCTGGCGACAGAGATTTGCAAGATATACTCATCAATTCTAATTCAAATAACTTTTTAAATGATATATTACTTATGAAGTTATGTCTATTAGAAGCTGAGATACAAAGCTAATATAGACATTTTTATAAAAAGATTTGTGCCCGACTTATCCATGGTTTTCTCCGAAACTTGCATAATTACGGGCTATATAATGTTAAAAATCCTTAGTACGATATGTGAGCAGAAATTGGAATTCGAAACTCTGCAAAATATTAAAGAATAAAGGTGTTCTGTGTATTCTGTTGTTTTCTCCGAAACTCCCGTTCCTTTTCTACAATTTTGCCCCTTCACTCTCCCCCCTCTTTTCTGTCGATAATAATAATTTTACACTCGAAAATATCCGCAATCGATTTACCTTGCCTTAAAATCTAAATATACCAACCAATTTCAAACGCTGTAACTCTTTTATTTTTGCCCCTTTTCCCCCTCCCTCAAGCCCTCCCTAATAATTGTACTCTTTCAAAAATATTCACAATCGAATTATCGGGCATTAAACCAAATACTACGAAATTTCAACGAAATTTCAATTTAAAATACTGCAAAATATAAAAGAAATCTTTTTCCAATAAATATGTCATTTTTTTTATTTATTCATATATTTTCGTGAAAATTGAACAGTAGCTTTATAATATGCTGTCTAAGTCGAATATTCATTTAAATGTAAGGTAAATGAAAATTAGAAAAAGTTTGAAAATTGCAATTTTTCCCTCCACTATAAAACAGGTGATATCTTAATTGATTACAACCATTTCCATTTTCATCACAGACAGTCGTCTGCCTGTTGCCAACTAAATTTCATACTTTAGTTAATTTTAAAAAATATAATTGATGTATCGATAAGCCACTTGCACTCTTAGATTCGGAAAAAATTCCCCTTTCATTTGGTACCAAATTCGTAACGATCGGACTAATATTTCTAATTTATTTTCCACTTTTCTGCTTTTAACTCTGTTAAAATATCTATTTTTATGCAATCGCAGTGAATTCTCAGTCATTGAGATCGCTTTTTGATTAGACATAGATCTACATTTTAATTAATATCTCCAGAACTAATTAAAATTTTTAAATTCTGTTTTCAGGAGCCCCTCGGGAAGGCTTTGGAGCACCCGTATGTCAAATTTTGTACTTCTGCGTTCAGTAGGGGCTAAACATATAGATGCACAGAGAGACAGACAGACAGACATCTTCTTTTATTATTATAGATTTACATTGATATATATGTACAACTAAAACATGATGAGCTTCGACTGCCATAAAAATGAAGTGTTACTTTGATATATGGTCAGAACTAAGATGTAAATACATGGCAATAACAAAAAATAAATCTGTTAATGAAATTTTATATTAGTAATTTTTAATTTTGTAGACGTTAAAAGCACTATTTTAGAGTCGAAATATCATAAATGACAACTAAATGTAAGATAACATTTTGGAATGCCGTAAAACACCTCTAATATTGGTTTTAAAAAATAATGCTAAATTCACAACTTTTTGAAAACTTTCAAAATTCCCTTGTTTTAGAAACTTTTCAAAATTCCCTCTCCAAAAAGACCGGGTTTATTCCAGGGTTGTAAAAAACCCAGATTTTTTGTAAAAAACTCTAATTTTATGGGAAGAAAACCCGGGTTTTTTGGAAAATAGAATTTCTTTTTCCCACTATTTTTATTTTTAAAAAATAAAGAGATAATGTAATATTTATATTTTTTTAAATAAGATGTGCACTTTAAATTTTTCAAATCTAAATTAAAAGTGTTTTTATTTTCACTACAGAAGTTTTGATTTAATCTACATTTTTCTTATATAAAAAAATCCTTGGTTTTTTTGGGGAAAATAGGTTTTTAAAAAAATAAAGGAATTTTATAATATTTAAGCCCTTTTAAAGCAATAATCCACAGTAAAATACTTCTTTACATGAGAACTTTATATACAGGAATTTCAATCAATATTTACTTTATTATTTTAAATTTTCTTAATTCAGAATTGAATATACTAAGAAATAATTCAAAGTTATATAATAACGAAAAGAAAAAAAACATTTGCAAGGTAATAGAGAAAGATAAGTTTATATTCATAATTTAAAAGCAAAAGTTTATCTTTTTTATTAAATAACGCAGAAATGGTGGGAATATAACAATGGAGCAGAATAAAAATACTTTAATGAAGGTTTACTTTCCATACGAGAGATTTTCAGACAAAATTTCAAACAAATATATAATTTCTACCAGTCTTATTCATATTTACTTTTCAATTGTACTAATTTTTCAGTTTTTAGCAAAATGTTAATTTATGAATATTATATTACTGTAATTGCATTTTTTCTTTTTAACATGACAGTATAGAAAAATATTTCGTATGAATGTACATAATAAGATTTATTTTTAACTTGTGATTATAAAATTAATATATATTTATTATTTTCAAAATTTTCGATTTTAAAAGCCCTGAAAAATTTCACCTCTGCAAATATCATATTAATAAATTTTTGTTTTACATTTATGATAAATTGATATTTAATTTTAAAAAACTTCACTAGTTAAATTTAAAAAAAAAATTATTTTTTTATCTAGTTTAAAAATCGAAGAAGAAAATTTGTGCATGATATGCTTACATGAAATATCCGTGAATTATTTTCTTATTTTCGGTCACGCATTTGATAAAGCATGCATCATAGAATACAGATGATTTCGACTACAAATTTGTATCAAGAAACAATGCAAGGTGCTTTGTCGTCCGCTATGAGTTTGGCTACAAATTCGTATCAAGGAACAATGCAAGATGCTTCGTCGTCCGCTATGAGTTCGGCTACAAATTTGTATCAAGAAACAATGCAAGATGCTTCGCCGTCCGCTTATGAGTTTGGCGACAAGTTCGTATCAAGAAACAATGCAAGGTGCTTCGTCGTCCGCTATGAGTTTGGCTACAAATTCATATCAAGAAACAATTACACCAATTGTAAAATTGAAAAAATTAAAAATTGATAACATAAAATATGATATTCTAATCAGAAATAAAAATAAAAGAAAAAGAATTAATGTATGTACAACTTGACAAAAAAATTTCATGGATAAATTTCTTATTTAATAATATTAATACTGATTTTACAAAATTCATAAATTTAGATAATGATATGGACATCAAAAATAGTTATACAATTTATTTGAATATACATAAGAAAATGATTGATTTTTATAAAGAGTTTAAAAACATCATGTAAATCATCTGTATTGATAGGTGATAGTATTCGGCGCTGCGTCGCCACTTAAATAATCCTACACAATTAATACATTAACTTATCAATGTAAATAAATCGATATTATTGTATATATATTTACTAATACAATATAATAAATTTTTTAATTGTATATCATGTCTGTTTTTATTTTCTAAATTGTTATATTTATTAAATTTAGTCAATCTTAAAATTTATAGGTTCAACTTTCTGCCGATTTATAAAATAAATATATGGTCGATAGAAAAATTATTGTTGCAGAATGATATTATTATTAATTAATTTATTTATCTCATTATCTTTTTGAATTTACAAAACAATATTGTTTTTATAATTTTAATAAATTATGATCCGGGAATCGAACCCAGAACTTCAAATTATAATTTTTTGTAGGGAGTTTGATGCTTCAATAATTTTTCCATCGACTGTAAAATCCATATAGTGTGCATTCAATCAGACGTTCAGAAGTAGTCAAAACTAAAATATAGGAAATATTGAGAGACAATTAAAAAATATAGGAAAGATAGGAGGTTTCATAAATATATAGAGTGCTGCGAGGCCTGCACCATAAAATACAAGAACTTTCAACAATTGTTTCAGGTCAAAAGAAAACATGACTCTTCGTCAGGCGAACAAAGTAGGGTACAAGTGCTGCAATGCAAACAAATCCGCTTTGTTTGCATTGCAGTATTCGTGCAGGGTGTCAACAATCTCTGAAAACAAGGAAAACATGCAAAAACCAGAGAGCTTTATCTGTGATGTAAATAATTCATTTACCTTTTATGTTTCCATATTTTAAATTAATTTTATTAATATTTTTAATTTTCATAGCAACAGAAGTTACTTAGTGAGGATCAAAGAACCTCATGGCGTACATTGCGTTCTGGCCACTAACCCTTTTTATTCTTTGGGTCAAAAGGTCAAATATATATATCCAAATAATTTTATTTACATAAGAGAAAAGAGGAATCAATTTACTTATTGGCTAGAATGCTGTAAAAAGAAATATGCATACAAAAATAATGTTTGTAAGAAAACTAATCTGCTGCATCAAAATTAATCAATTTTATTTTCCAAACCACACTAGTAATTCCAAATTAAGTAGGATATAAAAATTAATGATTTTTAAAATTTGAATAAGTATTCATATAAACTAATATATATATATTTATTATTAATAAGTAGGCACTCTCTCTCCAAATGATAAAATGGTCATTATTTTAAAACAGAAGCAAAACAAATCTTTCTCACCCCATGTTCTTCTCTTGAGAGCTGCTGAAACCCAACTAAATTTAAAACTGCCGGAATAACAGAAGGTGGAGTCAGAACCATCACCCTATTGGTTCTCAGCATGGTGTGATATGACATCACCACTAGGAAAGAAGAACCAATTTTTCTCCTGTGTGTGTGTTGCAGTAAAGCAAACACAACAGGGTGAGTTGAGCCAGCTGAGAGAAACAATGCATTTAAGTGCAGAAAACGATCTTATTTAACATTTAAAAAGAAGTGATGTTTTTAACATCACATTACCCCTAACGACCATTAAAAAAATTTGGAAGACTAAAAATGTGAATGGAGAGTGCATACCTACATTTACATGAAGGATTACAAATTTTTTTTTTTTTTTTTACTTACATGTGAAAAAAAAATATCCATATTGACTACATAATATTGTAGGAACGGCCATTAAAGGCATGAATGTAACAAAGCAAATTTTTAAGCAACTGAAATGTCTTACAATACTCTTAATAACATGCACTTGATAAAAAAATTTGGAAATTTTGAGAACAATGTACATGTGACACAAAATCTGAACCAAACACAATACAAAATCGATAAGTAAAGCTGAAACAATAAAATTCCGACAAACAACCTAATATCAACGCCTACCCTGGTAGGTGATCAATTCTACCAAAATAGGCGAGGAATACACCATTTCATCAAAAGCAATACTATCTCAGCACTGTGGTTACAGACATTCTCAAATAAAAGATTTTATTGATACAAAAGTGGTCAGTGACATATCTAACAATATTTATTAGGATATTGACAACTAATAAAATATATCTATAAATGCAAACAGACACAGCTTTTATCAACAAGTGACATGAGTAAAAAAAAATATTGATACCCTTTAAAAAAAAAATAGTATTATAAACAGAAATATTGAAAATCATACAAAGTGCTGCAAAATTTCTTTCCTATAAATTTGTAAAAATAATTAGTTAGAGCGAATAAAAAAAAATGCATGACATGGCAAAAGGATTTTAGTGGATGTACAATTTCAACAAAAATATTTAACCAATAATCTTGATATTAAATACACGCATTATGATAAAACAAAATCAGTTATTGTATTTCAGTATAAAATATTTACAGATGACCTCTTGAAGCATTATTATGAAGGAGAAAAAAAAAATCAAAATAAGTATCAATACAAATGTCAAAATAATCTTACAGATAAATAATACATTACGGAAAAGGCATTCCAAGTATTCGAGTATAATATTCGAATAAGATTTTTTAAAATTTTATCATTACCATTATTATTATTATTATTTAAAGAATATACATATTATAAATGGAAATAATAAATGTGAGTGGCTACTGAGGCCACCAAGTTAGATTACTAAACAAAATCAAAAATGCACTTAATATAAACGTCAAATAATACTCAAATAAACATACTATCAGATATAACCAAAACAAAACTGCAATGTCAATAATCACAATAAACAAAAAATTTTATCAAACATTATACACATTTATATACATATCATGTGTGGATTGTGTATTAATTTGATTGTGTAATAGTGTGGATGTAGTGTATACTTGTGTTGTATAAGTGATGTCTGTGTCTGTGAAAATGGTGTGGAAGCTTCCAGAAATTGTATTTAATAACCCAATATATTTATAAACATGACAATGTGTAGGAATTAATATATGAAAAGAAAGAAGAAAAATTATGTATGCACATATAAATATGCAAGTTTCCGATACATATAACATACACATACTGTACATTTTGAGCAGTAAATAATTATAGTATAGTTATCAAATTTAACAAATAAGACAATATATAAAATAAATCAGCATAACAGAAGATTTATATTCATATTAAATACAATACACACTTCACTAAGTTTTTGTAGATATTCAACATTTGCCACAGGAGAAAATATATATATAACTACACAATATATAATAGGACAATATACAAAATACAACTTATCAAATATACCTGTACCAACTCATACTTGTTTACAACAGGCAACTTTGGTGAATGAATTGCTTATCAAGTCCCCTAAAAAAAAAACTTTAAAAAAAAAACATGTTAAAAGAACATTTGTGAAAATGGAAACAAAAAACAAAAATTAAGTTTTGCATCTTGGTCTGAGATCATAATGAGACTGCGGTTGAACAATCCCAGCTGGTTGACCTGTCAGAATTGTTTGTGGAATGAGATGTTGCTTTCTTTTATGTGCCAGGATGACACGGTCTATGTTAATAGTGAATGGTTCAGCCCCTTCATTTTCGAATTCTCTGACGGAGAGTAACACGTCAGATATTACTTTTTGAACTGAATATGGGCCTATGAATCTTGGTTTAAATGTATCTTTGGTTTTTATAAAGACCATATCATTTTCTTTGAATTTCCGGAGAACTGCTTTTTTATGTTGTCTAGTATTACGTTGGTTTTGGTAAAACTTCATGTTATGATGCACTTGCCTAAAGATCTGTTTCATTGATTCCATGTATTTATGGTATTCATATGGAAATTCCAGTGTTTCTAACTGAGGAGCTTCAAACAAGTCAAAGATGCTTGTTATTGACCTGCCAAAATGCAGAAAGGCTGGAGAATATCCAGTTGAAGAATGAACGGTAGTGTTATACAGGTTCTTGTGTATCATCAAAGCCTGATGAAAATCAAATCCTTCCTTGGTAAGAGTGGAAATTGAGGATTTAATGCTGGTATTAATTCTTTCTGATGAGCCTTGTGTTTGCGGGTGTCCTGATGATGAATGGGAGATTGTAATTTTCAATGTCTGTGCCAAGTTGTTAAAGATGTTTGCTGTGAACTGTGGGCCTAAGTCTGAGAGTATCGCAGAGGGTCGACCAAAGGTAGTAATGTATCCCGTAATGGCTTTAACTACAGCTTGTGCTGTTGCATTTTTTACTGGTACCAATTCAATATGTTTAGAAAAATGATCGAGGAATGTTAACACATGGAAGCCATTGGAGAAAGGACCCAAAAAGTCCATGGAAACTAACATACTCGGCGCAGAAGGAACAAACATTTCCTGCAGTGGAGCAGGTGGAATTCTGTGCGGTTTATATTGAATACATAATGTACAGGACAGAACAAAGTTTTTCACATCTTCAAATAATCCTGTCCAATAAAAGTGTTTAAGTATTCTTCTGTATGTATTTCTAATTCCAAAGTGAGGCATGTGACAAATTTTTAATACTTTAGGTTTTAACTTCTGTGGTACTACAATTTTTGTTTTTGGAGAGTTTTCAGGCTGGTGAAACTTTCGTTTGATCATTAACAGACCTGTGTCCGGATGGACAAAATAATTTTTATATTTAGGAGAAGGTTTCTCCGAAGTGATATCGACAATAATTTTTAGCAGAAAGTCATCTTCTCTTTGCTCTTTAAAAAAACATTCTTCCGAGATTTCCATCATAAGATTATCTGCGTCAGAGCTGTTTAAGGAACGACTGAGTGGAGCAGCATCGTTGCTTAACAACTGAGGTAAGGAAGAACGATGAGGCTCTGATGAGGTGAGTGACTTATCAGATTTTTGTGTGACATTGAAATGATGGAGTTCAATTGTTGGAGAAGCTGAAGAAATGGGTAAATTGTTAGCCTCTTTAATTAATTCTGGGTTTGAGTTAAGGTCTTGAGTGTATGCAGAAAAGTCTTCTCTTGAAAAATAGTCTGCCAAAACATTCGTTTTACCTTTTACATATCTGAATGTGTATTGATAGTTTGATAATTCAATTAGCCATTTAGTAGTTAGATCAGCAGGAGAGGAAATTTTCTTATAGTGTTCGAGTGGTCTGCTATCGCTGAGAATGGTGAAAGGTCGGTTGAAAAGGAAAAATTTAAATGCACTGACTGACTTAGCTATGGCCATCAGCTCAAGCTTGATGGCTGAATATCGCTGTTCTGATTTAGATAGTGTTTTACTAAAGTAACTAACCGGAAGCAGAATGCCTTCCTTTTCTTGTAGAAGAACCCCTGAAATAGCAATTTTGCTAGCATCTGTATTAAGAAAAAATTGTTTTGACCAATCGGGTAAAGAAAGAAAAGGTTTAGAGAAAAAAACTTTCTGTATTTGTTTAAAGACTTCAGCATGTTCCTCTGTCCATTTAAATGTAGTTTTCGGAGATGTTAATTTTATCAAAGGATCAATTAATCGCGAGTAGCAGGGAATGAGTTTTCTGTAGAATCCACACAATCCTATAAATCTTTTTAGTTGTTTTCTGGTTGCTGGGATAGGAAATTGAGTAATTTTTGTAATGTTGGAAGAAATAGGATGTATTTTCTGATTTTGGATGCTGAAACCGAGATATTCAATAGATGACTGATGGAATTTACATTTCTTTGGAGACAATGTCAGATTGTACTTTTGTAGAGTAGCTAAAAGTGTTTGTAATTTTTCTGTTGTTTCCTGGAAAGAGTCACTTCCTGTAATAATGTCATCCTGGTAAGCATATATGCCTGAACAATTGCACTCTTGTATAATTGTGTCAATAAGCATTTGGAATGTTGATGCGGCTGATCTCAGCCCAAACATTAATCTTTTAAATGAATAAGTTCCCCATTGTGTAGTAAATGAGAGACGTCGTCTGTATTCTTTAGGTAATGAAATTTGATGATACGCTGAGGGAAAGTCTAATGTTGTAAAATATTTAAATTTTGAGATGTTATTTATTATCGTATCAATTCTTGGAAGAGGATAAGTGGAGCATCGAATCATAGAGTTGATTAACCTTAAATCTAGGGCCAATCTAAAGGAAGGTTTATCCTCCTTAGACACAGCTTTCTTTTTAACCATGAGCATTGGGCATGCCCATTCAGAGATATTTCTCTCAATGATCCCTGCATCCAGTAATTTGTCAAGTTGATCTTTTGCCTCTTCTTGAATAGCTTGTGGAATAGGAAAAGGGTAAGTTTTTAAGGGAATATCTGAAATGAATTTTATATGTGGAGTGATATGATCGGTGTGTCCAATCGACTTTAGTGAACATGAAAATACAGAGTTAAATTTCTGAAGAATATCTTGCATTATTACCCTTTCTGTAGGTTTTAAATGCTGAATAGAAAAATTATTTACATTAAATTCTTTCTGTCTTAAGGATAAAACTTCTGGTGTAGCCTTAATTAGATTACACATGTGATCAGGTGTATTTGTTGCAAGATCCAAGGAATTTTCTTCTATTTTATCTATCTCTGAAATGTATCCGCAAACGGTATTTTTATTTATATGCAGTTTCTTGCTCGAATTATTATACATAGGAATAAAAAAATTGAATTAATTCTTGTTTAGTAGAATTTTCCTTGATATGTTGTACCTCCATAAGAGAAGGATAGGACACAAGTGGACAATGCTTGTTAGACGATGTAAACATTACTAACTGATTTTCTGGAATAAGCGTGGACCGCACAGGCACATATATAGTATCCTGTGGATCAATCATAATCTTCTGGGTAAGCCAACATTTTTGATAAGAGGGTAAGTTCTCTTTATGAACATCAATTTTAGATTTTTTGTATCCAGTTTGGGGAAAATCCATATGAGTAGCTATCTTATGTGATGCCCGATTCATATCAGATTCAGATGATAGAAGACTGCAAGAGGGTACAGTGTCTAGAATATCTAAAGCATTTTCATTAATTTGTATTTTGTTATTGTGTAAATTGATAACTACGTGATGGGACTTTAAAAAATCAAAGCCAAGTATACCAATAAATTTAGATTCAGTTGGTATTTCAATAAGAAAAAAGGTGTGTTTGTAAAAAGTTTTCCCTATTTTAAAGGAAATGCAAACACATCCATCACATTGGACTATAGAGTTTACTGTAGATATCTTGACTCTTGAAGCAATTCTTTTGTAATATAATTTGTTTTGATTTTGTAAGAAGTAATGTTTTGAGAGTAATGACACAGAAGCTCCTGAGTCGAGAAGAAAATTCTCTAATGTTTTGTTTAACAGTAATTGTATGATGGGGAGATTGGGCAGATCATTGTCTGTGTGTAACAAGAATTCCAGTGAATTAACTAATATGCAGTCTCCATTTTCCTCCACACTCGGGGACGTTACCAGTACAGGAGATGTTGTCTGTATCGCAACAGATTTGACTTTGCGTTCTAATGACAAAGGGAACTTTGCCTGTGTGTCTGGAGATCTCAGAATGATTTCATTGTTATTTACAAAAAAATTATTAGGTAGATTAGAATATGTTGAGTTAGTCTGTGAAAAGTTGTTATGGTAATTGACTTTATTCAAACCTGACCTATATGAGGAACTCTTTGTATTTAGGAGTTTAGTGTCACTTCTACCATTCTCCACTTCTAGTCATTGTGAATGACTACTTTTGGTTTGAGGGGAGTTGGATTTAAATGTTTTAGGGGCCCTGGCTCTCCGTGACATGTCTCTATAAGGTCTAGAGAAAGTTTGCCCATTACGATATCTGTGAGAAAACTTATTATTTTGTAATTTTCTGAGTGCAAAGCACCTCTGAGCAGAATGTCCAGGTCTTTCACACCATTGGCATTGAATCGTGTGCGAACCTTTATATTTTGTGGAAATTTATTGTATGGCCGCTTGCTATAAGATGAATTGTTAATCTTAGTCAAATTGTTTTCTGAGTTTGTACCTATCACTTCACTATCTATTTTATGATTGAAGTTCTGAATAGTAGCAAAAGATGTTCCTGGTAAGACAGGGTTTACTTGCAAGTTATAAACTTCCTGGAATTTTTCGAGACATTCCACCATCTGATAAAAGGTTGTGGCTTTTTTGTGATAGTAAATGAATTCTAAAGTGGGGCGGAATGAGATCATTGAATTTTGCGATTAGTAATTGTTCAAGGGCTTTTTCTTCCATATCAGGAAAACGTTTTTTCACTAAATTTTCAAGCTTATTAGCAAAAATATTAATATTGACATCGGACTCAAACTTAAATTCGTTAAATTGTTGTGCTATTGCAGTTGCAGACTCTACCTTAAAATATTTCTTAAATATATTAAATAACTCTTTTGTATTTTTGGCTTTTTGGCAAGCTGGGGAGGAGACATAAAACTTAAGAGCAGTATCTGCTAATTTTGATTTCACAAAAGCCAAAGCATGGGATTCTTCCCATTTGCTGTTCTCAATTTTAAATTTCACTTGTTCAATAAAAAAATCCAATAAATGAGGGTCTCCAGAAAATGGCGTTACTAAAGTTTTGAATGGTAAACCTCTTGTCAATCCTTTGTTAGAAGCCATTATTTTTTGTATATATATGAAACTACTATATTGGCTATAAAACTACATGTGTTGATGGCTATTTGCATATAATAAATTCACGTAGTTGAGGAGAGAGAGAGATACCTACAATTTTTTTTTTTTTTTTTTTTTTTTTTTTAAGTCAACAATACAAAGTTCTGTTGACTATTATTTATTTAATCAGTTATTCAAAATATATTGAACCAAAAAAAATTTTCATTTGTACAAAGTTCCAGCATATCACAATTTTTGAAACAGGGAATTGTCTTATAGGTCACTTGGTATATATTCAAACACAAAAAAAAAATGTTATTGGTTATGTATGACTTTAAAAATAATTTCAGTAATTCTAGCAATAAAAATAAAATGACTTATTCAAAATAAACAATCTCTACAGTACCATTTATTCTTAAGAACAATAATCAAGTATTCCTTTCCGGCACCAAATGTATGTAAATAATTCATTTACCTTTTATGTTTCCATATTTTAAATTAATTTTATTAATATTTTTAATTTTCATAGCAACAGAAGTTACTTAGTGAGGATCAAAGAACCTCATGGCGTACATTGCGTTCTGGCCACTAACCCTTTTTATTCTTTGGGTCAAAAGGTCAAATATATATATCCAAATAATTTTATTTACATAAGAGAAAAGAGGAATCAATTTACTTATTGGCTAGAATGCTGTAAAAAGAAAAATGCATACAAAAATAATGTTTGTAAGAAAACTAATCTGCTGCATCAAAATTAATCAATTTTATTTTCCAAACCACACTAGTAATTCCAAATTAAGTAGGATATAAAAATTAATGATTTTTAAAATTTGAATAAGTATTCATATAAACTAATATATATATATTTATTATTAATAAGTAGGCACTCTCTCTCCAAATGATAAAATGGTCATTATTTTAAAACAGAAGCAAAACAAATCTTTCTCACCCCATGTTCTTCTCTTGAGAGCTGCTGAAACCCAACTAAATTTAAAACTGCCGGAATAACAGAAGGTGGAGTCAGAACCATCACCCTATTGGTTCTCAGCATGGTGTGATATGACATCACCACTAGGAAAGAAGAACCAATTTTTCTCCTGTGTGTGTGTTGCAGTAAAGCAAACACAACAGGGTGAGTTGAGCCAGCTGAGAGAAACAATGCATTTAAGTGCAGAAAACGATCTTATTTAACATTTAAAAAGAAGTGATGTTTTTAACATCACATTATCAATCTGGAAATATCAGGGAATTTCATAGAAAATACTGAAAAATCACCAAATGGATGATATCTTAGCACAGTGAGGGCTGCTTTTTTATTTTAGTTGAATATCAATAATTCAACATTAAAATAAAATGAATGTTAACAAAGAAAAAAGATTGAGATATTTTTGTCCATCACCAATTGTTTTAATTGTGATGGTTTATAAGCATGCTAGTATGTTACACAAGGGTAATACACAAAATTATGGAATGTATGTAATAAGTAACGGAAATCATGGAAAAATCATGGATTTCTGTAGCCACTGTGTCAGGCTTACTTCATCCCCTGACAAAAGGTCGTGTTTCCTTTCATACCGAAACAACTGTTGCGAGTTTTTACATTTTATGGTGTTTATTCAATGCTTTGTATTTTTTATTTTTAAATGCCAGCTCAGTGGTGCTTTTTTATAATAGTACCCATTATCCGGAACCTACGGGACCAAAAGTATTCTGGATTTTGGATCTTTTTCCGTTATTTATTTCCCTGAATTATAAAACATAACTCAAACTGATTGGTAATTATTTACATCTAGGTGTAACTATATGCAAGTTTTTATGAAATTCTGTGCCTTATTTCTTCAGCTAGAGCTGCCACAAAATATTAATTACACTCAGATAGGCATTTTCTAAAAAAACTTAAATCATATACTAGAACCCTCTAAATGAGCAAATCAATTAAAAATATTTAAGAATTTAATCCTTTCTTCTGACGAATATAACAGAAAGTAAAAAATAACTATAACCATGCACACTTAAGTACATTACTATTGATGCTACTCGCTGTCAGCATTGTAGCTGCCCGTTATTGTTTCCACTAAATGTGAATGACAACTTGATCATAAGAGCAAAATGCTAATTTTTTCTTATAAAATTTCCTTCCCTTTTTTTTTTTTTTTTTTTTTTTACTTATACTGAACAAAACTGTCTTGTCGAGAAATTAAAAATCCCTGGAAATCAATCATTGAATAAAATCCAGATTTTTTTCTTATGGTTGGATTGTGAATTCCAGGGATGTCTCGGATCACAAGCACCACTGATCACTGAGAAAAATGAATTATGTTTTAGTTTCTGATTTTTACAATATCTAATCAAATGCTTAATAGTTAACTTTAGTGCGATTTATTTTTTAAGTAAATAAAATTCTGGTTTTTGATATGAAATATTTTTAAAATCATATAAAAAAAAAATCTAAAATGATTGCAGATAATGAATCCTATATTGTTTAAAATAATCGGAATAAGTAAGTAGTCATTTTTACAGATGATTTATAAAACCAGATAATAATAAAAAAAACTCTATGTTTTTCAGAGATTATTTTTTTTAAATATTAGTAATATATTATAAAACACCAGACAAATAGTACCTGTTGCTCTTGCAACCTAGAATTGGTTTAGCCAGATATTAAATTTCTATCCTTTGATTTGTTCTCTTTCAAACAACACACAGTTTTGCTTTTAAGATAAAATTTTGTGAAGGTTTAACTTTTGACCAGGATTTATTTATTTATTTTTAATATAACCTCAGATGTTGTTCTTTTTAGTTGCTAAATGTTTAAAATAGTTGCCTATATTTTTTATTTGATACCAAAATAGTTGCTTTTGGCTAAAATAGTCACCATAGTTGCCTTCCCTTTGAAATAGTAGCTTTAGTTGCCAGTGGCAGCCCTGCATGATCGGCTATGTCTATCACATGAGACAATAAATTTTTGTGGTTATAATAGTAGTTGAGTTAGTTAATAGTAGTTGGTATCTAGAAAAATAAATAATGAAATATGTAAACCTGATCATGGTACAGCCTTAATGTAGCTCCCCTTGGTGACTTTTTGAATTTTTATCATCACTTTAGACAAAAATACATAATTTATGTTATTATTATTATTATTATTGTTGTTTGTTTGTTTGTTTGTTTCTTTCCCTTTCGTTTTCCTTTCCTTTCTTTTTTGTTTTTCAATATTTTATAATTTATTTATATTTTTTATGCGCTACTTGGCTTAAAGTGGCTTTTACGAAAGTGGAGTCCTTTGCGAAAAATATCCGGTCTATTTCAGCATCAAAATTTTAAAAATTACCCAGAATTATCAATATAATAAGTAAAGCTCTTTAATGTAATGCTGAATTAGCTTTTATGCCAAGCGGGATTCATCCGTGCCAGAAAGATACTATTTAAACAAAAGGGGGAAAAAAGTCTAAAATTGAGGTATATTATTTTTATTATTTTTTTTTGTTTTTGTTTTTTAACTCCATTTTCATTTTTTCATGTGCAAGAGCAAATTTAATATTTAATTTTTTTTTTTTTTGCATGAAAGCATATTTTATTTTATGTTAAAAAAAGAAAAAAAAAAAGTAATTTTTTTTTGGCAACAATTAAAAAGTCAACTCTTAAAGCTTTTACCAGGTTATTATTTTCACATTTTAATTAATTTTAAAAAATCTAATCAAAATTTCAGTACAAATAAGGTACCAAATGAAAGGGGCATTTTTTCTGAATCCATCGGTTTAATTAACTTATCGATTGGATAATTAGATTTTTTTAAATTAATTAAAGTATGAAAAGCTGGTGCCAATTTTTTAAATTAACTAAAGTATGATAAGCTGGTGGCAACTTGTGTCAACACACAGACAAACAGAAGAAAATCTCTCTTAGCCAATCAACTTGCATCAACACACAGGAAGAAAACTCTCTTAGCCATTTATATATAGAGAGATGAACGTTGATTTTTAATGATTTATTATATATACTAGCAAAGCCCCGGTTCGGGAACGAACCGAATTCCGAATGCGAGAAAAATTTCAAAATCAAACTCGAAATGTACAAAATTCGGCTTGATGATGCGTGTCAATTGATCAAAGTTTGTTAACGAAACCATTTTTTAATTCATGAAATCAATGAAGGTAGTGAATCAACGAAGGCTTTTCTTGCTTCGCTGGTCACTATATTTAAAGGAAACTCTCTTCTATATCGCTTTACAAACAAAAATAAAATTTAAAGAAATCATGAAATTGCTTTAAAGCCTGCTTTGGTTTCCTGTTGGTTTATGTTATTTTTTTTGTTTGTTTCTTTTCTTTTCGTTTTTCTTTCCTGTTTTCCTTTCCTTTCCATATTTACTGAAATCAATTCTTTGTTTTTCAATATCACGTAATTGAGCAGACGACTATTTTATTTATTTAACGTTCATTTATATTTCCATTTATTTTTGGAACTCTCGTGCAACTTTATCTAAATTGTTTTTTTACTCCATTTTCAATTTTAATTTTTTCATGTGCATGAGTAAAATATTTTATAATTTTTTATTTTTCGTGTGAAAGCATATTTAATTTTATGTTTGAAAAAAAAAAAAATTTCTTTTTAGCAACAATTAAAATTTTAAATGTCCACATTTAAAGCTTTTACCAGGTTATTTTCACATTTTAATTAATTTTAAAAAATCTAATCAAAATTTCATTACAAATAAGGTACCAAATGAAAGGGGCATTTTTTCTGAATCCGTTGGTTTAATTAACTTATCGATCGGACAATTAGATTTTTTTAAATTAACTAAAGTATGAAAAGCTGGGGCAACATTACACACAGACAAACAGAAGAAAGCCAATCAACTTGCGTTCAGCCACGGACTTGCAGGAAAAAACTCTTTTAGCCATTTATACATAGAGAGATGTAATAGAGAAGAAATAAATGACTAAAATTCTAAAAGAAATGTACTTAATCTAGCAAATGCTTCTTACATTAAATTTTAAATTTAGGTCCATAAATTTTGATTTGTGAATAGATAATTTATTTATTTTTCAACCTATTTATTTTAAATGTAATTAATTTTGAAATAAATATTCATATTAAAACTAGAAACTTTCAATTAGTATTTTATTAAAGTCTTAACTTTGTTTACATAAATAGCTCTTTACATAATTACAATGAAAAATATTAATGTAGCTTAGCAGCAGTCACAACAGTTCTTTATAACATGGCATTGTATTATCACATATAATTATATAGTCTTTATGCACCAATTACAAGCCATTTCTCTCTGACTTCTTCAACTTGATTTGCAAGCAAGGGATTTCGTATTCTCACTTTTACTTCAAGCTTTCCTCCACAAGCTTTACGACCATCCATCAACTAAAAGAGAAAGATTCACAAAAATTTTAAGTATAATAATAATAAAAAAAAGAACTCAATTAAGAAAAAATATTGTTTCACCTTACATCAAAAGAATCATGTATTGTGCATCTTGATTCCAAGTCAACAAGTTTCACATTAACTGTTCCAAGCAGAACATCACTACGTAAGAAGCCACTGCAATAACAGCACAAAGGAAAACTAGCATGAATGACAAAACAATTAATGCCTTCTGGTAATAAAATAGAATGAGTAGAGGAAAGTAGCCTAAAATGATCCTAGCAGGAAAACAATCCACATATGTTTTCTTCGAAACTGGCAGTGCTATATACTGGGTAACATATAAACTAGTTGTACCAAGCAGGGTTTAACCTGGCAAAAAAATTACTTTAGCATTTTAGCGAAAATAGGCAAGCACTATTTTAGCTTTTTCGAAAGTTAATTAATTCTTTGGATACCATTGATTTCTTTTACTTAGCTTTGTTATCCTCAGTTTTGTTTTCTATTCCTTTTGTTCATTGATGATTTTAACCAAGCATCCATATTTGTGACTTTAAAAATATGAATCAGGGAAACTAGGTTTTGATTTTAACAATAGAAAAAGAGGTATTCATATCATATGTGTAAAATAAAAAAGCAATTTAAAAATTAAGTAAAGTGTAGTGGTAGATAATCGTGAAATACCAGTGCTAAGAATGCTTCTATGAATCAAATTCTGAAATTCTGACATACTTTTAAATATTTTTGCATTTAAATTCAATCATTAAAAATTAAAAATAAATCCAAATTACTACATAAATAATTATTCCCAAAAATTTCAGTCCTTTCGTAGTTTTTGCCTGCAAATATTACAAAAAAAAAAAAAAAAAAATCCGAGTTGTTATAGAGATATTTTATACAGTTTTCCAGTTTTAGCTTTTTAGCAAAATTCTGACGACCATGTTTTAGCAAAATACAATATCTTTTAGCAAAATGCTAAAAAAACTAATGGCAGTTTAAACCCTGGTACCAAGTCAAGAAGAAGCAATGGCGGTATTCAAGCAATTGCAGTCTTACACGTCTGAACAGAATTCTTTGAAAAAGTGGGTTTTATAAAATTTGTTATAAGTTAAGCACTAACTTTCCTATTTATTTAGATACACACTCTTTCATGTACCGAAATATGACTTGGTTTATTTAATAAAATATGTTTTTAAGTGTACATTACACTTGTAGAGGTGCCAAGTATTACGATTTGTCCGTAATTATTACAGATTTACGGCAATAATTACGGCATTACGGAGAACATATAAAAATAACGGTTTATACGTTTTTCAAAAAGTCGCGGATAGCGTTTGTTAAAAAAAAAAAGAAACTCCACTAAAGATCGACGATCAAATGCTCAACGGAAGCATTCCAATTCATAATCTTTTTCCATCCACAACATAAATGTCAATATTCATTTTAAACTTGATTTATAAGATTCTAGAAACTATAAAGAAATAGAATTATACAATATTTCTTGCTGGTGTAATTATTTTTTTACCCCCCCCCCCCTCTTTTCTTATCTCCAACTCGCCATCGTTAATTAAAAGCTCTGCAGAAGCCTTTAGTTTCCCAGTCTTCCTCTATCAGCAACATAAATGTCAATATTCATTTTAAACTTGCTTTATTAGATTCTAGAACCTATAAAGAAGTCGAATTGTTTCATTTCTCATTTATCTAATTATTTGTATTTTGACTGCCCCTCCTGTTTCCCAGCTAGTGATCAGGGATTACTTCTAGAACCAAAAAAGTGCTCAATATTTCTCACATATGTAATTATTTTTAGGTTGTATTACTAAACTTTATGAATATATTTATTTTTCCTTAATGAATTTAAAATACATACTATACTACCAAACAAAAGACATGTTAGGTTTTTATGAAAGATACATAAAGAAAAAAAATAATAATAAAGTTTCATTTAAAAAAAAAAAAACAATGTTTTAGTATTTAATGCCATAAAAACAGTTGTCTATGAAAAAGTGACTATTAAATAAAAATAAAATAAAATAAATTTTTATAACCCCTACAAAAAAAAAAAAAAAAAAAAAATGGGAGAGAGATCCAAATGTTTTCTCCCTCTCCAAAGCAAGTTAAAAAAAAAAAAACTTTCATTTTGTAAGAAGGCAAAGAAATATAGATTTTTTTACTTTTGTTTTAGAAATTCTTCTAATTTTTTACATAATATATTACATGTTTGTTTATAAAAACAGTGCAATTCATTATTATATGTGGGTTTGTGCATAAAAATTATTCTGCGACAGGGTTCACGTTTTCACGTTGTATAAGTATGTAACTCTGATTACTGATAGCTCTTATTGAAACTTGGCACCTCTACACTTGCTAATTTTGTTATGTTTCCTGGTGTCTTCCAGTAATAGGACCTAAAATGGATGGCCATGTTTTCAAGTAAAATGATCCATTATGTGGATTGTTATGAATCCATTATTTGGATTGGATGTGGCAGGAATAAGCATTATTTAATTTATTTCTGACTATGATGTGGGTCTATCATTATATCTATTATTTTTGGATCATAATTTTCAAATATAGTAGAGAGCCAGAAATCTGCCGACCTAAAATCCACCGAAGTCCGAAATCCGCACAGCTTATCAGACACAAACAATGAAATTCACTATTAATAAATTACAAAACTGCAAATCAGAATTTTTGAAAAAGATCTTGAATACAGATTTTATGTTTGCATCTTATGATTACAAGAAAGAAAAACAAAATAATAATAATATGAAAGACTGCAACAGCCAAGTTGCTGCTAATGAAATTATTGACAGTAAATTAAATTCATTAAAAGAAAATAATGATTATTGTGATATGATGATATCAATCAGGTAAATAATAACAAACTAATTTTTTAAAATGCTTTCTGATGAAGGCATAATTTGTAACGAAGAACTCAATAAAATTTGTAGAAAAATAAATTTGTGTTACTACTATTTGCAATAAATATATAAATCATGCAGGTTCAAGTTTAGTTTAAAACTAGCTACATGTGAACAGATTTTATCTAAATTTGACAAATTTTTTTCTTTTCATTTTTCTTTATTGTTTTCATTATAAATTTTTGTTTATGTTCATTATTATTCTTATGTACCTAGTAATTTAATATTCAGTGTTATTATTCACTAGTATGTGTTTAGTTTGAATAATATTCAGTTTTTATTCAAAGTGAAAATCATTTTTTATGGGCCCCGAAATCTGCAAAATCCTAAAATCCACACAACCTCTGGTCCCAAGTTATGCGGATTTTTGACTCTCTACTGTATTCCATTTTCTTGTTTTCTTTCTTTCTTTCTTTCTTTTTTTTTTTTTCTTCTTATTAAAGTTATTTGAGACACTTTTTTGTTTTTGTTTTTTTAATTTCATAAATAAATTATGTATGCTATTTGATTGTAAAACTTATTTTATTTCATTTTGCATCGTCATAATTACTTTTATGTGCTTTATTTTGAAGATAAAAAGTAATTTACAATTATTTTTAAATGAAGGATCATTTTGCCCTTTGGTGAGGACAAAATGATTCTTTGGTCCCTTTTTCAAAAATCTATTTTCTTATTACTAAGTTTAAGTTAAAAATATTATTAAGGTATGTTTATAATGCAAAATATAGTGTAAAATACTCTAGCAAAGGGCCACAGTTTTATTTACACATTTATGATGTTTTACACGAGTTTTTTCCTTTAAGGGATCATTTTAGGCCACCTTTCCCTCCATATATTAAGCATTACTGACATCAATCAAAATTCTTATTTGAAATATAGTCGATGTTCAACTCAAATATACATTATAAACTTCTAAATAATAAACTTACCCTTTTGACCATACTTCAAGCTTTAAAGTCCCTCGTTTAAACTGACGTAATTGTGAACGGGATTTCCTGTTGATCTCAAACTTGAACTCTTCTTGAAAAACTATCAACAGTTAAAAAAATATATAAATTATACAGTGAAAAAAAAAAAAAGTAAATAAAACAGAGTGCTATGTTAAAGTTTTATTTCGCTTTCCCTACAGTAGAGGTGAAAAAAACCTTTAAGGGGGGGAGGGCTTTTCAAAACAGTTGACTGGGGATATAGAAAACTACTTTATATAGCTGACTAAGGTCTAGAGAGTCACTACTAAGGTTATTTGCTGACATATATCTGCATAATGGTTATTAAATTTACCATTAACAATACGAAAATAACCGTTTCTTATAAAATTAGATTTATAGATAGTTATCAAATAAAAGTAAAGCGGAATGAGGCAGTTAAAATTTACGTTTATAAGACTTTTTGTAGGACCATAACTTAAACCCTCAAGAACTAAGTTTGACTTTCAAGCCACAGGTTGTGCACCACTACTCTATAGAATTTTTTTTCAGAAAAATAATTCATAAAAAGTTTAAAATTTGTCATTTTTATGTTCTTTTATTCTACTGATTATATTAGTCATACTGATGTAATATCCTAGGTCATTATTTTCATTTTTATGTTGTATTTCATAGATACTTGCTGTTTGTAAGGGGTTGTCGTCTGATGGGGAGACCACATCGACCCCTTACAAACAGCATGTATCTATGAAATACAATATAAAAACGAAAATAACGACCTAGGATATTACATCGGTATGACTAAAAGAAAAATAATTAATAGAATAAAATAACATAAAAATGCAGGGCCCGCTTTACCATTAGGCGAACCGAATCGGTCGCCTAGGGCCGCCGAAAAAGGAGGGCTGCCAAAAAAATTGAAACACCGCCCAAAATTTAAAAGAAAAAAAATCAGTGAAAGAAAAGCGCAAATCATTAATCAATTTTTCATTTTTGTTTGATTTCTTTAGAAATCGACCTATTGCAATCACTTCGTTTATCTATCTATCTATCTCTCTCTATATATATATATAATGAAAATTTTATCATCACGATAACTCCCGAAATAATACTCGAAATTGAACCGAATTCGGACAGTGAACTAATCTTATAAATATCTTATATGAGTTCATTAACCAAGTTGCTCCGACTTTTTGTTTTCAAGTGTCAGCCACTTGAAAATTTCAAACCGACATTGTAAAAAGCATATTTAAAGTAAAATTTCCTTGAATTTTGATGTAAATACAGGCTACATAAGGGTCTCAATGAAGTTTATTTTAATAAAGTTTTTAATAAAGTGGCAGATATTTTAAGTTAAGCGGGACCACTTGAAATCAGGCTACCACTTGGAAATTTAAATCACTATAACTTCGAAATAATACTCCAAATCGAACCAAATTTAGACAGTGTCTTAACTTATCTTATAAATATCTTAGATGAGTTTATTAAGTTGCTGCCCCATTTTGTTTTCAAGTGGAGACCACTTGAAAATTTCAAATTCAAATTGTAAAAAGCTTATTCCGAATTTGTTTGAAATTTGATGTAAATACAGACAACATAAGGGTCTCAATGATGTTTATTAATGAAATTTATCCGTCATTTTTAATAAAGTGGTAGATAACTTAAGTTAAGCGGGGCCACTTGAAATCACGCTACCACTTGAAAATTTAAAATCACAATAACTTATGAAATAATAGTCTAAATCAAACCAAATTTGGACAGTGTCTTAACTTATCTTATAAATAACTTAGATGAATTTGTTAACCAAGTTGCTCCGCCATTTTGTCTTCAAGTGGAGACCACTTGAAAATTTCAAATTCAAATTGTAAAAAACGTATTCCGATTTTTTTTTAAATTTTGATGTGTACATAGATTACACAAGTGTCTCCAATAACTTTATCCGCCATTTTTAATAAAGTGGCCGATATCTTAAGTTAAGCGGGACCACTTAAAATCAGGCCACCACTTGAAAATTTAAAACCATGATAACTTCCGAAATAATACTCCAAATGGAACCAAATTTGAACAGTGTCTTAACTTATCTTATAAATATCTTAGATGAGTTTGTTAACCAAATTGCTCCGCCATTTTGTTTTTAAGTGCAGACCACTTGAAAATTTCAAATTTAAATTGTAAAAAGCATATTCCGAAATTGTTTGAATTTTGATGTAAATACAGACCACATAAGGATCTTAATGAAGTTTATTGATTAACTATATCCGCCATTTTTAATAAAGTGGCAGATATCTTAAGTTAAGCAGGCCACTTGAAATCAGGCTCCCACTTGAAAATTTAAAATCACGATAACTTCTGAAAAAATACTCCAAATCGAACCAAATTTGGACAGTGATATTATCATATAATTATCTTGAATGTTTTCACTGGGCAACTTGTCCCGACATCTTGTTTCTGAGTTCCAGACACTTGAAATCACACTGCCACTTGAAAATATGCCATCACAATAACTTTTAAAATACTATACTGATTCAAATAAAAGTTGGAGAGTAAACTTATGGTTCAAATATCTAGGATAATTTCACTTGGGGACTTGATCCGCAATTTTATTTCTAAATGGCGGCCACTTGAAAATTTGTTATTATGGTAACTTTGGTGATACAGAATCAATTCGCATCAAATTTGGGTAGTGGATTTATCATTCAAATATCTCAGATAAGTTCGCTGGGCATCTCACTCCACTTTTTTTTACAAGTGGTGCCACCTGAAAATTTCTTATGACGATAATTTTTGAAATACTGATTTAATTTAAACTAGAACGGGACAATGAACTTATCGTACAAATATACTGGATGATCTCGATGGGCAAGTTGTTTTGCTATTTTGTTTCCAAGTCGCAGCCACTTAGACTGCCACTTGAAAATTTGTGATAAGAATAACTTTTGAAACACGGCACTGATTTAAACCACAGTTGGACAGTGAACCTATGCTTCAAGTACCTTGGATGTGTTTGCTTGGCAACTTGTTCCACTGTATTGTTTCCAAGTGGCGGCCACTTGAAAATTTGTTATCACGGTAACTTTAGAAATACTTAATAAATTCAAATCAAAGTTGAAAAATGGATTTATCATTCAAACAACAAAAATTTAGAAAATTCCTGTAACTCGTGAACCAACCACGTTATTGCGTCCAACTTTGGTATATCGATAAAAAGTATTTTCTCGCCAAAAGTCGCCAAAAAAATCACCATAGGGGAAAAGTTGCCAAATTTGGCACCAAATCCATTATCTGCGTTACTGGATCTTTTTAATATGTTTTTAAGGAAAAATTAGGCTATTTTAATGCTAAAACAAACTAGAAATGCAGAAAACTAACATTTTAGCAGCTTACTAAGCCTCTTTGAAAGAATTTCTACAAAAAAAATTATTTTCAAATTTGCAACGATATCTTAGATGAGAAACTTTCTCTGCCATTTTGGTTGAAGTGCCAGCCACTTAATTTTTCAACACTATGACTTTTGAGATTTTGAATTAATTCAAACTATATATGTACAGTAGACTTATCTCACAAATACATTTCATATATTTGTGAACTTAACCCAACATTTTGTTTCCAAGCGCCGGCCACTTGAAATTTTTAAATTCACATAAAAATGTATTTATGAACCGATTTGCTTAAAACTACATATGTGCATACCTACATCAATATTTCTACCAAGTGCTTTAATAATTTGTAGCCGCCATTTTGAAACAAAATGACGGCTACTTGATAAGGAAAAAGAAATCAACCTGCCCTTCCGAAAAATCCGGAAGGACTTGTTTTTTTTCTCTTTTAAGGAATATGTGTATATTCAATTGTAAATTAAAAGTAACCTTCTTTAAGGATTTTAAGTTTGTATAAAAACACCTTAACCCTTCCAGGGGTAAGGAAATTTCGCACATTTAAAACAAACTACCACCAGAATTTTGATTAAGTTTCAAATAGAAGAAATAAATAAAGAATTTTCTTTACGTTATTAAAGTAAAACTTTGCAAAAATGTCCAAGATAAATTTTTGCAGTTGGGCTTAAAAATTAGATACTCTGGTTAAGGTACTAAAATGTTGATTTTTAATAAATATATTCTTTGATTTGTATTGAGATAATGAATGAAAGCTAAATATTTTCAAATTAGATGGAAAAAATGATGATGAGGGACTGAATTGTTTGCATTTTCAACCCGAACAATTTGGTTTTAGACCTAAACATTCCACCACCCATTAGAATAACAGAATTTATTCGCGATAGTTTTATTAAATCTGAAAAATTCGAAGCCCGTTTACTTGACATCACTAACGCATTTGACACTTTCGCATGGCGGCCTCATTTTTAAGTTCATTCAGCTAAAAATTCCAACTCCTTATATCAAATTCATCCATAATCAACTAAATAATAGAACTAAGAATAAGAAAATAGACAAAAAAACACTATTAATTTTATAAATATCTAAATAAAATATTTATGTAAGTTTTATACATTTGCGAATATATAACTTTGTAAACAATTCAGAAAATAGTTCAGATTTCAGAAAGATCTTTAGAATAGATTTAAAATACGTAAAATATATAAATTAAGATTAAAAAATAAATAAGAATAAATTTAAATTACATAAGGGCTATCTTTTCTCGTCTATGGTGTCTAGAAAACAGTGTTGCCAGATCTGGCGGATTTTTTATTCAATAGTCACCAATAATTGTTTATTGTAATGTTTACCTGAACCACTTCGAATATTGATAGTCTATTATGTATATCAAATATCACTTCTCAAAATTTTTGTGATTATTGAATAAAAAATCTGCCAGATCTGGCAACACTGCTAGAAAATATGTTTCATGCAAAGACTTTAGATCAATCTTTTCTGCAAAAGGCATTACCTTCATACAGAAAAATTAAACGCTACTTTGATTAGCATCACAGGCCCACCAGTGGTCGAGCGGTTCTGCGCTCAAAGCTGTTTGATGGGAAATCCCTGGTTCGATCCCTGGTCGTGCTCATCAACCTAACCGTTCGGAATTTTCCTTGTTTTTCTCCAAAACTCGTGTAAATACGGGCTAAGACTTCTTAGAAAGACCTCCCCCCCCCCACTCGGAGGGCATTCTACCTATAGGCCTCGGACCCTAGCGTAAAATTTCATCTGATAAATCAATTCACTAAGAAATGAATTAATAAAAAATTTATTTCCCATATACATTAAGGAAAAGGTTCAAGCAAAAGTGAAGGGGAAGCTTTTCTAGCATTTTTCAATAAAGGTTAAAAATGTTGACGACTTCGGTTTGTTAGCACGGCCGTAGCTATTAAAAATGGTAGAAATAGGATAATTAGCTTGTGTACAGGGACACCCAAAAGAATGACAGTTAATTGCTTTCTATGAGATGTATTTTTATAAATCACATTTAAAAAAATTTATACTGCGAAAGTCGTATTAAATTTTAGATTTATTATTTATATGATTAAATATATATATATGTATAGAATAGGGTATGTTTAGCATTAAGATTTACAGGATCACACCAAAATATTCAAACACATTATAAGAGCTTAAGAGCTACAATTGGAAATTGTTAGAACTGCATTTCCGTTTACGTTAAGGATTTTTAACACTTTTCAACAATGTTTTGTTGTGATTATGAATCCAGTTAGTTTGTCTGTCTGTATTTTTTCCCGTTGTATGATAACGTAAGCAAAGTACATTAAAGGTTAAACGAGGCAACAAGTACATACATTTGAAAAATATGAATAGTCTATGCAAACCAAATGATTTTTCGTTCTTGTTTAAAAAATGAAACGAATTCTTGTTATCATCTGGTTTAATGTAAAATGTAAAATTATCATTTATTATGGAAGGATTAAAATTATAATAGAAATAAGAACTAATTAAAAAAAAAAAACAGTAATATTTTAATATTGTTATTATTCACTCTTGAACTTTGTCGGTGGTAAAAATGTAGCAACTTGATAGATTCACTTTGTTTTGTGGTGCGATGCTGCAGTCTGATAGCTAAGCAATGGTGAGGGAATGACAGATTTCAAATTCCCTTTTCTTCTGACCATGCGAAAATTTTCTTTTTCATTCCATTGTAATAGTTTTTACTCAAATTTTCGGCCAAACAGTTCATAGTGCAAACTGTACATGGTATATGAGTACATGTACAGATATAACAGTATTTATGTACAGTAGTTCCATTGTACATCGAAACGTGCAATGTCATGTAGAGAATGGAGATTAGTATAAACAGAAATTTTAAGGCATTTTCCCAATTGAAAGTTTAGCACAATCAGGTCGAAAAACTAAAGGTTTGATTCAATTTATTTATTTTTTCTTATTGCTAAATATGTCGGATCCAGTTCAATTTTTACAAAAAAAAAAAAAAGAAAATGTTACTTAAATTTATATTAACTTACAATATTAGAATAAGTTGAATCTTAATATAGTAGTTTTCTCTTTTGTAAAGGAGGAGGGGTGGAGGGGGAGGGATCACAGTGAGAAAATTTACCTGGGGTCACATGAAATCTATAAGCTGCCCTGGCGTAATAACTATTAGAGGGGGCCGCCAAAAATCTATTGCTTAGGGCCGCCAAAATTGTAAAGCGGCCCCTGTAAAAATGACATCAAATATGATAAAATAACCACAGCACTAACCAATATGAACCGCGAACAAAACATAAATATTGATTTTGATAATGTTAGAAACAGCTAATTATAACAATTATAAATATGCTACAATTCACAAAATAGTAGAAATCACGGCCAATGAGCAATCTTGCAATGATCGCCAAACAAACGAACAAATCGACAAAAGGTCGCGCAACATGTTAAAAGAAGAAAAAAGCAGAATGGTCGGGTACTCGACCGAATAGACCATGAGTGAAAATAAAGTAGGCTTATTTTAATTAATTTAAATTGAAGCCAATATTTAAAAAAAAAAAAAAAAAAAAAAAAAAAAATTTAATTCAAATTAAAAAAAATCTTGATGAGGTGCACACCTACAGGGTCCCAGGTACCCATCTGCCAAGTTTTGTAGCTCTGCAATCAGTAGTGTGAGCACCAAAGCACACGCACACACACACACACACAAACACTTCTCTTTATTTATATAGACAACCTGGAAATTAAAAATTACATTGAAAATGGATAATTAGATACATTAAAAAACTATGTGCTTTCTAAAGAAAAGTTGAGTGGGTAAATTAGGTAGTAATATGCAAAAAAGTATGTTTTATATGTACACAAACAAAATTATGATCATGCTATTAAATAACAAATATTACAAAATTAATGGAATTCAAAATAGTATGTACATTGTGTTTGAGATTTTATAAAATATTGTATAAATTCATTTTGTAATTTCTGAAAAATAATTATGACAGAAATTTACATAAAAGGTAACAAATAAACTACAACAAACTGACAAAACTAAATATCTTACTTGGATTATTTGTATCCTTGACTGTTCTGGTTTTTGATTTTTGAGGATTATCCTGTAACAAGAATTTGAATAATAATAATTAGCAAGAAAGAAAGAAATGCTATTTTGAGATCATTATAAATATTTGAACTTAATTAGACATATTAAAAAATGTAAATTATGAAAAGCTCATTACATTTAAAACAGCAAATGTAACATTTTGAAAGTGAGAAAAAAAGAATTCCAATTCATAATAATGAGTGGGTGATTAGGAATAGCTTGAGTAAAGGTCGTATTGGTGCTTTGAATCACCAAACATCAAAATCAGACATTTTTGTTGGGTATTATCAATAGAGAATTTGCATGTTTTCTGATTTTATTCTTATATAATAGAATATGAAAAGGCAAGAAAATGAATACAAACATTTTCTTTATTTGAAATCTAATTACTGATTTATAACAATTTTAATATTGCTCTATTGAGAAAACGCAGTATGATGTATCATGATGTCAGTTTTTATGACAACAAACGGGAGTAAATCGTTGTGTACATTCGATTTTGTGCTTTACTTTGCTTCTTGAATCAGTGAAATAGGTTTTGTATTTTATATTAATAACGGATATTAAAAAATCATAGTATAAATATTGCATTGTACCACTCTGCACTAATACAATGGCTAAATGCTTCTCAAAAGCTATTCTTTAGCATTCTACAGGATCCTATTAAACGAAAACATTGGACAACCCACATGAAAAGAAAACAATTGAAAATAATGATAAGGAAAAATGATGATAATGGTATTAAATGATTATAAAATGAAAAAGAAATGCTCAGAAATTACATAAATGATTGATAATTACGAAAGTTAAAACGAATTGCTGCTTGCTAACTAGGCTAACAAAATGTAAACATTAAAGCATCATAAAGTGTGACATCAGACAGAGTTTTGATGTCACGTGATTTTTGGATAATTTTAAAGTTATTTTTGAAATTAATGAGAACTTTTTTTCCATTTTTAATAAACTTTTTGAAATTTATGAGCCTAAAACTACCAGAAAAATAAGATTTTGTTCAAATCCCCCATGTGTGCAAATTGTCCATTATGCATATTTATGTGATGACAAGCAGCAGGAAAATAAGCAAGTTAATACCAATTGTGAAGCAGTAATGTTTTACTATTACTGATTATAAAAAAAAGGAAGGAAAAAAATCTTTACTTCGATAACATACGACAAATTATATAAATGATGTAATTATGGAGATGCATTCTATGGGTACAATAATGAATCTTCAATAATCCAATCAAAGTATCTTTGTTTCCTTACATCCATGATCTGTCATGGCAACTGAGACTTTTGATGATTTTGGTGAATTTCTGGTACAGTCAACTCTCAAAAATCCGCAACCCTAAAATCCACAATTCTCTAAAATCCGCACATCATTTGCAATGTAAACAAACATTGTCACAACTGATTTGTTGATTAGTGGATTGCAAAAATTCAGCTGTTGAGCAAAAATCAATTATTAACTTGTGCTGGTGAATCACCAATCACTCAGCATGTTATTGAGGAGGATATGATAAGTGTAATTATATATAATTAAGAAAAAAAAATCATTAATTTAAAGGAAGAAGGGGAAAGACAGTTTGTGAAAGATTTTCTCTCATGAAGATAAATATTCAAACTTTCTCATAGCACAAACTTATGTGATTGACCAAGAATTGCTGACTTTTTTGCAGGTTATAGGAAAATAAATATGTATTAAAATTCTTATTTAAACTACTATTGATCAGACTTTTCAAAAATCTAGATAATTTGCAACTATAATATGATGTATAAAATTTGTTCTTTAAATTAAAATTTCATAAAATATTTGTACTTTTATTAGGCATACTTTAAATTCAGCATTGTATGTATAACATATAAATTGTTTCTTAAAGATTTGCTACTCAAATAAGGTTTTAAGATTTAAATAAAAGAAATTATTCTAAAATCTGCAAAATTCAGAAATCCGCAAAACACTTCGTTTTAAGCTGTGCGGATTTTTGAGAGTGTACTGTATTGAACCTGGGTCATCCACAAGATTTAATACCTAGTGAATTACATGCAAAATCTCTAAAATCTCTTTCTTTTAGTCATGCTTTGCCTTTTCCTTACAGCTAATTCCTGCACTACTTACTCATCAAGGGTTGTAACTCCTCCCACAATTTTTCGTTGTTTAGTTGGTATAATTTTTATATTTAATTGGTCAAATCCTTAATGTCAGCCAGGCGTATCAATCACATGCAATAGTTCTGACAAAAGCAATTTGGAGCTAATTTCCATCAGCTATTTTTAATTTGAAATAATTTAACATATCACTTGTATATTTTACTATATTATTAAAGGGAATTACATTGAAATGTTTACTTTATAACATTATTTTATTTATTTTATCAGAGAATTTATTTACATTTCTGATTTATGTTTGGTATTAATAAAAATACTTTATTGACTAAAAGTTTACATTATTGAAAATAATTCTGAGATAAATTTTGAAAAGGCTTTTCCTTAAATTAATATTAATTATTTTAATTAATATTAATTATTAAATTACTATTAATTATTAATATTATATTTTCATACATTTAAGTACATTAAATTCCACTAGCTGTTTCTTAAATTTAATACATAATGGTGATTAAACAAAATCAAATGAAAATGTATATTCACTCAGTATCTCGTCATCTTTATTTCATGTATGGTACAAAACTCTTTGATTATTTAGTGATCGTTGTCCCCTATTTTACAATGATAAAAATTATATAATTTTTAAAACTATTTTATAAAACATGAAAATAAAATTTATTATAATTAGATAAAATTTTTATATATTTGGCAATTAATTTGAGACTTTACTGAATCAACACTAAAACTGCAATTTTTATTTTGCCTCCAAAATACTACATCACAAATGAACAGATGAAATAGTTTGCGATACCATTGCGCATGTAAACAACTGATAAATTTCATTTCTCCTGTTGTATTTAGAAACTAAAAAATGAAATTATATAATTTAAAATAATAATATATTTACTTACAGATGGAATAGGAAACTCAATTTTTACATAGGAATCAAGATCATCTGGTTTTCCTGTAATAATAATAATAAAAATAGATTAGATTTTCTTATTTGGATTATAAATGAATACAATATAAATTTAAAACATTGTTTTATATATATATAAATATTTTTAAACCCTCCCCCCCCCTCATTATTATGGCCATAAAAAAAAAAAAAAAAAAGGCTATTAAATCCTGTTTTTATGCTGCACTAATGTCTACTTTTTTTTATCTGATGAAGGGTTCAGATTAAGCATTTAGACTCAAAACAGTTGTTGTATGTTTTTGCAATTTTTGTATGTTTCCTTATCAAGTTTATACTTTTGATTATTCAACACTTGTTTTTTAGAATATTTTACTGTAGTTGTTTTAATAGTAATTTTTCTAATGCAATTTTGAAACTGGTATATTGAAACCACAAAACTTTTTTCTATTCTATATTATTCTGTACAACAGTGTCCATGTCAGTTAACATGCAGAAAAAAATAATTAACATAACTTCTCATAATGAAGATTTTAAATATGTAGTTTCATGTAATTTTAACCAAGAGATGCTAAAATGCAGCCACATGGAAAATTGCAAAAGGTAAGTAATAGCAGCACCATCTGATGACTACACATTGAAATTAACTCAACATTACGTTTCAAAATGACCATCCAGCATATGAAGTTTCGTGCACTTATAGACCATAGAATTTGAAAAATAGCTGTTCTGTATACTGCAGCATAGTAGCATCAAGTGTCAGCTGATATGCACTTAAATTGAATCCACATAGTTTTTCATGTCCTTTCACTCATCAAGTTTTGTAGAATTGTACACAATAGTAGCTGAGATATAGCCTTCATATAAATGAGGAAAATTGCAGTGCCACCTGTTGGGTAATATGCATCAAAAGTTGATAGGTCGAGGTGCAACTAAATAAAAACTTTTATGAAATTCTGTGCATTAGTTTTTAAGCTACAGCTGCTACAAAATTTCGGTTACACATACACAAACAGACAGATGGAGATTTTTTAAAAGTGGTAAAATCATGTTCAAAACGTCTCAAAACATGTAAATCCACTGAAAACAAGAAGTCGAGAATTTTGATGAATCCAATACTTTCTTCTCATGAATATAGAAGAAGGTAATAAGAATGATCTGAAGAGAAACTTTTACACCTGTTTTATTATAAAAGATTGCATTAAATACATGTTTTATATACAATCATGTAGGTTGTTTGGAACTTTATCATTGTACAGTCTGCAATTTACTCATTCAACCAACGATTTCATTTTAATGTTCAATAAATATTCCAGAGATCCTGAATGAGACATAAATGGCTATTCTGTGGATATTAGATATAGGGGGAATCATCCTATTGATTTCAGAAGATGTCCTGTAATTGGAGTTACAAAAGCACAAGTCTACATAAATGAACTTCAAAGGCAAACTTTTTTATTATCGTCACCTTCTGGCCACATATAAAACATCAATATTATGAAATAAATATTTATTAGAAGCTTTTACTGAACAGAATCAGAAGACAGTCTACATTAAATCTTATGTCCAATTTCACTTAAATGGTTTATACAATATATCCAAAAAACAATGGGTGTAAAGGAAAGCATCAAACATTAGTGAAGTTTTTAGCCATGCAGAATCATCATCATCATGCCAACATGGGTGAAAGTAAAAAATTTTCGCTGGACTGAAGTATATATATATATATTTTGCAATATTGGGCAAAATATAATAAACTCATACATAATGTATGTAGATATTCAAAACATACATTTCCAAAGGTTACATTAATAAGTATAAGTATGAAAACTGCAAAATTATTTATTAATATAATTGAATTAACATTAATAGGGGCTGATTCAGAAAAAAAAATTGGGACCTTTATTTGCTCCTAACAAAGATTAATTCCATAAAATTGGCCTATCTGTATTATAACACATAAAAAAAGACTGAATTCAGTCAATAGACTGAAAACTTTCACCCATGCATGCCAATCAAAAACAATCCATATGACACAATCGTGATGTTCTTATTCAATTTATAGGTAGTTTCAGAAGCTTTTAGAATGATGCTAGCACAACTGCATGATACTTTTTGCACCCTATTTGAAAACCATAATATCATTTTAGGGGCTTTCTGAACGTCCAGTAAATGCAGCATAAGAACAAAACTCGAAAACATCAGTGAAAAATCCCATCTTGTACTTTTAGCAATAGGTATGTTTATTGCTTTAATTATATGCATAACATACAATGCACATCATTTTTGTCATCCTACATCCATCAAAAATCATAATTTCAATTATTTTCTTTACACCAAAGCAAAAAAGGAGAGGGAGGGGCATGAATTAGTTTTTGGAAAACATGTAATTATTATATATATCCAATGATTTTAAAACATTTTTCATTTTAAATTACATTAATGTTAATGATATTATTTTAGAGAGTCCTTAATTTAAGTTTTTCAGCTCTTGAGTAAAGGTACCACATAAAAAGGCTTTGCAATTATTTAAAGAAATACATTTAACTTTGTAACTTACCGGGTAAAGTAATACCACGTTCAATAACAACTTCTAGTTCTGTATCAGTGAGATGTGTATTGCATCTACAAAAAGAGAGATTTGAAATATATAACAAGTGTAAAGTGAGCTTTATAAAAAATCCTAACCTTGAATTTAATTAAATATTATTTTTTTTTTACAAAATCTGTAATTTTCATTTGTAAGAAGGCACAAATTATAAAATATTAATGCATGGGTGGTCTTGAATTTATTTAAATATTATTTTTCTATAAAAATTTTTAACCAAATTTAGTAATTTTTTTTCACTGTGAATTCATAAATCACCATTTACAGCCATTTTCAATTTTTATAAAAATTAGTTGAAAATACATGATTAATAAAAGAAAAAAAAAAAAAAATCCAGAAACCATGTGATTTATCATCTAACATGAGTTGGAAAACTGACAGATTAAAATTTTAAAATAACAATGCGAAGTGTCCTAAAAAATTAATGAATTTAAAATAATCTCAATAAAATCTCTAATTTTCAACTGAATTTTTATATTTTAAATTTTACATTCATAATCAGGACTTAGCCACTTTTTATTTTATTTATTTATTTATTTTTTCAAAATTGGTTGAAAATTCACGATATTTGTAAAAAGATTCTTTATACTCCAATACAGAAACCATGTAGCTTATCTAAGATGTTTTGGAAGTTGAACAACTTTTAAAACATCAATGTAAAGTGGTCTAAGAAAAATAAATTTTAATTATTTTTTAAAAATCTATCAAACAGACTTTGTAAAACTTAGTTAAGAACTATCCCAATTAAATCAGTGTTTTTTTTTTTTTTTTTTTTTTTTTAAAGCATTGAAATCTGTCCATTTATATGGTAGTTACAATTCCACAGAAAAATAAAGGATTCAAACTTATGACCCCCTTCCTTTTATTTTCAATACCCAACTACCTTAGGTAATGGCAGTATTATATTCAATTGAAAAATTCCACATTGAGTTTTCATTGATTTACATGTTTTAAGGTCTGAATCCAAAAAGTGGTTTTCGGTAATAGGTGAGTGTATGAGTATGTGTATATGGAATCTTCTGACTACCATATCGCCAAAACTAATAAAGATAGAACAACAAAACTTCAGAATTGTTACAGATATGAAGTACTGTGTACAGATAATTTTTCCAACTTTTGGTGAAAATTTGAAAGTGGAACTATATATTACACAAATGGATTTAAAATACATTAATATCTAGAAAATAAAACATAATCTGTTTTCATTCATCTATCTATTTTTATTCATCCCACGAGTTATTTCCTTCTTGAGCACTATATTTCAAAAAGAAACAATTTTTACAGCTACTGGCATCTAGTAAATTTACATTTATTTTATTAGAACCAGAGTCCTATTTCTTTCAGACAGCATAAAAATGTCCGTACAATTTTTATAAACCACTATGGATTTTACATTAAAGAATCTCAGACTTTACAAATATGTAAAGAAAAAAATGTCTGAATCAAAAACAGGACTCTGGTACTAAAATAAGTTCTGTTTAGAAAAGAATTTTAGTTTATTTTTTATTTAAATTTGAAAACATACTCAAACAGTTCAAAGATGAAACAAGGTGCAACTTATTATTATTATTATTACTCACACATAGTTTCAAAGAACTTTATACAAATTAGCTCACTTAAAATAAATATTCTTAATTCGAAAAGGCAATAATCTGTGCAGATTTTAACTCTCTAACTGTCCTGAAAATATAAACTTGCTTTTGTGCTCTATATAAGAAACTTTTGAGAAAATTCAAAAGTTTTTAAAATGTTATATTTCATTATTATAATTCATTTACAACTAATATTTGAGCAGCCAATTACAGTCAACTGACGATTAATTTTGTTACTAATTTTGTTTATCATTTTAAGCATTTTGAGAGAAAAGATTACAATTAATAAACTAACATACTGCACAATGGAGAACAAACGGGTTTCATAATGAAACTTCGGTAAGGACTGGCCTGTTTTCTTTAAATGGCGGATCACTGACAAATCTTTTCTTGATTCTAATCCCAGTTTTTCAAACCTATTAAAAGTTACATATAAGTTATTATACTATCAATATAAAGGTATTGATTTACTAGCTTTTATTAGATTTTTCAAACTTATTAAAAGCTAGTAAGTGAAATTTCATAAATTATTTTCTTTTTTATTAAAGTTCATAAAAACTATTAATAAATGATTTTATCACAAGAAGAGTTTATACAAAATAAGCAACATTTATCAATAAAAAAAAAAGTACAAAATAGAAATAACAATTAGTATCCTGAATTCATTAAAAAATATCAGTTAAGTCTTATATAAAGGTTCAGTCTTCACAATGAAACACTTTCCACCTTTTTTTTTTTTTTTTTTTTTTTTTTTTTTTTTTTTTGTCTTATGTTGATCTTTTTCCATTGGTTCATATTTTGGTAATTTTCTATAAATTTTCATATCATTCATTATCATCAATTTCAGTCTTTATCCATCCACTGCAAGATGAAGGCCTTTTCTAAGAGATTATAATCTGCCCTGTTTTCTGCAATTCTCCATTTTGTTTCTCCAAGCTTGAGTATCTCCTCTCTCCAATGGCACTATGGTCTCTTTTTATGAATTAATAATAACTGATTTTGTGAAAAAACCCTCTAATCCATGATTTTTTATAATCTACATAACCTTTGCCCAAAACTTTTGTGGATTAGAGAGAATTGACTGCATTTATATATATAGAAACTTACATATCCAAATTTAGAATTAATGAATTTAAAAAATATATACTAGAGCAGCTTTTGCTTGCTCCACTGGTTTTAAAATACTTAAATATATATATATATATTTTTTTTTAAATATATATATTTTTTAATATTACTTCAAAAAAAATAATAATAATATACATTCCATTCAAATTGCTCATAACAAAGCTTTAGGTTCCCACGATCTTTGGCAGCACCTTTTTTACCTGTACTATATTTTTTCCCACACTGCACATGGCAGTGCCTTACCTAGACACTTTATTTTAGGTGTTTGTCAATTTTGTGATTAATGGCCTGAAGTCAAGAGCACATACATAAATACCCCTCTTTATTTATTTGTATAGATTAATCAATCAAATCTAAATATATTTTTAGAAAAAATATTTTTACATGATTATTTTTAATTAAAATAAACATGTTTCTTTCAAAATCACAATTAATAGCGATCTAATTTTAAAACAAAACTTGAGGAGATATTCATAATAAAAATTCCAAACATTCTATGAAGTGATAAAATTTCCAAAAATTAAAAATACGACTCACTTTGATGCTGCTGACACATCGCCAAGTTTAAGAAAATGATCTTTGTTCCTGTTGCACACCTAAAAATTGAAACAACAAATACTTTTATGCAAACAGAATTAATATTCTAAAAGAAGGGGGGGGGGGGGGGAGAATCCCCACTGAAAATAGAAATTTAAAAAATGATTGCCCAATTTTGATAATTATCCAAATTGCCAAAATTTTAGTTTGTATTTTCCTACTGCATAGTGCTCATCTGGAAGCAGAATGATTATAACTTTGGTCATCTGTTCCCACATGCTGGGTTTGTGGAAGTTCATGTATTTGTTTTAAGTGATGTTTAAAGCAGCAAGGTTAAAAAATAATTCTCTCAGCAGACCTATAATCAAAGGAAAAAGAATTTAGATTGCTGAATCCATCAAAGTTGAAGACTTATGTTAGTAATTGTAGGCTGGAAAAAATTTTGCCACCAATATAAAATTGTTTTTAAAGCAATATGTAGAGAAGAAACAGATGTTAATAAAAATTTGTGCAAAGAATGAACGATATGTCTCTCTTTATTTCTTGTAGGATATAAAGACAAATGAAACATGCCTTTTCTTTTATACATTACCAATAAAACGTTTAATAGAAAAATTAGAAAGTGAAAAGGGTGGAAAGAAATTTAATGAATATTTCTGTACCCTGAAAGTAAAGGACACCATGTCCATTTTGTGAAAAGAGTTAGCACCATGTCCTTTAAGTGCATTATATATATATATTTAGAAACATTAAGCACTAATATCTAAATACTATAAAGGAGATAAGACAATGGAAAATAAAACCATGTCCATTTTCTTTATTCATGACAAATATATTTCATTGTAGCACATCAAAGATATGATGGTACTTCTTTTCACAAAAATGGACATGGTGCTTTTTACCTCTGGGGTACACATTTAACACTAGCTTTCTATGTTAATATACTTGGGAGAAAAAAAAAAAAAAAAGCTGCTTGTTATTTAGAAATGTAAAAAAAAATTTATTACTCGAAAAATGTTCACCTGACTAAACTAGGGGTAAGTTGAAGTGCCAATAATAAGACTTGGATGACATCTGCCATTTTTGAAAAATGGTTCTTATTTTAGAAAATATATGTTAATTAACTAAATTTAAAAAGTGTAAAACTGCAATTTTTACCACCAAATATTACATTAAAAGCTACAATACATCACTAATAGAATGAGTCGAATTTCAAAACTCTAAAAAAAGAAGCAAACTGACAAGGGGTTTTAGACACATTTTTATATTGAATCAAGAATCAATAAAAGGCAACATAGTAGACACTGATTTAAATTGAAAATATGGGTAAAACCCCATATCATTTTGCTTCTATTTTAGAGTCCTTAAAATTCAACTAATTCTATTGATGATATCTTTTTTAATTTAATTTTTATAACATTTGCTTGGGTTATTGTTAGAGTAACTCTATACAATTAGCTAATAAATCACACAATAAATTTTGTTAATATCTGTACATGCACAATTAAATATTATTTAGTTAAAATGCTCATATTTTATCAGACATTTTATATTTTTATATTCTGATTGCAGTATGTTGTAGCAAATCAGATTAAAAAAAAAAAAGACATTATATATTGATTTGAAATTCCTGCATGTTATTAACAAGGAAAAAAAAAATTGTTGTTAAAGAAACCTTTATAATTCCATGAATATATGCACTATTCACATACCAATGAATACTACTGATAATTAAAAGAAATTTCCCAATCACATGTGACAGTTACAGCAGATTTTAAGCAATATTTTTCAGAGGGTGATATCAAATATTATTATTATTATTATTAATTTTTAATTTGTTACTACTGATTATCTTTTTACATTTGGGAGAAAATCTTTGCTGAAATACATGTCAAATGACGAGTTCTTTATATTAATGAGAATTTATAAAGTATTCCTTTAAATATTCAATAAAATTCCTAAATTCAAATGTGTTCACATTATTTTGTCACCTACCTGTATGATAAAATTTTAACATAACAAAAACCCGAATTATGCTAAACGTGTATACAGCTTTATTTTATTTTTATCTTTTTTAAATAATATTAGAAAGATTTTGTATTTGGCATGCTAATATAAAAAAAAAATGTGTTTTAAAAATATTTATTCTGAAATACACTTTAAGTATTAAATAGATATTTGATTATTTGTTCTGTAGTTAAGTGTAATTTAGATACTTATATTTATTTAAAGAATGAAATAAATACCCAAATGCTGAGTATGTTATAAAAATCATAATCTAATTATTTTTGTCTTTTTCATTTGGGAAGAAAACAATAATTTTTTACATTTTAGATAAAGCTGATAGCTTTCTTGAGCAGATTTTAAGAAAATTTTTATTAGATAGGTTTAAAAACATATATATATACATTTAAGTCTTCATTAATTATTTTATTTTGATTAATGACACAATAACTTTTAAAATGTTACTTTACTTAAAAATCAAAACTACCTCAATTTGATTTGTCAAATCATTCTCTAAGGATTCAAAGAGCTCCACAGATGTTCCATCATCTTCCACACAGTCTTGAACATCTACTATCACAAAATCAGATTCAAGTTGTGGAGGAGTCGGAATCTAATTAAAAAAAGAAAGAAAGAAAAGAATTAATATTTTAAAAATGACAAATTTTGTTTTTACCTAAATTGTATTTACATTTTTGTGTAATAAATAATTACAGAATATGCTTTACACTGATTTGATTTCAGATATGATCCTATAAAAATTTTAACAGCTCAGAAATAAAATACAAGCGTAATAAATGGCAGATGGATCATCAACAGCCCTTTTAGCTTATTAAAGAAGTACAGGTTGGATATAAATGATTATCTTGACTTTACAATATTCTTACTCTGTCTTTAGTGAGACAGATTTTGATTTTTGGCTACCAATTGCTTTAATTTTATTTTTACATAGGGCTGACATCTTTGTTTTTATTTACTTTGAGCTGGACCAGACCAAGATCATTAACATGTGAGCAGGATTTAGCCTGAAATTTTAGCTCCGTGCAGACCTCTACATCATTAGTCCCCAGACACCATGAAAAAAGGCAAAAATGTATTGTTGTTTTCACTGCAACTATTTTTTTGAAATCACCAAAAATGGTCAAGTGGAAGTTTCAAACTCACTATGGCAAACATCTATCAAATATGAAGTCAGTAGTGGCACCAGAAATTCCCCGACGGGGGAACACCACCTCCCTGACAGGGGGGGGGGGGCACTACATAAAGAGAGTTTATTATATAAGTATTTATCAAAAACTGCAATACTGTTAATAATATTACTGTTAATATTTGTACCATTCCATTTGTTAGTACACCTCATGGTTTTGGAGATCATCGTGCAACAGACAGATATTTTCTAAAAATATCGTGGTCAAAACGTGTATATTCATGGAAAACTGAAAGCTGAAAATTTTTACGAATCCATTACTTTCTTCTATTGAATATAGAATGGAAAAACTGGAATGTTCCAAATTTGTACAAGGAAAGAAAAATGCTGTCAAAAGTAGAAAAACTGAAAATTTTGTATTTTTCCCCCCAAGAGGTTTTAGGAGTATGCCCCGATGGGGGGGTCACAGACTCCCCGACAGAGGTGCCTGTGTCCCCCCGGCCCCCTAGCTGGTGCCACCCCTGTATGAAGTTCTAAAATTTTTTTAATCTTTTCATCTTTTAAGCTACTTTTGAATTTTTATATGTTAAAAATTTTTGCATGCAAAATTTTATCAACTTCATATTACAGGGTTGTTTGCCACAGTGAGTTTGAAATTTCTGTTGCAACAGCAGCAGTGCCCCTAATAATGCAACTGTATAATTATTTCAAATATCAAGAAAAACTCTATGATTGATTAAATGTATCTGCGAAAGAAAATCAAAATGAACGCAATCTCTAAAGAGTAAGAATGTAGTAAAATCAGGGTGATTTATTTGTGTCCAACTTATACACATGCAAAGCAAAATCACAAGGAGACCTTTATCTCGACTCACTTTCAAAGTCTGTGATTTTTTCCCATTTTTTCGGTCTTCATTAAGAATTTTATAACAAACTCCTTAATGAAGGCTGAAAAAATGTGGAAAAATCCTAAATTTTCAAATTAAATATCTCAGTCAAATTCGGGCATACAGAAGTGAAACTTTTTGTGTTATATTTGTTAGGATGAGTGTCAATTTATACTGAATATGACTAGGGAATTAGGGAGTGCATAAAAAGTTATTTTTTGTAATTTTTAAAAAATATATTTTTTAACATTTAAGGATCATACTTATCAACTCTTAAAATTACCTTACATTTAATCTTTTCCGGTATCGACTAAAATTACATTTAGTTAAAGGATCATATTTATCTCTAATCATTAAAGATAAGGATTAAATAAAAAAGATTAAATATAAGGTAATTTTAAGAGTTGATATATTTTTAAATTTTAAATATGCTATATCACAAATGGTTTCTTTTTAAAAACATTTAACTGGAAGTATAAGCCCACAACCAATGGTTGTAGAGATCTCCTCGTGACTTTGCATTGCACCCTGTATGTAAATACAAAGAAACATGTAATTAACCAATACAATTTTAGGCATTTGGTGTTTTGAGAGTAAGGCCAATTGATAACTCTAGTGTCCTAGGCCTGATGGGGTATGCCCTCCGTGGGGGGGGGGGTGTCTTTCTAAGGGGTCCTAGCCCGTATTTACATAAATATACAATTTTAGGAAAAATTGCTTACCTTTTAATAAAAATTTACATCCCCAGATTTATTTATTTATTTTTGGAAGTGCTTTACAATGCCATGTAAAATGCTATTTTAATTTGTTTGCACATAAATAAAGAATGTTATTTAACAAAACCTTAATAATCTTAACAATATCTCTATATGATTTTCCTTTGACATTTTATAACAGTACTAGATAGTTAAAATTCCTTAGAATTTGTTTATTTAATGAAAAAATCTGCTATAAATATTTCTGAACAGCAACAGTTTGTTTCTGTGCTGCTGTTAAATACAAATTGCACTTTTTTTTAAACATTTGATTTATTAGTTGTATAATTAAATACAAACTATAGATTTTCATAAACTGATTTCTTAACAGAAATATTTAGGTGTAATAAGAAAGGAAGAAAACTGTATTAAAATGTATTTTTGCTTCTCCCCTTGCTTGCAAAAAGATTAATATACAACATAATTCTTTACTCTTCATTTCAATTATTTAATAAGTCATAAAAAATATTTATAATGACGACTATGCAAAAACTATACAAAATGTTCTAGTATTAAATTATACATACTGTTGAAATATCTACAGGTAAACCACAACGTGTAGCTTCAATCATGTTATCAAAGCCCTAAAAACATGTAAAATAAATTCATTTAAATGTAATAAAAATACAAATATTATTCAAACACAATCTGAGAATTAAAATCAAATAAAATTTAAAAAATCAATAATATCTGAAATTTAATTTCATAGTACTTTAAAAGCAAACAACAACAAAAAAAAAAAAAAAAAAAAAAAAAAGCTTACGTCTTTCCTTATAAAAGTAAAGAAATTCCAATAATTGCATTAAAATCCCACAAATGACATTTTTATTTTTTCAAAGAATTAAAACTTTTAAATGTTCCTTATAATAATGAAGTTCCTAAGTTATTTCAAATTAATTTTCTTATAACTGATAAATTCATATAACTCTGATTTGTATTAAACACTGAAAAATCGAAAACACTGACTTGTATTTTATTTTTTTCCTACACACAAATTTGCAAAAAGCTTGATATTTCAAAATCCACTTACAAGGAGATAATACGCTTTTACAATGAATGACTCATATAGATGTCTGGTAAACTTAATACATGAGCTTTCAACTAAAAATCTTGATAGTTTCTACAAACAAATACAATTTTGATAATTTATCCATAAGTATGTTGAATGTAATTTATAATTTTTACTTAAAAAGTTTGTCATTTATTACAGAGTAATGTATTTACTTTTTAATATACAGCTTCTCATAGCCTCTAATATATTAAAATTTTTAAGCCATCATATTTTACATGAAAAACATTAATTTTTATAGTGTATTTTTAACGTTATAAGAGTAATTAAATAATCAACTTTTCAAAATGGATTACTATGCTTAAACCAATCAGAATTTAGTTCTAACTGTTTGTAATTTCTTAACCCTTTAAGAGTCTGATGGGGAAAATTATAAAGTTGTTTTCACTGTATGTTCTTTATAATGTACTAAAACAATGGATTTTTCACTATGCATTTAAAAATAAACCTCATGACTGTTATATATGACTTTCATACTTACAGAAACAAGCTTAAAATTTATAATTATACATATTTTAAATTATCTGTTTCTTAGTGGACAAACAATGGGGGGGGGGGGGGGGCACAACCTGAAAAGAAATATTTTTTAAAAATAAAATTCTAATAGCATAGTTTTAAAGTTAAAGAAAAAAATGCTTATTAGAATTTTCCAGGGAGGGGCAAGTGCTCCCCTTTGCCCCATTGTGCCGACGCCCATGAACAGGGTTAATAAATGAATTGAAGGTTTTCTGTAAATATCCCTTTGTAAACCATAAATTGCATTTTCGATTAGTTTCATTACCTACATCTCCTATTTCAGATACTACAGCTAATTCTTTAGTGATGTGGATATATTCTGTATTTTTATGGTCATAGTAAGGTAAAAACCTAAATTTGAATGGATTTTCAAATCCTTCATAAAAGTTTGTTGAACAGTATAACTAATCAAAATTGACTTGTTGGCCATTTCTGTTTTACAGATTAATTACTGTGGAATTGACGTGTTTTAATATTAATAATTAAAAAGAGAAACACACACACATATGCTTGACAGAATCTTAATTTGGAAAAAATAAATAAAATACATATGTAAAAAAAAACTATTAAATAAAATGCTTAATTTAGTTTTTAAAAAAAGTGTTTAATCAATAGAATATACATCTATGAGTCTTATTTTGCTTAATTTCATCTTAATGTCTTATTTTGCAATGTATTGATGGCATGTAGTCATGGGCTCAAGAATAACTCTGGATTAGTTCACAAAAATATCTTTATTTCGGCTAAGTCATTGTCTGAAGATGTCTTCGAGTGACAGAAGGCAATGTAGAGTAAAGTCCTGCGACCTCACACACTACTATAATTTTGTAATGGAGGAGCTCTGAGAGGTGTTTAGCAATTGCGATCTGAGGAAAAAAAATGCCCTGGTTATTTGTGTTTTCGAGGTTTGTAGTCAAAATACTAGATCCTGATTGGTTTAGAAGTCTCCGAGAGCTTACAAAATTATGTCCATGTTTAATTTTTAAGCAAGAGTTAATTGCAATTAACTTAAGATCACAAATTTGCAAATCATGCTGAGCTTTGCAAATTCATCCTTAAAACTTTACCATTTTCTACTTTCAGAGTAATAAAGTCCATGAAACAAAGTTTAAAGGGAAAATCACAAATTAATAGTGATTTATAATTTTGAATAGCAATTTCTAAATTTTTAGAAAGTTTTTTTTTTTTTTTTTTTTTTTTTTTTTTCCCTTTTTTGAATAAAATTAATTATGTTATGTCCTTTCATATATATAAATATAAAATTTGCATTTATTTTATTTATTTATTTTAATGTTCCAAGTAGGACTTTCATTAGATTTAAAATGACATAACATTTTTACAGCTATTTAAAACTTTTTAAATATCATTCAAAATATATTGCAATACAATTAATCAAAATACCTTGCTCTGTTTCAGGTAATGTTTAGCTTGTTCAATTTCACCATTCTTCTTAGCAGTGATTGCTGCCTGACGAAACATTTTCTGCCGTTCTAGAAGAAACTGAAGCTGTTTCTCCACCACTGTTGATGAATTTGCCCTTTGAACTAACATATACATATGTATATATAAGTTTTCTTCAAACAATACAGCAGTAAAAAGCTACATATATATTGCTTATTAATGGTAGATTGAAAAATGAAACATCATTAATTTTTAATAACACTCAATAGGGGAAAAAAAAGGTTAAAACCAGACTTTCCTGAAAACTTTAACCTTTTTTTTCCCCTATTGAGTGTTATTAAACTAAATTAAAACCAAATTTAGTTTTCATAAATTAGTCAATAAAGGAAAGTACTAATAACACTGCTCGGCATGAAAATTGCCTCTGACACCATTTCAGCATATTCTTATGTAAAATGACCTCCTGAATCCAAATATGACCACTATTTTGCTCAATCACCCACCGTTTTCTAGATACACTCTCTCCCTCATTTTTATCATTGTATGGTAGTTTTATACCCATCAGTTTGATTTCGAGAGGAACGATGATTATTTTAACCGTTAAATGTCTTCTGACCTGAGGAGCTACAGAAGTAGAAAGTTCTAAAACATGAACATTTGTAGTGAGGAGGAAATTTGAGGGGATTTGTGCCCCAAAAAAAAAGGAAATCAATAAAATCAATCAGTTTCTGTTTCTGTTCCTTTTTTTTTTTTTTTTTTTAATATTTCTGTTATTTTTTACATATTCTAGCTTCCAGTTTGCCATTTTCTTACCAAAACACCCCGAATAACAAAAATTATACAGCGAAATTTTTTTTCAAAATGTTGGTGAGTGGAGTAAAGTCTCAAAGCCCTTACAAGAAAGTTTGACTGATTCACTGTACGACGTTTGCTTTCAATAACTCCCACGTTAAATGTTTTGGGCAGTAAAACATGAACAGTAAAATTTCCTGCTTTGACACATGTTAAAGGTCATTTCTCTTATCATTGTAGTCGTCAGTCGTTATCTACCTTTAGTACACATTTTGCAATAAGAGAGTGAATTTTATGGCGTTCTTGATGGTGGTGATCTTGAACACGTGTCAAATGAGGATATTTTACTGTTCATGTTTTACTGTCCAAAACATTTAACGTGGAAGTTATTGAAAATAAACATTGTGCAGTAAATCAGTCAAACTTTCTTGCAAGGGCTTTGAGACATTACTCCATTCACCAACATTTTGAAAAAATTTTCACTGTATAACTTTTATTATTTGGGGTGTTTTGGTAAGAAAATAACAAACTAGAAGCTGGAATATATAAAAAATAACAGAAATATTGCAAAAAAAAAAAAAAGGAAACAGAATCTGATTGTTTTTATTGATTTTCTTTTGTTTTCTGGGCACAAATCCCCTCAAATTTCCTCCTTACTACAAATGTTCGTGTTTTAGAACTTTCTACCTCTGTAGCTCCTCAGGTCAGAAGACATTTAACCCTTTGCCTTAAAACAACATATGGGAGACGTGATCGTACTGCTGTGCCTAAAATGAGAACCTCGTATCACACACATGCTGATTCTTTCTGGCCAAAAGTGAAAAGCTTGTGTCAGACACGCGATTGTTTTTATGCGATAATGTTTTTGTTTTTGCGTTATTGTTTGTTACAGTTGCAATATAAGAGTTAGTCGTTTATTCTTAGGCATAATTGCAATAGAGTCATCAAATAATTAACTGTTGGTTCTCAAAAAAATCTAAAAATTTAAATTTATTTAAGGAAAATTTATACTAATAAGGGTGTTGGCAAGTGTCCTGATTACACCTTAGAAACTGAAACAGATACGATACCGATTCAGATATATCTGAAGATAGCAGTGTAGTTTGTCCTATAAAAAAACGTGTGCAAAAATTAGTTAGTGATGAAAGCGATGCTAATGACGAAGAAAATATTAGGAATCAGTTATCAGAACAATAGATTTGGCAATCAAAATATAATCAACCGAAGATATGGAAGTATACAGAAACTCCTGGCATAAAAGTAACGTCTACAGGTGAGTTAAATGAAAACAGTGGAAAGTTAGACTTCTTTTATGCAATATTTGACAAAAAGATTTGGAAAATTGTTGTAACAGAAACAAATTGCTATGCAGAGCAATGTATAAGCGATGAAAGAAGAAAAAGAAAAATCGACGAGACTTGGGTTCTTATAAATTGTGATGAGATGAAAGTGTACTTTGCCTTGTGTATTATAATGACACAAGTTAGGAAACCAAATATTCAAATGAATTGGACTAAAAGAGCGGTTATTGAAACACCGATATTCCGGAAGACTATGACCTACACCAGATTTTTACAAATTACTAGGTTTTTGCATTTTGCAAATAATAATACAACCGATAATTATGATCAAATAAGTAAAATAAAACCTGTTTCAACTTTTTTCAATCAAAAATTCAAAGAAGTATATAATATGGAAGAGGATGTCGCTATCGACGAATTCCTAATAAAATTTAAGGGATGTTTATCATATAAACAGTATAATCTATCCAAAACAGCCAGATTTGGCATAAAGTTTTATAAATTGTGTGAATTGGCATCGGGTTGTTGTTATCATTTTAAAATATATACCGGAAATGACAAAATAAATCCTGAAGGTAGCGCATCTGAAAATGTTGTCATGGAATTAATCAGCTCAGTATTACATAAAGGACACACTCTATACCTAGACAACTGGTATTCTTCGCCAAAATTATTTTTACGATTAATTAAAAATAAAACGAATGCAATAAGAACAGTACGTTCTAATAGAAAAAATATGCCCATTGATTTAATGAAAAAAAAAAAAAAATTAAAAAGGGTGAATGCGAAATGAGATCTAGTAATGGCATATTCGCCTTAAAATGGAAAGATAAGCGAGATGTTTATGTCTTGTCCACTAAACATGATAAAATAGAAATGTCTGAAGGAAGAAAACCTGATATTTTGAAACCAAAATGTATATTTGATTATAATAAGGGCATGATTGGTGTTGATCGCCAAGATCAAATGTTAGCTTGTTTCCCCATAATGAGGAAACACATGGAAGGATACAGGAAATTTTTTTTTTTACATATTCGACATGGCACTTTATAACACTAATATTTTGTACAAGAAAATACATAAAGAAAAAGTAACTTATGCTGAGTATAGAGAAGACATAGCCGAATTATTACTGAAAACTGCACAATCAAACTATAACAGGACAGGACAAATACCTACTGGAGATACGCCTGAGAGACTGCAAGGACAAAATTGGGAACATTTTCCAAAACATATTAATCCAACACCATCAAAACAAAAACCAGCCAGGACTTGTAAAATTTGCACAAAGCATAAGAAGCGCAGTGAAACAACGTGGGAATGCAAAAAATGTAAAGTTGTGCTACATGTTCCTGATTGTTTCGAGAAATATCACACACTGGAAATTTTATAATTTCCTGTCATTGATTTAAAATGTTGGTAATAAAACAATACCCCTTTAAACAAAGTTTTTGACTAATATTATACATTATTCACTTATAGGTTATTCACGCAATAAATTCTACAGAGAAAATATTTAAACGACTGAAAATTTTTACTTTTGTTATATAACCAAAAACATAAAAATAATATTATGTGAAATAAAAACATTAAACATTTTTTTAATAAAAATGAAATGAAATATAATTATCAAATTCTGTGGTTTTATTAAATAGTAAATGCAGTACTATTAATGTCCACTGGTTTGCTCACAATTTAGCCCGTGAAGAAACTTTTTCTGGTCACAACGCATGAGAAAAGCTTTCATCGAAAGTGGCACACACAATCGTTGCTCGATTCATAAGGCAAGGGGTTAACAGTTAAAATAATCACCGTTCCTCTCGAAATTAAACTGATGGGTATAAAATTACCAAACAATGATAAAAATGAGGGAGGAAGTGTATCTAGAAAACGATGGGTGATTGGGCAAAATGGTGGTCATATTCGGATTCAGGAGGTCATCTTACATAAGAATCTGCAAGAATGGTATCAGATCTCTCTTTTTTTTTTTTTTTTTTTTTTGCAGAGCAGTAGTCCTTTTACAACATGCTTGTTATACGTCTTATAAATGGAGCATATAGTGACTAAGCATCAATGGTTTGCAGCATCAATGACTGAGCAAGAGGGGTGAGAAATATGCTTTATGTCTGATGTATTTTTGGTGTATAGATTCATATAAGGGGAACTTAGAATGTCATATTTTGTAATGCTGAATCATATGGGTATGATTTGTTTCTTTGATGTTGTTCACCTTAGAAAACTGGACTTAGTTACGTAAGAATTGAAAAATGTATAATGTGAAATTTAACCAGGAAATTTCTAAAATTCCATGCATAATTTCGTGAAATATATTTCAATGCTTTTAAATACACATTTTTGAGAAAAATAAGAATTTTTTTAAAAATGTAGCATTTTTTTTATTTCACTTTCATAAAACTTTATTTTAATTTTCTTATTTTACGAAATTTTGTCAATACAGTAGACGCTGCTTATATAAAAGGTTGATTAATAAAATTAGACACTTTTATGGATAAAATAACTGGAAATATAATGCAAACTATTATTTTTGTTGTACATTAACCTAGATCAATTGTATTACTTAATCAAAAACTGTAGCATAAATATAATTTTTTTAGAAAACCGATACTGTAAACATATTTCAGAACAGAATGTAGCCATGATCTTTACAATATATATTTAAAATTTATAGATAGAGCACTGTCTATACTTAAAAAGATAAAATAAATAAAAAAACAAACCTTTATTTTTCTGGGGATGAGCATTTGTTTGGGGCACTTCTGGAGCTACCCTTTTAGAAGGCACTTGTGGAGCAACCTTTTTAGAAGGCACATCTGGAGCAGGCCTTTTAGGGGGTATAGAAGGAACATCTGATTTATTCTGTGGTTGTCTATCACTTCCAGTGGCAAGTGAAGAATCACTGGGCTGTTTATCACTTCCTTGAGGAACAGGTATAGGAGCAAAACCTGCACTTGCAAAGATATTTGTATAAAATAACTTAAAATCATAATAAATCAAATAAATTTTAAAGTTCACTAATATAAATTGATATGCAGCATGGAGGATTTATATTTGATTTTAACCCAAAAATAACATTTTAAGTCAACTTGAAACATGACATAATATTTTTCATTCATCTTAACGTTATTCAAAACTGACAAAATATTTATAGGGCCACTCAACCTGAAATTTGTTTACAAAATAATAATATTTTGATAAAAATTATATATTTTCTTACACATGTTTATCTAGTCTAAATAAATAAAAATGAATATGTATAATCCTTCATAAAAAAAAAAAAAGAAAAAAAAAAAAACCTAAAACCAATGTTTGATATTTATTTTTGAAAATTCCGATATACTTTCAGAAAACTTAGACATTTCAATCTGTAGAAAATCATAATATATATATACATGTTGTCAACTTATGGACAAATCAATTCAGATTTGGGATAGCTTATTTCAAATTTTGGTAGCTTGCTCCATTGAAAAACCTCTTGTAAACTCATTCATAGGAATGCCATGGATTCAAAAAGCCTTTTCACAAAAATAATACTTTTAATTTCAAATAATTATACTTCGAATTTAAATAATTTTTATTGTTTTTTTAATAATATAATGCTGTATTAATTAAGCAAACATGAAACGTTTAATAACTCCTTTGTGGGGGAAAAAAAATTGCTGTCAATATATAACTACTATTAACTCATAAAGTCAAAATTTTTGCTTTTCATTTTCACAAAAGCTCAGATTATACAGTCGAATCTCATCAACGTGAAAATGCTTAACATGAATTGTTTCCCCAATCTCCATCAAAAGAAAGATATATTTCTGAGTTATTTATAGCATGAACTACTGATAACATGAACAAAAACAAAATTTTCATCCCCCTTGAGATTCACGTTAACGAGGTTTGACTGTATATCCTTTAATCTCAAAATCTGTTCATTCTCAATATTAAACATACAAACATTTGATTTACTTAGTTTTGAACTCAAAAAAGAAATATTCAAATCTCTAGTTAAATTTTAACATTATATCCATTCAGAATATTTATTTTTAAGAAAAGAGGAGACGAGAAAAGTAAAACATTTAAAATTGTAACATCTCCTTTTCTCAATACAACTGCAAGACAATGTATTACTTAAGCTTGAAATACTTAATAATATATTGCAATTTAAAAAATAATCTCTATTGCTAATAAAATAGGCTATCTGCATGTTTCTCATGACATTTTCACACAGAAAAGAATGATCTAATTTCACCATGACTTACACAAGAGAATCTTCATGAGATCTGATAATATATGAAGCTTGATTTTTAATTTTTGATTTAGCTTTTAAATTATTTTATTTTTTCCAAAATTTGTGCAAAATGGCATCATAGTTAAAAGGCAATTATACATTTACATGCAAAAAACTAAAGTGAAAAAAAAGATTTTGCAAAATACATGTCATACTACATTTCAAATTTTTTGCCGAATCTGTGAAAAAGGTTAGTGTAAAAGGGCAGTATATATTTACATAGGAAAGATGAATATAAGAAATATTTTGTAAAATTAACATGTAATTGTTTGTGATTTTTTTTATGCTATACAGAACTGAAACTTTAGTAATCATTGTATCAGAAATAGTATGGAATTGCATGAAAACTAAAATACAAAACTAACCCTAATAAAAATAATCAGCAAATTAGATTTTAAGTATGTGTATTAGACATGAAAAAATTCATTTGTCATGTAGTGAATAAAAATAGTGAAAATGGCAACTTAAAAAAAATTAAGCAATTCAATCTTGCTTTTCTCTCGACACTATAAAATAAATGAATATCATTAACTAACTTAGAAAAAATTTCACATTTCCACAGTTAAATATCAACTGAGTCAAATGGTGGCAAAATGATTATATTTTGGACATAGTCCAGAAAAATATGTCACTCTTCATCAATTTGTCATTGAAAAAGCAGAAATTTTGTTGATTTATCATGCAATAATTACTCATTTTGTTGGTTAGCAGTAAATCATTCCCTATCTGAACAATTACCTACAAAAACAAATCACATTTTTCAGTAATTAGGTACAGTTAAACTGTATTAAAGCCTTTTCTTTGAAATCAATGGCAGATTAGTTCATTTTGACAATTGTGTGCAAAAAATATTGTATTTTGTTAATTAGCAATATAACAGTGCAAATTTCAGAAATTGACCAGGAAAAAAAAAAAAAAAAAAAAAAGGCCATAATAAAAATGTGGGTTCAAAAACTGACTTTTCACAAAAATAGACAATCTTAAAATATGCCTTCTACAAAATCAGTGAAATTGAAATGAATATATCATAAATATTGGCAAACTTAAAATGGACTGGACACTACAGACTAATCAGACAATTTTAAAATGTTTCTTAAAAAAATCAAAAGACAAAAGTATTGTTTTCAGAAGACCTACCAGTCATTGACGAGTAACTTAAAATTTAAATTTTCAGAATACTGTTAATCCTAATCCAAATAGTTTTAGTACTAACTTTCATAAGCTATCAACACGAGAAAATTGTAATATTATATATTCATTTAAATTAACATAATAAGGACATTTAAATACATAGGTATATGTTAAAATAATTTGCAAACCTGGTGGTGCCGGTAGTTCTTCAAAGTCAACAGGCTGACCAGCTTTGTAGTTTTTAATAGCTTTTTCATATGACTAAAATAAAGGATATAAGAATCAATAAAGTAACAGTTTAATCAATAAAATTAGTAACAGTAAATATTCTGTAAATTACCATTTGTAAAATATTGTAAAAAGAAAACACATTTTTTTTTTTTAACATATTTCTGGACTAGCATTTATATATATATATATATACATATCACACTGAGAAAAATAAAAGGTCATGAACAATTGAATTCTTAAAACATTTTCTTGAGATACAAGACAGTTCATTAGTAATTGATAAATAAATATTATCTTCAAGTTATTGCATATTATTAACTAGCCACCTTCGGCGACCAGCTGGTTTGCGATCCCTGAAAAATCCGACTTTACGAAACTCCCGCTCGGTGGCGCCTGCGGCACCTTTTTCCCGTTTCAGGTCTAATAACAGCTTATCGATATATCGTGAAAATACCTTATTGAAAGCGCAGTAAATTCCCGTGCGGAAGCGCCTTCGGCGCCCTCTTCCCTTTTCAATATCTGAAACAGCCTGTTCGCTCACCATGTTATGATCTTTCAAATTTCTGACTTTAGCTAAGTCCCGCTCGGTGGCGCCTGCGGCGCCGTATAACATTTTTTAAAAAAACTTGTGTCTGATTTATCTGTGGTTTTTCTCCAAAACGTGCCTAATTCCGGGCTATATATCGTTAAAAATTATTAGTACGAAATGTGAGCGAGAATCTGAATTTGAAACTCTGTAAAATATAAAAGAATAAAAATTTTCTGGTTTTTCCGTAGTTTTCTCCGAAAGTTTAGTACAGAATTTGAACGGCTTATATCATTTTAATAACCTGCAATAAAAATACTTTAAAATATCTTTTGAATGATGTGTTATGTATTACAATAATGAATATCTATGATATATTTTACACTCAAAATGGCTAATCTATCAAGGGCGATTAACGATTTCTATTGAAATCCGTCTAAAATTTAAGAATTTCAAAACTGCTTTTTTACAACCGAATTCATAAAAAAAATGAAAAAAAAAATCAATATTATTCTGTTAAAAGTAACTTTTGGTGTCATTAACAGATGAAATAAAAATGAATTTAAATAAATATAATATGTCTATTTATTTTATTTTTAAAGCTGTACTTTAGATTTTTTAACTGCATACAGGTGAGCCATAATGACGGGCAATTTCGAAGTTCTGCTTTTGATCGATTTTAAATTGAAAAAATTCAAAAACTGCTTTTTTATTTCCAGTATACTTTGTCACGTGGTCGAAAAACAAAAAAGCAATTTTTCCAGACCTCTAGCACCTGGCACTGAAGAATCTTATTCTCTCTTCTCTGTCAAGGTCAGTTGCAAGAGTTTCAGAATTTCATTGAAAACTGCCGCGATACTGAAAATTAAAAAAATTATAACTCATTCAGTTTTTGAAATTTTCTCTCAATCTTCTGGGTATTCAATTGTTGAAGCGAGATCTATATACAAATAAAAAAGAAATGATTTATCTCTAAACGCTTTTGAGTTATAAGATGTTTTGTGAAAAAATCGATGTTTCGTAAAATCTAAAAATATGGATCGCTAATCCGTATTTTGTAAAAATGTTTATATGGTTCGAAAGAGGATTAAATGTCCTTTCCAAATATACCAGTTTTTAAGAAATGGAACAGTTACTCGGTCGTACAGGGCGTTTCAAAAACGACAATCGAGAAAAAGAGAAATTTTCGACCCTTTTTAAAACTTTTTTTAAAAATATAAAAAATCCGTATTAAAAAAAAAAAAAATTGTACCATAAGAATCGGTAATAAATGCTCTTTCTCGTGGTACAGGTGTATTTTCGATATTTCCAACAGATTGGAAGCGATCGCTTTAGAAAAACCCGCGAAATTTTCCTCGCTCTGCTTTCTCTTTTGAGGAACACGCTGAAGGGCGAAAATTACGATCCGCTCGCTTTTTAATTGGGCATTGGTTGACGTTTTAATTAATATCTCCGGAACTAATTAAAATTTTTAAATTCTGTTTTCACTATCAACACGGGAAGGCTTCTGAGCACCCGTATGTCAAATTTTATACTTCTGCGTTCAGTAGGGGCTGAACGTATAGATGCACAGACAGACATCTTCTTTTATTATTATAGATACATATGAAAAAAACATATAATTTATTATAATTATTATTTATTCTTATATTTATAGGCAATGGGCAAATTTTCACTTCAAAACCACAATTTTAAAAAAGAAAAACAAGATCAGTTTTATTTATTTATTTTATTTATATTTTTTTAAGTGTTTCTTTATTACTTATTTTTATCTCTATTCAATAGAAGAAAGTATTTGATTTGCAAACATTTTTGACTTCTGGTTTTTGATGGATTTATACGTTTTGAAATGTCTTGAATACAATTTGACTATTTTTAGAAAATGTTTGTGTTGTTACCAAGATTTTGTAGATGTGTAACTCACAAATCAATGTACAGAATTTGATATAAGTTTATATTTCGTTGTAACCTTAACTCGTTGATTGACTTTTGGGATATATTGTTCAATAAATGGTGTTGGTGACAAAATGGTAAAATTTATCTTTTTTTTTTTTTTTTTTTAATATACATTTTTAATGTGGCAGTATATGACAAAATTTTGTATAAATGTGAACAATTAGAATTAGGTTTTGTGTAAACATAATAAAATTAAAAAGAATTATTTTTAACAGTAATAGGCCACTTCTCCCAAAACCTCTCTCCCCCCTAGGAAAAAACATTAAATATAGAAGCACCACTTCTCCCAAGGAGCATAAATTTTCAACAAGAGTATCTTTTAAAAAACTCATCAATGCTGTTAAAATGAATAGTTCTGATAATTTAAAACAAAGTTATTAGTTTTTTTTTTTCATTTTTGACCAAAAAAAAAAAAAAACTGAAAAAATGCATTTCCTCAGATATAGTTGTGGGTACAAAACTGACTTTCTTTTGACATTTAGTGTTATTTCTCCGAGGCCAAAACTGTCTGTTTTCATCATAGAAAATAATTTTAATAAATAATTTGTACTGTGTGAATTTGTATAGGAAAATATAGAAAAAAAATTTGAAATGGCCACAACATATTAATTTTAAAATTTTGATTAATGTAAAACCAAATTCAATCATGAACACAGAAGCCATTTTTTTAAACTAGTTTTTATATGTTGAAAATAAGCTATCTAAAACGCAAAAATGAGGCACCTTACTTTAATTATTCTATCCAGTCGTCTCACTTTACTACTGTTTCCTTCAGCTGCAGCAGAATCTCTACTTCCTTTAAACTTTTCAAGCCTTTGATACAAAGCATCTAACACTGATGTAGGAGCAGGTGGAGCATTAAATAATGAAGGATCTTCTGGTTCTTCATATTGAAATTGTAAAATTAATATTTTAATAATTTTTTAATTAATACCTATCATTAATGAAATATATCACGTATCACAAATTTGTATTATAAGAAGTTTTTAAAGGTATAAGATAAGAACTAATTTTCATTTCAAAACTTTAAAACAAGTTTGTTGATAATATTTTCGGATTAAAATATGAAAATAATAATAATAAATAAATAATGTAAAAATTGTCTTTAAAAAACTTGAATAAAGTATTCCTTAGTAAGAGAAATGAATCAAAGAAATATTATTAAGAATTTGAGAATCAAAATACCAAAAACAATAATTCAATTTTGGAAAATATTCCTCATAATTTGAAAGAGAAGGAAAAATGTTTAGTACTTTATCTAACTTTTTCTTTAAAAATTATAGTAGGCATTAATACAGTGTGCGAAAAAAGTATAAGGAAAACATTAAATTGAATGAAAATATGCTTTATTTTTGTTTCATCTAAATGAAATTTTTATATGTTTGACTTCTTTACATAATTTTGTAATAATACTCATAGCACATAAAAAACAAAATTTGGCTTCAAAATATTGATTTTACAAAAATTAACACTAAAGAAAATATGCAAAAAAGTATAAGGACATGTTCTAAAATACTTAAAATTTTCTTCAATAATCAAGAAAACTACCTTTTTTTTTTAATCACTTGAATAAGCCGAGAGGTCGTGTCCACGGAAATATTTTCCCAAGCGTCTTTGATAGCAAAGACAAGATCCTGTGTGCATTGACATTGTGTGCCATTTTTATAAACTTCTCGGGCTAGAAGCCCCCATAAGTTTTTCACTGGATTAAGATCGAGACTCCTCGCTGGCCAATGAAGTAAATTTACAGAATTAGCTTCAAACCAGAGTTTTGTGCTCATAGACAGGTGTATCGGAGCATTATCCTGTTGAAAAATATAGTTCCCTGAGTAATCAATCGCGCTTCAGGTAACAAACTTTCTCCTAACATATCAACATATTTGTCCAAATTCATTTTACTGTTGATACAGACTATTGAAGTGGTTCCATTTGCCACAAAAACGCCCAAAACCATTATCGAGCCACCACCATACTGACGTCTGGAAAACACTTCTTTGATCTTTTGCAGATCATACCAAAAAATAACGAAAATCATCAGGCCCATCAAGGTTGAACTTATTTTCATCAGAAAAAATTGCATCAGTCCATTTTTGACCAAGAGAAATGTGTTTTTTTGCAAAGTCAATTCTTCTTCTCTTATGATGATTTGTAAAAGGTAGACATGACACTAATTTTCCATAAGAAACATAAGGATGTTAATTTAAAACATTTTGAGCAGTCCTTGATGAACATGGTAAATTCAGATTTTGTCTAACTTCATTTGCAGTTTCTCTTTTCTTGCAAGCTTTCCTTACAATCATTCTTTTCTGTCGACGAGTGAGGATTTCTGGTCTCCCAGTTCATTTTTTCGTGCCATACATTCTAGGATTTTTTAGAAAATTATAAACTACTGTTTTAGATCTCTTGATTCTTTTTGAAATTTCCCATCCACTTAATCCACATTCTTGAAAAGCAACAATTTTCCCTTTTTCAGAGTCAGAAAGAGGAGTTCCTTTGAGCATTGTTAAAAAGTCATGATAAAAGTCAACGAATGTGAAATTTCTTTTGCAAACCAATCTTTAAACCTGGGATTGTCATTTTCTGTTTTCAAATATGTAAATTTTTCGATAATTTGGGAAGAAAAAATAATGTCCTCATACTTTTTTCCAATATCATTTGAATTTAAAAATCAAAATGTAAATTTAAACAGATTTATATTTGGAAATTTTAATTAGTTTACACAAAAAATAATTTAATTTTACTCCTATTTTTACTTCAAAAATCTGCCACGATTCTGTAAACAAGACTTCTAGAATTGGCGATTTTTCATGTGTCCCTATACTTTTTTTGTGCACTGTAAATTTTATATGTACTTTAACTTTCTCATTTAGAACAAGAACAACAAATAATAATTACCAGAAGCAGCTGAAAGTGCAGCAGTTTCCATAGCCGAAGATGATGTCTGAGTTTCATCCAATTCTTTTTTTGGGGGATCTGATGCAGGCATAAAGGTAGCTGAAAAATAGAATTAGATTTTTATAAAATTATATAACAAGCATTTTCTCCCCCCCTTTCTTTAAATATTTGAGAAAACATTTTAAAAAAATTCCATTATTTTTGAGCCATAAAATTAGAGTTAAAAGTAATTTAAACAATTTTATTTTAAAGTGTTTTAAGGTGTACCTTGTACCAGTTGGTACATTTCGTAACGTACCAACATACAAAATAATATGTATCATATTTTGCAAAATTTACATGATTTTCTACACGAGATTAATAACCCATCACCTGCCTTTGTCCTTTTTTGGGGGGGTACATTACAATTTTTTATTGTTGTAGATCGTATTTTAGACAGTGACTCTGCCACTGTCTCCAAAATGGGACAATCTGTAGTAGTACAATTAATAGCTTGAAATTTGTTGCAATCTTTTAATATTCTTTAATATAGAAAATTTAATATAACAGTTTTGGCAAATAATGGGTTAAACAATTTATGTACAGTCTACGAGATTTCATTGAATTTTTGTGTGCTTGGCATTATATCTAATAAACAAAACCTAATCAACAAATCTTTAACTGTCCCTATCCTTTTCTCCAGCCATATATTTCAACAAAAATAATTAATTTTGACAGAAACTGGAGTGAATGAATATTCATGGGTGATGAATTGATGAATACTATTTCTAAAAATTATTAACTTAGAAAAATGTTTTAATTTTGTATTTTTTTTACAGGACGTTTTTACTTACCTTGAGGTGAAGGAAAAGCAGGAATGTTGGACAAATCAACTTCTTCCCCATTTTTTATAGCTTCTATAGTTGCATCTAAATTCTAAAAATAATAATTACTATTTTATTATTAATTTTTAATTTTAGAAATGTTGCATTTATGTTTACGAAACAGGAAAATTACAACAAATAAATCATTGTATTACTTACAATATTGTATTAAAAAAGAAAAAAAAAAACAAACATAAAACAATGAATGAAGCATGAAAAGAAACGTTAATTATTGAAAATTTATATAATTATCTATTTTCAATGTAGTTTCCAATGGTTGTACAACAGTACAACACAATACCATGTAGTATTTTATTTCAGTTCATTTGATAGACTCTCTCTGTTAATGGTCATAAGTATATTGTTAATTTGAATTATGGATTCAACCAATGAACTTTTGGCAGCAGTACATAAACACATTTTTAAGTATACAGCAAGTAAAATATTTCTTCTAATTCTTGGATTTTTTCTTCTAGTGTGTCACTTTTGTCATACATTTTTCAATAAAATATATGCCTGAATAAGCTGAATCATTGAAGGTTTAAAATAAGAGCTTTAAATTAACCTTCATATTACCAAAAAAAAAAAGGGGGGGGGGACCTATATTTTCATGTTAAATGATTAATTAATTATGAACCAGGTATTTACTAATCAAAGGTTTAGGATTCACAAGCTATTAATCTGATTTGCTCATAACAGGTATAGAGATACTGTGATTTAAAATTTTTACATAGCAGCACATAAGATGATTCATATGGAAATTAAATTAAATTAAATAAATTACTTTGCTAATTAAAACATAAATCATACTTCTAGAATGTTAAAATAATTTTATTTTATTTTTGTAGAAATTTTAAACTAACATGCTCTTTTAAATATCATATTTAAAAAAGTGATTATCTAAAATTTATAATAAAAACTATTTAAAAATCGCCTGTGCTAGCGCTTTCAGCTGCATGCCACAGCCTTCTTCAGGCATATTGAGTAAACTGACGATCGGTTGGTTTCATCGGTTCTTCCCTTCCTCCTCCAGCATAGTGTACCACCTTGTGTCGAAAACAAGAGGCTGTTGAAATCCTGGTGAATAGTGATTCTTGTAACATGGAACCAGTAGAAATCGACGCAGAGTGACACACTACGCTGGAGGAGAAAGGGAAAAGGAAGCAAGCAATGAAACTGTTAGATCATCAGTTCACTCAGCATGCCTGAAGAAGGCTGCAGCATGCTGCTGAATTCACTAGCACAGGTGATTTTTAAATGGTTTTAACAGTTTTTAATGTAACATGTTCTTGTCACAATCCTCTTTCACAAATGTTGAAAGGCATCCATTTAAATTTCAGCTTAAGTGAACAAACCTATTATAAATTCCTTTTTGCAAATATTTAAAAAGCGAAAATTTATCTGATTAAAAGTTTGAAAAAAGTATATGGCTGATTTTCTAGGAATAACATACCTTCATTGTTTTCATGTAACTGAGTGCAGTGGTTTTGTCCCCAGCTCTTTTTGCTTGCAAAGCAGCCATTTTATAAGCATCTCTTTTTGCTACCAAATCTGTAATGTCTGATTTAATTTGAGGAAAAAAAAAACATACAATTATACTGATTTCTAAAATTTTTAAAAAAAATGTCACAAAATATCAATTTAATTATTCAAAATGCTATCTATAAAACTAAATGAAACTGAACCACAATATGTAACACATTATAGTAAGGTGCAAAATAACATGAAAACAATTCAGACAATTGTGATATTTCAGAAATTACCCCATGTATAACAATTACAAATTTGATATGTTAGTTTGGTATAAGAAACCTTCAATATCAATTATTATTAATCACTTAGAGAAGCAAATGACAGCAAATATCTAAAGGTAAATATTGAGAACAGCCATATCTCTTCATTAATCATTCTAAATATGTTTAATAGGATACAGGTTTGCTGACAAGGCTAGAGATTTTATGCATTGAAAATGTCTGCTGCTGGAAATAATGCCCTGATGCTTCTTTAGTAATCAAGTAATGTTAATCTGTAGAAGAAAATCATGATCTATTGCACCAATATAAAAATGTACATAAGTATCTACAACTTTCTCAGAATTGCTATACAAATCTGGATAAAATTTCCTGCCGAATTTCCACTCTTTTTAAAAAATGAAATTCCCTGATTTTTCTAGCTTTCTAGCTAAGATAGCTGGAGTTTTATAATAAATGTAATTAAATATTGTGTTCAATTATTTTTAAAGATGATTAACACTTATTTATCATAGGCATATTGTATATTGATAATAAGTTCTGCAAAATGAACTGAAATTATTCTATTAAAATGCAATGAAAGCTTTACGTTTTACTTAATAAAATGTAGAAAAGGGTAAAGACATGTGACACAGGATCAGGAAGTTCATTACATAAGTAGTTTGTGAGTAAATGAAATTTCTGTGATCATATTTTAAGCCAACTGAATCCGAATTTAACCTTTTTCCCAACAGTGTAAAACAAAAACAATTATTTCTATTTTAGGAATATATGAATTTCTTTGGATATTTAAGTTCTTCTTCTAAAAATCATTTATATTTTTAGTTGTATACACTTTTACAAGACATTTGCTAATAAATATATATATTATTTAGTAATGTACATGATATCAAAAATAATATCAAAATAAAAGCTATTAAATTTTTGATTTACCAAATGAGACAAAAAGTAACCTTTAGTACAACTTATAAGATCTTCCCTTTTAAGTTCTGTAATTTCTTCATATATAGTGTTAATGTAGAGTCAAAGGTAATTGTCTATATTAGGGACTTAGGCCTAGTTGGAATGCCCTCTGCAGGATGGAGTCCTTATCTAAGATTCCAAGCTCATATCAATGTGAGTTTCAGAGAAAGTCATAGATAACTCTGAAAGGCTAGGGTGATAAGTTCAAATGGGGTACATCGAGAAAGCTTTTTCCTAGGTTTATGAATTTCCCTTTCTCAGGTTTTTAGGCGATATTTGCATTTTTCACTAATTTCAAATTTTCTGACTTTTGCAGATTTTCCCTGACCTGTGGGAATGCTCTGTCCCTGTCTATTAGTAAACCTATATTCAAGGCAAAATCGCCCAGACTAATCACCTTGAGCCTTTTATGAAAGGTTTAGTTGAAAATATCTAACAGGCAGTTTTAATTTTTAACTCTCCTATAAAATGCATTTTAAATTATACCTACACTCTGGAAAAAAATAATTAAAAAATCAAGTAATAGTTTTGATTCAGTTCTAAAAGGCTTTTAAAAGCTTTCAAATAAAAAAGCTAAGATTACAATAAATGCTAGAATAAAATAATAATATATAATATAGATACATTTACATGCTGCAAATAAAGACATATGAAGGGACAGAAAGAATTATGATTCTAAATTATTATTTTAAATTAATATTGCATGATAATCTAAAAAAAATCCCATTAAAAATTTATAACTTGAAAGTAATTCTAAAGTTTACCCTGTAAAAAGTGTTTCACTGCAAAACACTTTCATAATGCAAAATGAGATAAAATGAACAAATTTTAATGAAAGATATTTGATGACTTGTTGCAACTTTCCTCTTTTGCAGTGACAATTTTGCATATTAATTAATCCTGGATTTCTGGAACCTCACTAAGCACAATTGTCACAGACAAATTTCATAACAATAGAAAAGTATAAGAGGAGATTAATCCTTCTGGCAGTTAGCACTGAAATTAGAACTTTAAAAGAAGCTGCACATGAAAATCAGCACTTTTTTTGTGTATGGGTCTTGTTAAAAGAAGTCAAACTCTACCCAGGATCAGTATTTCGACTGGGATTTAGATTGTTCACCTGCCATCTTAATATTCAGAATGATTAAGCCTGACTGGTGTGACTAAGCTGTACAATGATTGAAGAAGCACAAAATAAACTTCTCAGTTAAACCCTTAGACTCTTTATTTGTGAGAAAGAACTTTAAGGATACACCTTATAAAATATATTACATGTGTATAGTTACTTTTATCTACTTTTTCCGTTTTCTCAGTTTCAACATGTAAAACATCCCCAGGAATGTCTATTAAGTTCCCAGTAGGCACATAACATGATTCAGGTACTGTTGATGAATTGTGTTCTTCTGGTTCCAAATCTATAAACAAATAGAAAATAACAATAATAACACTCAGAAGATGTTAATATAATGTAAAATTTTGAAAATTATAATAGAATTTTACACAAAAAATTAATTTAATGACTATACACAATTATAAGCAAGTTTCAAGCCACCCTTTTCTGAGAATAAAAAAAAAAAAAAAAAAAAAATGATTACCACCTTTTTGTTTTCGATTTTCATTTTTTTTAATTAATTTTACTTCTTACACAAGCAAGATGTAGTCTAGAACTTTATATAGAAATTTAAATTAACATCCATGCTTTCAAATTAATGGGCAATTATCTTTTTAAAAATATTTTAGAAATTGTCAGGAATTAGCTATCTTTTCACAAATTAAAGTAATTGACATGATATTTGTAAAAAAACTATAGAAAGAAAACAAATAGAAAACAAGAAAGTAAACTCTATATACAACTTGTTTGCTGATATTATTTTTATCACCTTAAGTATTCATATGCATGCTATTTTTGTTATTCCTGTCTATAGTGTTTCTCTAAAAATGCTCATTCTATTTATTAAAATTAATAAATATGTAAAGTTTTATAAGTTTATGGCATCAACTCCACGCATGAAATTTGGTCTGATAAAAACATACATATATTCATTAAGAAACAAAAAATAATGTTCCAAATATTTTCACTCACCAGGTTTGGGTGGAGGCCTAACTTTTGCTTTTGGTATACTAACAACAGGAGGGATATCTTCTTCATTAATATTTCTGCCCAATCTTGCAGTTTTTATCAGTTGCTCAAGAGTCTGAAAAATAAATAAAATAAAAATAAAGCAAATAATAAAAACTACCCACACTTCAATAATGAAATAGCATTAATAATAAAAAAAGAAAAGAAAATTGCCTTAATGATAGATTTTATTTATATACTAGCAGGCTACGCCCGCTTCGCTGGTCACTATTTTTTAATGAATCACAATAATTAATGAATTCTCAAAATTGCATTAATTTGTATCATGTGATAAAAAAAGAGAAAAAAAAATTCTGATCGGGAAAAATGTCGCACCGGGTCCCCACTGCCTTCGGAAGCGTAGACCTGTGCGCTGCGCGCACGTATTACTTCACTATCCTTATGACTTCTCAAAATTCAATGTTATTACTCATAAACTTTAATTCTCAAGAAAAGGAATTAAAAAATATATCATTTAGCATCGGGTAAAAACTCACACCGGGACGCCACTGCCTTCGGCAGCGCAGACCCATGCGCGCTGCGCGCGCACGCTTGAGAATATACGTGCGCTGTACACGCATATTCCTTCTCAACTCAAACTTTTATTATTAAGAAAATAAAATAAAATAAAAAATCTTTTATCATCGGGTAAACACTCGCACTGGTTCGCAAACCCATGCACGCTACGCGCCTATTCCGTCCCCACCGTTCCAGCCCCTCCTAATTAACTTGCATATACCAATTTTGAACGGTCTTACTCAATTAGCTGAGATGCAAAAGAAAACCTGATCAGGACACTTTAAATTGTAAATCAGGTGAAATCTCGAATTCCACTTTCGATAATGTAAAAGAACTTTAAAATATCTTTCGAATGATGTATTAGAAATAATTTAATCATAATTAGAATATGAAATATTGAAATTTAAAAATATTACAGCGCCATCTGGCGGTAGAAATTTCTGTAATCTATTGTTCCATTCCAGATTAACAAAGCTTTCAAATGATGTATTACTCATGAAATTATTTTAATTAGTAGATGAGATACAAAAGAAAACCTAATCAGGACACCTCAAAACGTGTAAATCGGGTGAAATCTCGAATTCCATTTTTCGATAATGTAAAAGTACTTTAAAATGTGTATCAACTAAAATAAGCTTTCAAATGATGTATTACTTATGAACTTTTTTTAATTAATAACTGAGATACAAAAAAAAAAAAAAAAAAAAAAAAAAAAAAACTGATTCAGGACACCTCAAAACGTGTAAATCTGGTGAAAACTTTCGATAATTTAAAAGAACTTTAAAATATCTTTCGAATGATGTATTACAAATAATTTAATCATAATTAGAAATTGAAATATTGAAATTTTAAAATATTACAGCGCCATCTGGCGGTACAAATTTCTGTGTTCCACTGTTCGATTCCAAATCAAAAAAGCTTTCTAATGATATATTACTTATGAAATTATTTTAATTAGTAGCTGAGATACAAAAGAAAACTGATTCAGGAGACCTCAAAACGTGTAAATCTGGTGAAAACTTTCGATAATTTAAAAGAACTTTAAAATATCTTTCGAATGATGTATTAAAAATAATTTAATCATAATTAGAAATTGAAATATTGAAATTTTAAAATATTACAGCGCCATCTGGCGTTACAAATTTCTGTATTCCACTGTTCGATTCCAAATCAAAAAAACTTTCTAATGATGTACTACTTACGAAATTATTTTAATTAGTAGCTGAGATACAAAAGAAAACTAATTCAGGAGACCTCAAAATGTGTAAATCTGGTGAAAACTGTCGATAATATAAAAGAACTTTAAAATATCTTTCGAATGATGCATTAAAAATAATTTAATCATAATTAGAAATTGAAATATTGAAATTTGAAAATATTACAGCGCCATCTGGCGGTACAAATTTCTGTATTCCACTGTTCGATTCCAAATCTAAAAAAGCTTTCTAATGATGCATAACTCATGAAATTATTTTAATTAGTAGCTGAGATACAAAAGAAAACTAATTCAAGAAACCTCAAAGCGTGTAAATCTGGTGAAAACTTTCGATAATTTAAAAGAACTTTAAAATATCTTTCGAATGATGTATCAAAAATAATTTAATTGGAATTTGAAATATCAAAATTTTAAAATATCTGGCGGTAGAAATTTCTGTAATCTACTGTTCAATTCCAAATCAACAAAGCTTTCAAATAATGTGTTACATATGAAATTATTTTAATTAGTAGCTGTGATACAAAAGAAAACCTAATCAGGACATTATAAAACATGTAAATCACGTGAAATCTCTAATTCCATTATCTACGGTAGTTTTATTAATGGAAGTAAAAAGAAAAATAAATATTTTTTTATTTCGCCAAAACCTATACCACGGTAGTCGGGTAATGGAAATAAAAAGAAAAAGAAAAAGTATTTTTTAGTTCCTTCAAATGTATTTTGTTGCTATGGAAACTCCTATCGCCTATTGAAAGATAGATTACGTGTTAGAATAAAATTTAATTAGCAATTAAAATGTAACTCCTTTGTTTATTAATGAAATTTGATGAAATTTTAACTGCAGGTTGGTTTTGTGTTGAATAGGCTGTATATTAAGTGTTGTGTACGAAAAAGAAAATTTGAAGCACTTTGAAATTTGCAATTTTTAACCCCAGTTAAAGATCATGTGACATTAATGACTTACACATGTTTTTTTTCCCGTTAGAGACAGCTGTTAAAATCGTCTGCTGAATGCTGATAGAATGCCTCTTTTTAAGCAATAAGTATTTTTGGTCATTTTCGCGATCGATATGGGTCAGCATTTTAATTAATATCTCCGAAACTAATTAAGATTTTTAAATTCTGTTTCGAGGAAAACATCGGAAAGGCTCCAGAGCATCCGTATGTCAATTCTTGTACTTCTGCGTTCAATAGGGGCTGAACGTATAAAAGAACAGACAGACAGACAGACAAACCTTTCCCTTTATTATTATAGATTTATTATTATAGATTAAAGTGGCTAAGATAAATATTATTCAATTAGCTTAAATCCATTAATAAAACCATGTTATCATCAAGCCATCAGTTAGTCTGTCTAACTTTCCATTCATTGAACCATATAAAATATAAACATACAGAATCATCAAAAAAGGTTGGATACATTTGAAAGCTCATAATTCTAAAAGAAATTGAGCAAATGAAACAACTTTTTTTTTTTTCTAAACAACATGGCAAATATCCAAAATGTATTCCAAACCACAACAAATATAAATGCCTAAACTGAGACTTTAGGACTTTATCCAGTATTTGATAACTGAAGGTTAGATTATCAAACCATTTCATTACACTCCAAGGATCACAGAAACAACAAAAATGTATTCAATTCAAATATAGCTTTTAGGTACTGTATTGTATTGTTATAAAGAGTTGTAAATATATTTAAAATGTGGAATTTGATTTTTTACATTGTTCCCTTTTTAACACTTTACAACAAAGTTGAAAAGTGTTTAGATATAACTTTGGTCTGTCTGTCCACGTTCTAACTCCTGTAAATAATCATGGAATTTCTTGAAACTGATATATGTTATTCAAGTTCATTATGGGATATTCCCTATTGAAAATGGAATAAATACCCCACTGGTTTGTGTTCAGGAACACCCAGAATTCTAAATCATTGAGTTCTATGAGAAGTATTTTTTGTATAAACCATATTTTAATACTTTTATTTTGCACAAATCACAATAAAATTGATATTTATTACTCATATGCACAAGAAAAAAAAAAAAAAAAAAAAAAAAAGCTTTCTACAGAATATAGTATAATAGCATTAAAATTTACAGGACCACCCAAAAATATTCACTTACATTAAAGGCTATTATAAAGAAATGGGGGAATTGCATTTTCCTTTGCATTAAGTGTTTAACACTTTCTACCAATGTTTAAGAGTGATTAGGATTGGAATTAGTCTATCTGCCTCTAGTGTCCATACATATTTCTAGTGTTTCTTCAAAATAATATACAGGGTGTTTATAAAGTCCTGGACCTATTTTGATGTTTAATAACTCATAAAATAATAAAGATAGATTAAAATTAATAACATAAATGGTTAGATAGACTCAAAAAGTTTCATGACCCACGTGTGCCCCCTTCGTTGCACGGAGAATATCAAGTCGATAGTCAATTTCACGCCAGGTAGCGGCAAACATGTCGGCATCCACAGAGGCTATTGCAGTTGTAATTCTGACTTTTAGGTCATCAATGTTCGACACTCTCCTCCTGTAAACACTGTCCTTTACAAATCCCCAAAGGAAAATGTCCAGCGGCGTTATATCAGGTGATCTAGGTGCATGGGCGTCGGCAGAATGGGGCAAGGGAGGGCACTTGCCCTCCCCTGGAAAATTCTACTAAGCATTTTTTCTTTAAATTTAAAACTATGCTATCAGAATTTTATTGAAAAAAAAAAAATATTTTTTCAGGTTGTGCCCCCCCCCCCCCTGAAATTTTTTCTAGCGACGCCACTGTCTGGGTGGCCAAGGAATTGGACCTCCTCGCCCAATCCATCTTCGTGGAAAATGGTAATTCAAAGAACTACGAACGATGGTACCCCAATGAGGTGGTGCACCATCTTGTTGCAAAAAGACATGTGGCTGAAGCTCTTCTAGTTGTGGAAATACGAAGTTTTCCAACATGTCTAAGTATACGACTGATGAGACCATCTTTGAGACCATGATTGTGGTGTATGCATTCTCCTTAATATCCGCTTGAATAAAACATCACATACAAGAGTACTACATAGAACAAACACATCAAAAGTAAACATAACATTGCAATAGTTGCCAAAAACAAAAGAGAGAAAAATGCAATTAATAAGCAGACGATATTTAGAAAAGTACAGATATTTAGACTGGAAAATGAAATTATCTGAAATTAACCACACGCGCAGACGATATTTACAAAAGTAAAGATATTCAAACCTGAAAAGAAAATATATGAGTTATTCCATCAATAAATGCCATAAGTTTGTTTATATCTTCATTATTTTATGAGTTATTAAACATCAAAATGGGTCCGGGACTTTATAAGCACCCTGTATATTATTCAAGTTCACTATGGCATGTTTCCTATTGAAAATGGTATGAAAATAGCACAGCTGGTTTGTGTACAGGGACATCCAAAAGTATGCTAATGCATTTTGTTTTATAAGAGGCATTTTTATAAATCACATTTCAATAACATTGCACTGCACAAATCATAATGAAATTGACATTTATTGTTCATATGCAAAAGAAAATATTTTCTATAGAATATGGTATATTTAGTGTTAAGATTTACAGGAATACACTAAAATATTCAGACACATTAATGGTTACAAATGAAAATTGCTGGAATTAATTGCATTTCTGTTTGCAATAAGCATTTTTAACACTTTACCACAATGTTGAAGAGTGATTATGAATTCAGTTGATCTATCTGTCTGTCCTTCTGCCTGTTGTGTGATCATGTAGGTAAAGTACATTGAAGGTTAAACGATGCAACGATTATGTACAGTAGAAAAAAAAAGTATGAATAATCTATGTGCACCACATGATTTTTCATTCTTGTTTATTATTTAAATTTAGAAAAAAATCTCGTCCTTATCTTAAGAAGGGGGAGAAAAAATCTTGATTCTTACAAATATATTCAGAAAGTTACAGCACACTGAAAATATTAAATTTATCTTTATAATATCAGGAATGTTCATAAATCAAACTGTAATTCAAAAGCTGTAATAATATGCATTGATGTCATTAAATTGCAACTTAAAATAGTTATATTTATTTATGCCCTGTTGAGATTGAGTAGGTTTTATGTGACTATATTTATGTCTGTTGACAACCTATAACTATGTTTGTTATTATTGAATGATACATGCTAAAATTGTTCTTCTGGTTGTATGTTTCTGGTTTGACAATTAAACTATAAAAAAAGCAAAGATAGTAAATAGTTTCTCTGTAAAACATAATTGATTATTCTAAAAGCAAGTAGAAATACACAAATTATATTGTAATAAAGTTTTTAGTCATGAATTGTTACTCTTGTGGTGGCAATTTATCTAATAGCTCTCTGAATGATAAATTTAATATGTTTCTATTCTGGATTACTTAAAGCATATAATTTGTGATTTCTATAAACATCATATACATTAGATGTTGTTAAAACCTATTTTTCAAATTATTTAATAGAAATCCATATACATATTTCTAACAACATAAAAGAAAGTAAAATTGTAAACAACTGCATGAACTATGCATAACTTACGCTAAAAAAAAAGAGCTTGGTAGAAACTGCTAAAGATTAATTACATGTTACCTGAAATATAGATAAACTCATTCTTCATCTTTTTTTTTTTTTTTTTTAATAACAACTGATATATTTTTAAAAAATATATGTTATTGGGATTATTAGCTTTTTGTTAGAAAACAAAATGAATAAATAATATTCGGTGATTCCTGGAGATACCTTTATAAAACTGATTTATCATGCAGAATTGTGTTTTATCTATAGATATGTTTGAAGGTACTAGTTAAATTTACAAATGGGTATAAAGCAATTATTCTCAAAAACGCTTTCTTACTTCTTATTTTATTCATCATATTATTCTTATCTCTTCATCTCATTCACCATATCATACCTTTAATGCTCTGCTGTAACGTCGGACTTTTGAACTTTCATTTAACTCTTTTGCTGCAGTAATTGCATCATTATATAGTTTTAATCGTTCTTCTAATAATGTTACAATGCTTCCATGAGATGTTTTCTGTGACAAATTTGGTGGAGCAGGAGCTTCTCTCCTCTCTGGTTTCTCTATATGAGTGACTCTTTCAACTGGGGGTGAAATAGGTTCTTCTTCTTCAGGAGTTTCACAGGATAAACCCTTAAGCTCATTCTGTAAAACAACTCATAATTAAAAATAGAAAAGTTTAACATATTACAATTCATAATAATAAATAAAAACCTAAGGAAATGTGTAAAATTTACCAAGAGATCTGGATCAGCTAACAAATTATCATCATCATCATCATCTTGTTCATCTCCAATATCTTTCATACATTCAGCAGCCATTCTTTCAATATCCAATGGGACAACAGCTAGCAAAAGAATTAAACAATATCAGTTAATGAATTTATAAAGTTTTTTTTTTCCCCTTAATGATTATCTCATTTAGTGTAAAAATTACCCCACATATCAAAAGAAGAATTGATATATATATATATAAAGCTACTTGGCAGCAATTGGTTTGGTGTACTTTTTTAGCGCAGGAATTTCACTTGCCTTCCTTCTTGAAGATAGATCTTTTGTTGAAACTGATAAAAGCTAAATTAACAAAAGAAAATAATGTAAGTTATGCTCTTCATCTACGGAGTGTTTTAGGAAAATTGTTCCACAAAACTGCAAAACTGGAAAATATTTCCTGAATGCTAACACTTTACATTCTATAAACACTTTAATGGTCACAAATGAAACTGCTACATACATTGACTGCTACTAGGATATAAATTTTGTGTTTTTTAAAGCTGTTGGGCATTAACATTTTATAGGCATTTATTTATTATCATTATTGCAATTTCATTCATCCAAACATTGGATTTGATCTACTGAGTGGTTGTAGAGTAGTATGAGGCAGTACAATATACATATTTAAAAAAAAAAAAAAAGCACTGTTCACATACATTTAGAAACATATTTGACTAAAAGCCACATGACATCACTTTTCAAAATAAATAAATAACGACAGTTTTAATTTTATAGTGTAGCGTGTAGTTAAGGCCATTTGTGTACTTGAGAGACTTTGGTTTGGTAAAAGGACCTCCATGGGGGGGGGGGGGTCTTTAAAAAGAACCCTTGCCTATACTCACATGAGTTAAAGAAAGAAAGAAAGAAAAAACATACAACTCTGAACAGATAGGCCAGTGAGTATGACCTAGGTATTTCAATTTTATACCTGCCATTTAGAGTTATACTTTTTCACTACAGTGGTCAAAGAATTACTAATTTTTAATGGAATACTTTATTTGGACATTTAAGATATATTGCAGTAATATGTATCATAATATTGATATTGGGAGATAATAATAAAAACTTTCCAAGGAAACACCATAAACTACAAAAACTTACAATAATTATTTCAGATTGAAATAATTGAGATTAGATTCAAAGTGAAATTATTTAATACAACAGGATATAAAACAGTTTTATTATCCTTAATCGTTGAATGAAAATAAGATTTTATTACTTTGTGAATGCTAAATATGTAGTTTTTCATATATATATATATATATATATAACAGAAAATGCAGAAGTACAAGTAGACTTATTTAAAAAATTGCTGCAAATTTTTCCTTTAAGCTAAATTTTATGTAATTACTATTATTTTTTTAGGAAATTCAATGGCTTGGATTTGGTTTACATTTGTTGGTACTTTCGTATTAATTGTATGACAGTAATTAATCACCACTATTGTAAACTATATGATAAACATTATAAAAACTTTATTGTAATAACATTTATAAATAAACTTACTATAAAAAGTATGATAAATTTGTACCTATTATATTGGTACCAGTTAATACTAAAGTATTAATTTCTGGCATGTGGCTCATACCAAAGTACCCATTTGTCCAAATAAAGTATTTATTTTCTATAAATAAATAGTTTTATTATAATTATAATGGGTGCATTTATGACCAATGATATAGTTAAATTATATAACAGTCAATTGAAGAGGAAGGGACAGATTATTACGTTAAGGGGACAGACTACTTTTAAAAATAAGAAAGGGAAGAAAATTTTCAATCAACTTTCAGAATTAAAAAAAAAAAAAAAAAAAGGATAATAATAATAATAATGTATGTACAAACAATTATTTATTTATTTAATTTTATTTCGTGTGTGTGTGTGTATTACATTAATAGTACCTACAATTAGTATGACATTACTCTATTGATTAAAAATATTATTTTGGTTTACTTTAAAATAGAAAATTATTTTTACTGCAGATTATTTTTTTTAAAAATTCAAGGGTGCTTTTACACTGTGTGCATGATATTTCAAAAAGTATTTAAGATATGAACTTAAAAATTTTTCTCAATCATACATTTTGACCTAATGAATAAAATGAAAGATAAGAAGTTCTGTTCAACAGAAAAAAAAAAAAAAAAAAAAATTATGATTGTGGAAATATAAAATTTTTAATGGTGGGGTAAGTGGGCCAACCCCCCCTGGCATTTCCCCAGTTATTGACTCAAAAAAAATCTGTTATAATATTTTTATGTACCTACCCCAATAGATGTAGAAAACATTATGGCATCATTTTCATTTATGTGTGTGATAAGTTACAAGCCTTTTTGTGACGATTTTTAAATTTGCAATCCTATCGTAATTCATGCCATCGTACTAATTATTTTTTTTCTTCCAAGCCGTTCATGATACAAACCAAAACTTTATATATTTTTAAAGTGTATAAAACACAGAATCTTTTTGTAGTATCGTGTACTCATGATGTTAATAAGGTTGAAAAAAAAATTGGAGGACCCACTTGCCCCACGTTTGGGGTAAGTGGGCCACCCACCCACCCCAACTCTTTAATATAGTTAAAAAATAGTCATATGCACTAATTTATATGGTTTACCTCTGGATGACTACACCAGTAGTGATTCAAGTTCCGAGGATGAACTATCAGTTATCACCCACTACCACAGAACTTAAAAATGGGGATTATGGCCTTGTCCAGTTTGAAGGCAAAACAAAAAAGAAATATTATGTTGGCTTGGTATTAAATGACAGTCCAAACGATGAAAATACAATTGTCATGTAATACATGCGCAAAGACACAACTATACGTAATAACTTTCTTCCCCCTGAAGCTAATGGTATTCATGATGACAAGGGCTACAAGATGTTGTGCTGAAACTAAATGAACCAACACTTTCCAAGAGACTTTCAAAATACATGTTTACCAACGATTTATCAAGATATAATGTTCACTAGCATGCAACACTGCCATAGGCTAGTTTAAACTTTGTAGGCCTAACTTTTAGGCTACTGTACATGCAAAAGTAAAAAGTTGAAAAATTGACATTTGTTTCTTTTAGCAGGCTTGTGTGCCAGAAAAAGTTGCTATGGGTGAACTAATGGAGGTACTTCAGTGATTTTTTTTTTTTCAAAGATTCAGAAAATCATGTAGATTGTCCCACTTGCTCCACCAAATCTCTACCAGTTACGTGTAAAAATATATTCAGGGGGTGGCCCACTTACCTCACCTTGCGGGGCAAGTGGGTCACCCCGATGACCACCCACAATAATTTTCTTTTTTAATTCATCATTTGCCAGTTTGGTTAGAGGTTGCCATGGGTACAGTAACAACATATGAGAGATGAACCACAAAAAAAATTAAGTTGTTAGGCCTATTACATCCGGTGCTATGTTGAGCTAAAGTCGAATTATGCCGAAAAGGGGTCCCACTTACCCCACCTTACCCTAATTAAAATTTCTATATTTCCACAATCATAATTTTCTTCATTTTCTTATTTTTAAAAGTAGTCTGTAGCCATAAATAACATACTAATTATTGTAGAATCATAAATAAATAGAATACGATGTTTGATTAATGAATCAATATTAAAATTTTATGACAAATAATAGATTTACAAAGACCGATAGTTATGTAAATGGAAGTTACACATAAAATTATACCTTTCTTTTTAGGTCGAGTAGGTTTTGTCACAGCTTTACCAGAAAGAATGGCTTCAAGCTCTGACTCAAGAACACTTTCATCAACATCACTTTCGTTATTATCATCCATAGTATCCAAGTCAGGAATGTTAAAAATCCCAAGCTATGTATACAAATTCATATAGTTAAAAATAATAAGATTGGTGAAATTTAAAAGTTAAATAAAGTAACTGTGATAAAACAATACAGATAGATTTAAAAAAAAAAAAAAAGCTTTCTTACAATTCACAACTTTATTATTATTTTTCATAATCTAGTTAACATCAATTTCAACTTAAAAGTGACCATGAAAATACTTTTTTTTTTTAAAATAGAATATGTGTAGCAATTCAGATATAGAGGTACTGGCATGATCTGGTGATTTACTGAAGGGAAAAAAAAAAAAAAGAGAGAATCAGATAACATGGCTGTTTCTTTTTAATATACTATAACCTACGTCTTTTGGGAGCTTATTAACTTAGAAAAGAAGGATTATCTTTCCTGAACTTCTATTGGGAAGCAAATAAACTTTCTATTTCCCTTCCCCAGTTGAGATAGTGCTAAGCAAAGAGATATGTTTATTTCTGCCTATTAAACAATGATAATTTTTTCTTATTAGTTTGCTTTAAATAAAATATTAAGTATGAAATTTATGTTGTAGAAAGTTTTCTTTTTATGTGTGTGTGTTATTTTAAGACTATCACAATAATTCCAGTGAAAATGCACTATAGAATTGGTGTTGAGAAATAAATAAAAAACTTTGTAAGCAAGCACCATAAATTGAAAAAAAAAAAAAACTTGCAACAATAATTCCAGTGAAAATGCACTATAGAATTGGTGTTGAGAAATAAATAAAAAATTGAAATGATGCAACAATTGTTTTGTGTTGAATTAATATATAACCTTTCATCAGGGAAAAAAAAAAAAAAAAAAAAAAAAGTAGGCACTTGTGCTTGATAAAGGATCCTGCTATTATTTTTACCCAAAACAATTATTGCAAGATTTTATACGATTTATGGTATTTGCATACAAAGACCTTTTTTATTTATTACTTTAATAATTATTAAGCATAAAATCACTGGATTAGATTTTTATACAATTAGAATGCTTATATCTCACATGGTTTAAAATAACATTTAACGGCCCTCTTCACTTACCGTCGCCGGAAGCCCAAGTCAATGTTATTCTATGGGGAAATTTTTTTTACAAATAACTTATTAACTAATAGGTACATATTTTTAAATTCTGTTTTCCCATTCAGAAAATTTCCAACTGTTAAATTGACGGACCTTTTTTAAAAATGGATTTTTTTAATTTTTAATATTTTATTTAGAAACTGCAAAATGAAAAAATTAAAAAAAATAATTTTTTAGAAAAGGTGCGTCAATTTAACAGCTGGGAATTTTCAGAATGTGAAAACAGAATTTAAAAATATGTATTAGTTAATAAGTTATTTGTAAAAAAAAAATTTCCCATAGAATAACATTAGTTTCGACTTCTGGCGGCGGTGAGTGAAGAGGGCCCTTAACTAGTAAAATAATATAAAATTACTATTACTAAGATTATGATAGAATAAAAGTAAATATAATCTTTAAGGTTAAAATGTTTGTTTTAAATCCAAACAATACTCGCTATATGAAATATTTATAAAATAAATAATAATAAAGCTTCAATTATATAAATTTTATAATTAAAAAGATAATACAGTCAAAACTCGTTAACATGAATCTCAAGGAGAAAAAAAATTGTTCATGTTATCAGTAATTCTATCAGTAACTAATCTCCATGTAACTAAACTAATCTTCTTTTTGACGGGGATTGTTAGAAACTGTTCATGTTAAAAATAATTCACATTAACAAGGTTCAACTGTATGCTATATATATTTTTGAATTATTTTTCTCCCCAGCAAATTATTAATATATTAATAAATGTTTTTCTTAAAATTAAATTAGTTATTTTTCTAAAGAATTTGAAGCAATTTAAGGATATAAAATTTTTTAAATGAGAATGACACATCTTTTTTGTGTATAATTAATTAGAAGTGTTCAAATTAATTTTAAAGAGATTATTTTACAACTTATGTGCATAATTCTGTTAATTTCTTTATTGCGCATTTTTTTATTAAAAAAACGTCATTATATAATTTCAATTACTAATAAATAACTCTTAAAATACCAAATTTATTATTATTATTAAAGCTAGACTCTTTGTGCAAAAATAAGCCAAATAGAGCTCCTCTTAACTTTAAAGAAACAGCGTCAATGAAACTCGTAAACATTACAACGAGCCTTTTTCAATAACACTTATGTTATTTTCAATAACACTTATTCAGACAGTTATCAAATGCATATCTTGCTGATAGCAGTTAGCATTTTTCCCATTAAATATTATTTTCCGTGTATCATGTAAAAAGATTACAAAGAGCTTAATATTTTCATACAATCTGAGGTATTTTTGCCTTAAAATGAAACAAGATCTTTCAGAAACGCGATGAAATAAATATTTCGATGAAATCAAATCAAAAATATTGATAAAAATTACTTTTCACAAACTGGTTACGATTATATATATATTAATAAAGAAATTTAAAACACATTATTCTGAACCAGCTAAAACATTATCATGTAATTAGTTCAATGAAAAAAAGTCAGATAAGAAATAGCACTTCAAATTTAAATATCAATACTTAAAAATTCCAATACTCACATCGGCAAGTGGATTTGTTGTGCGTTCTTTTTTAAGAGCACGCGGACGCTGCTTACTTTTACTAGCCATTTAGAAGAATAACAAGTTTTTATTAAAATATAGGTAAAATCAAGATTTGTTTCTTTACACTTTAGCAATCACTCATTTGTTTTCGTTTTTCATATGCTATTAAATCTACAACTATTCACAAACATGCGCAATGGTGTCTAGGCACATTTGATAAATAGTGCCATCATCAACCATGGAGATAGAGGAATAACTGGAGTGATACCTTCACCGCGAAAACCAAACAAAATCTACTAGCCCTGCTCACTGCGACCAAATCCAATGTAAGAGAGGCATCCACGTTTGTAATGATCGATAGATGGCGCTTTCTCAACTGGAGATGTTAGTAAATATAATAGACACGTGTATTTATTATTGTTCTTTCTCCGCCATTACATCATGGAAAATTGATTGCATAATAGAATGCAATGAAAATTATTGCGTTTTATTATTTAATAATTCCACTGTATTTTAACTGCATCTATATGTTATCTTACAACAAAGGTACATAAAATAAATAAATAAATAACAATAAAGGTACAACTATAAAGTTGGTCCATAACTGAATTTGGCGATTTTTCTTTGGCACCGTTTTAAACGATAACGATGCCTTTCTGGATTCTTTGCAATAAAATACGCTTTTGTTTACGCTTGGAATCCATCGCAACCGCAACCATTTGCAAAAACGACATTTCGCCATAATCACTAAAGAAAAATCACCAAATGCACTTGTGGATAGAGATGAAAGGCTTTCAAAACACCCGGTTTTTCCCGAAAAAAAAACCGTTTTTTTCCCTGGGAATTTAAGACAATATTGGGAATTTTGAAATTTCCCCAAAACTGGGAATTTTGAAATTATGAATATTTTTATAACTTTTATTAATTACTTAGCCTCCGATCTTTAAATCAATTTTAATTCCTGCATAGATTTCCTTTTCGTTTCCCTTTCCAGCTAATTCGAGCATCTTCGATGTTTATTCCAAAAACGAAAAAAATAATTAATTTTAATTAATGCGGCGCTAACACTAACAATAAGTTTATTTTATTATTCATTAGTATTATTTTGTGATGCTCTTGAGATATCCTTTCCATTCTTAATGAGAATTAATAACATTTAATTTTTTTATGCAAAATTGGTTTATGAATGTACAATTAGAGAATTGGACTTAAGATTTTAGGGAAAAAAAAAAAAAACAACTAAATTCAAGTTTCATTAAACTTAAGTAAAGTATTTAGAGAAACTAGTTTGTTACCTGATAATTTTTAAATTCTTCTTCTTCTTCTTCTTCTTTTTTTTTTTTTTTTTTTTTTTTTTAATTACAACAAAGGAAAAAAAAGAAGAAGAATTTTTAAATTTAATATGTTTTAGGGAAATATATAAGTAATTAGAAAATTTTCCCCACTTATGTTTGAAATGCAGAAACTTTATACATATATATTTATATATATACTCGTATGTATAAAAATCAGGAAAACAATATGTATATAAATTTTTATCAAAAATTTTTTATTGTAGGAAATTTAATATAAGTTTTTTACAAACTCTAATAAGAAATATTTCTGAAAATAACTTGTAAAAGACTGTAGTAATTGTATAAAATGCCATCTCTTCTTTCTAAAAACCACTTCATTATTTTAAATAATTCTTTAGTTTTATAAAAAAGAACTTTTCAAATCTTAATTATTTCTCTTCTCAAACTATTACAGGATTATGTACATTGCTTTCCTTAATTCTTCAGCTTGTATAATATGGAAATTGTATCCAGCATTCTACCGATACATTTATCTTAAGAGGGGACAATACCTAATCTCGCCGGCAGCCTTCGCCCATGTCATTCTATGGGAAAATTTGTTGCTACAATTACACATTACCTAATGAATATTTTTAAATTCTGTTTTCGTAGTCAGAAAATTCATAACCGTTAAATGAGTACTCATTTTTGAAAAATTCTTTTTTTTTTTAATTTTTACATTTTAATTTTGAGTTCAAAAATGCGATTTTTCACAAAATGCATTTTTCTCATTTTCTAATTGCAAAATGAAATACTAAAATTTTAAAAAATCAATTTTTGGAAAACAAGTACTAATTTAACGCTTATGAATTTTCTAAATGTGAAAACAGAATTGAAAAATATTCATTAGGTAATGAGTAATTATGTAAACAAATTTTCCCACAGAATAACATGGGCGAAGGCTGCCGGCGAGATTAGGTATTGTCCGCTCTTAAGTGCCAATTTAATAAAGAAAGCTTAAGTTTCTTTTCAAATTTTGATTTGGCTGCAGTTCTGATAAATTGAAAATAAAAGGATAAATTAAAATAATGTTATAAGATTATCAGTATATCAAAGTTCTTAAACTTGCCATTTATATTAAGTAAAGAACTTATTATATGCTTTAGAGATTTCTAATTTGTTTTTTCCCCGCAAAATTCCCAAATTTCCCAGTTTTTTCCCCAAAACTCCCGGGTTTTTCCCCTTGGTTTTAAATTCCCGGGTTTTTTGCATCTCTACTTGTGGACCAATAGTATAGTTGTTCCATCGTTCCATGACATCCATGAAATGTGATCGTTTTGCTTTTGCTCGTTAACGAAGGAAACGATCAGCTTTATCTAAAATATTTTGTAATTAAAACAAAATTAAACGTATTATTACTGGTGAAATCCTCAGGTGCGAAATATTTCGAACAAACAGTCATACTTGACGATACTTCTTTCCCAGTTCGTAAACGTCTAATCCATTCAGACTTTCTACAAACTAAAGCTTTTTTTTCATTAGCGGGGGCAACTGGAATTTTAAATTTATCACTTGGAAACAAATGGAAGCTTAATTCCGTATTTCTTGATCCATTGGAGTTACACTGTAGCCTGTAACACACAGCAGCATGTGTTATCTTTTTTGCCGGATTTATTCATCCTATCATAAAAAACGACAGTTTTTTGAGTGACGCAGCAAAGCTCAAACAAAGCTTAGCAGCGCCACTCTATATATACAGCTAATTTAACATCAAAGGAATTTGGAAACGTCGATATTTAATATCTCGGAAAATAGGAGATATTTTGATCTGATGTTTTTAGAATAATCTTTTATCTTCTGCCTGAAGCTATCCTGAAAGTTTCACACTTCAACATTGTATATATTTTGAGATATGGAGTTGCAATTTAAGACTTCAAAGGAAAAATGTGTTATCGTGTAACTTTTTTTTCTCGAAAACGGCTCGAAGAAATTTTATGAAATTGATATATGATATTAATTTCTTTTGTTTGAGAAGCATGACGTGCCCCGTTTTTTCCAAAAAACTCTTGTTTATTAAATAATTTAGCTTAAAAATCGAACTATTTTTTATTCCGCCATGCATGCATTTCTTCTGTATATTTTCAGAATTCAGAACAGGTGTCATTCGGCATACTAATGCTGGGGTTGTTTGGTTTAATCTGAATGCAGTCAATAAAATATTTAGATTTTTTTTTTTTTTATTAAATGCAAAAAGAAATTTTATTGTTTGTTTTAAATATTTATTATATATTTAAAATAAAAGAAGCAATTTTTAATTATAGATATTCTATTTTATCGTTATTCACAATGAAAAAAAAAATTAAAGCAAAAAAGTTTAAATCACTCATGCACATGAATTTATACTATGGTCCATGGTCTTTGGAGTGCATGCGTACTTTATCCAGATCCAAAACTTTTGGCGCTCGCTAAAGATTAGGGCTAGCTCGTTTGGCATGTCTACACACTGTATCCCTCTGCTTGTGGCTTGTTATGATACGTGTTTTTTTTTTTTTTTTTTTTTTTTCAAAATCAATACAATAGTTTATTGATAAGCATTGTGGATTAAATTTTTAACGGTTTCTTTGATGATTAACTAGACTGAAAAATTATTGTTTGACGTATGTGTTTATTAAATATTTTGTCACATACTAAGACAATATTATTTCAGTCACCAATTATAAAATCCGACATTCGGGAGTCACACTGTAAGTAAAAATATTTTTTTTTTTGCACTACCCTTCTTTTTTTCAGATAAGTGTTTGTTTATATATACAGGGATGAGATTTTTCAGCTTTTTTGTACATTTAGCTTTTCAGCTTTAAAAAAAATTTCAGCTTTTTTTTTATGTTTCTGATGTGCATTTGTTCTTTTTTTATACATTGAAGATCAAAATAAACATTTATTACTCTAATATAATAGATTTTGTCATCAAAATTCTAGTATTTCATTTCAACGTCTTGCCTTTGCGTACAGTTTCAGCTTTTTTACATTTTTGCTAATCTCATCCCTGTATATATCATAAGAGAGAGAGAGAGAAAGATAAAATATAAAATAAAATTACATTAATTTACAGAAACTAATGGCTATATTAATGAGTTATGCATTACATTTTATTTTTATTTATTTATATTTTACATTCCTCGAGTCACATAGTTTTCTTTACATTGACAAACAACTGTTTTTTCTTGCTTATATATATAAATTGGATTTTAATAAGATAATTATAAATTTTTTTCACAGAAGACTAGATTTTAATAACTATTTAGTGTTGCTTTATTCAGGGGTGAAACTTTTCAAGGGCTATTCCTGAATTCAGGGTTTTTGAAAATTTTGCTTTCTCTGAATTTCATGTTAAATTATTTTGTTTTTGCAGAAATTCCTCATGTTTAATGTTTAATTAAAATGTAGTTGTTTCCTTAAAATGTATTAAGAACTCTTCAAATATCACTTAAAATAAGTAGCCATGTAATATATCACTAATAAGTGTGCCCTATCTACATGCAGGTATTAGTTTTCAGGGTTTTTGTGGCCATTGCTATTTGGACCATCAGTGCAATTAGCGTGGAGGCTATTCGGACCGCTTCCTTGTTGTGTTGGTATAATGATTTTGCTTGTTTGATCTTGAATTTTCTCTGTAATATACTAATGCAGGGCCTAAAATTTCAAATCCGATTACACTCACTCCAAAAAGAGTTATACTCGCCACAAAATAGGGTTGTCTCTCTCTCTTTTTTTTTTTCTGTTTTACGCATTTTGGGTTTTTTATTTTTTCTAACTATTTGAAATGCTTTTACAAATATGTCTAAAATTATATATATTAAAAGTGTATCGTATATATCATCATGTCTCATAATCATCTGTAATCAAAAATCATTATAATGCACTGTATTTGAGATCTGAAAAAAAAAAAGGTTAAAATATCTATAAATGCGAAGAGTCATTAAAAAAAAACTTTGTCAATCAACATCCTGTGAAAATCTTATTATGCAAGATTAAGCTTCCTTATTTACCTATTTATATATTTAACATTTTGCATCAGAAATGTCTTTTTCGTCCATTTTATTTTTAAGATCAGACGAAATGTCGATGTGTATAACTTGTTCATTGTGTCATTTGAAATAGAGCGTGTTCAGTAGAGCGCCCGAGATGGATCAATTCGACCGGGCGATGACGTCACTGATCCTGGACCGGGCCAGGAATCTACTGAACGCTTTGGAAAAATTTTGACGTGATAGGAGCAGCGCCATCTATCTAATTTGACCTGTATTAGCAATTAGCAAGTTATTGTATTTCTGTTTATTTTGTCTGGACTTTTAATACGTAATTCCATAAAATGCTAAACTATATTACGTTTTTTCTTTAAAAAAAAAAAAAAAAAAAAAAAAAAAAGAAAGAAAGAAAGATCTTTTATGTAATAACAGTTTTACTTCTTTCTTATTAATGTAGAATTCTGTACTCTGCTAACAAAAAATAAGAAGCTATTAATTGATTGTACTGACAAATTACTAATATACATTACTTTGGTTATGATTTTTCTAAATTCACGTATAAATTTTAATCATGAAAATGTTAAGAATGTTACGTTACATTTATTTTTAAAGGAGCAGAGTAGATTTATCTTAAATGAGCACTTAAAACACCTTTCTTTCTCTTCGAATTTTATTATGAACAGAAATGTACAACAAAAACGTTTTTGAAAAAAAAAAATAAATAAATTATATAAAATATGAAATATGCTGTTCAGTAATGGATTTATATAAAAAATAATCTTACTTTCTTCTTCGATTTATGAATCAATATAAAGAGCTTTTTCTCTTATTACCGACTGAATATTAAAATAAACTAGCAATGTAAACAACACTGCATAATTTTATAGCTACTTTTTTTACAGTCTGTTTGGTTTATTAAATTTAATAATTGACATCTTAAACTTATTTTTACCTAAATTAAAAATATGTGGAAGGATTTTAATTTATTTACTTATAGTTAACTTATTGTCTTAAAGGTAAAAAATACAATCGTTTACAAACTTTTCTATTTGTAAACAAAAAACAATCGCATGAATGAAAAGCTTTGTCTGAAAAAAAAAAAAAGAAATATAATTCTTCCCAGCTTATTTTTATATATTAAATTAACAAAATATGATAGCGTCCGAATTAAAAAATATATATATATATATATTTTTTTTGTTTCAATTAAAATTGTGTAAATTTTTGTTTTAATTTTATGTTTGAATGTTACGTTCATCAATAAAAAAAATTACGTATCGAAAATCGTTATTACGTAAAAAATCTTTTTTACACAATAAATAAATAAACATAATATAGTTTAGCATTTTATGGAATTACTTACCTTATTTTCTACCGCACAAACAATGCATATAAATAGGTACATCTGTATTAATCCTCAGCTAATCAAACAAATAAACAATCATTGTCTAAAACAGGTGTTCATTGTTCAGGTTTTCACTGCGTAATGTCAATTAGAGCCTGATTTTCAACCTATTGCGCATTTGATCCATCACGTGACCCAATGGATCAAGAAATTTTTCTGGGCTTTCTGATCCACGACCGGTCGAGATCGGTCCATTCCACTGAACGATGTGACTCTGGATCGCTCTCGATCGGTCGACACCACTGAACGCTTTGGCTCGGAATCTTTCGACCGGTCGTGGATCGGGCGCTCTACTGAACACGCCCATAGCCATTTCGGAATTACTTGTTCGATAAAATTGTTGCTTACAAATCATAACAAGCGTAAATTCTTGGCGTTTCAGCAAAAACTGGAAAATGTTAACTGTCTTTTGATCATTATTCAACAAAATAAACTTAGGCAGTATCTTTAAAAGGTCTCGGGCTCATTTTCATGCGCCAATATCGCATAGGCAAACTTTCGCATTTTTTTCTCTTGGATTGTGGGCGCCTAGCAAAGAGGCTCTCTGCTTGTCTATTCTTACTCTGCTTAAAGAAATCACAGTGGGAGAAACGAAACTGCCTAGAGATTAAAACTTTTATGCGTGTACTTTTATGCATTTTTCCTTTCTTAGGCTGGGATGATTGTCGGGCAACGCGCACACAGGCTCGACACTCAAAGAAGAGAAAAAGGAGAGGTTAAATATGAGGTTATAAGATGGCAAGATTATGCCATATTTAAATCTATAAAAAGATTGTTTTCTGTCACCTTATCATGTAAGAATTTTATCTATAACTAGACCAAATTTTTACTCGCCACAGTAAAAATTCCACTCACCAATGACGAGCGGAAATTTCGTGCCCTGTACTAATGATTTTGCTGGTTTCAACTACAAATTCAAACTTTCAACATTTTGAAAGTGTAAAGTGTATAATGCGATTGATCTACAATCCATGTTTATTTCAACATTGCTGTTAGAAAACATTACAAAATAAGTACAAAAGTCATTTTCAGAAAAATCATACATATATTTGTATAGAAAATTGGGTTTGGTTTGCATCGAATTATATTGGAACGGTTTAATTTTTTTAATTTTTTTTTTTTTTTTTTTTTCTTTTTTTAAGAAGGAAAAGAAATATAAAACCAAATGACATCTATATAGTTGAATATGCAGATTTATTCATATGTTATACATTTATTCATATTCATAAACAAACATATTGCAAAGATTTTTTTCAAAGATTAAAAATACTCATTTACTAAGATGTGTTTTCATGTTACATTTTTAATTTTTATTATTCAATTTTCAAACTCTTTATTATTGCCCTTTTATGAAGAATTTTAGCATCATTTATAGTACAAAATTTCTGTGAAAATAATTAATCTCTACCTCACTCCCTCACTCAAAAAAAAAAAAAAAAAAGTAAAAAAGATAATTTTTCATGCACGGGGATGAGACACATTATATTATTTCTAAATTTTACTCTTATCAGTGCTAACTTACTCTCCTTTGAAAAGATGGTCTGAATCACAGATTATCATACAGATAGGACAGTGAAGCTAAAACGCGAACCGGAAATATAGTAGCACCACTAGTGTCAACAGAGGGGAACAACATGTGTTAAGTCTACATGAATAGCATCTTTGATCGAAAATTGTTTTTTCTGTTTCGCGAGTAGTTAGCAGCAGGTTAGTATGGGAAGTTTTCTTTTTCTTAACTTTCTATTGTTTTTGAATTCACAAAATTATCCTCAAAACATTCACAGCTATTCTTCTAAGAAATAAAAATTATTTTTTATAATGTTTAAAAATATGCTTTGTGAAACATATTCATATTCAAATACAAATTAAAATTACAAACTGTAATTCTGAAATAGCAGTATGAAATCATTAAATATTTAACGTTGCTTGGTTTAAATAATACAAAATGCCTTAAAATGAAAAAAAAAAAATGTTTTTATTTTATGTATATTTTCTTAATATTTAGCACTTGCTTCTTAAAATAAATTGCTTTTGACAATCAAGTTTGTAAACAATAATAAAGTTGTCAACGAAAACGTATGTGCTGTTTTCTTTCCTTCACTTTTTCTACTACTTTTAAATTCACAAAATCATAACATTCACAGCTATTTTCTAAGAAATAAAACTCATTTTTATTATGTTTGAAAATAAATTTTTCCAAACACATTCGTGTTCAAGAGTACAAATTAATATAACAAACTGTAATGCTGAAATAGCAGTATGGTATGAAATATTAAATATTTAACATTGCTTGGTGTAAATAATACAAAATGCTTTAAAATAAAAATATATTTCTGGTTTATGTATATTTTCGAAATTTATTTGCTTAATATTTAGTACTTGCTTCTTAAAATAAATTGCTTTCGACAATCAAATTCGTAAACCACGGAGTAAAAAGACATGAGAAGAAGGTAACGCTGAAATTTTGTGATGTTGTTTTCTAATGTTTACAGATGGCGCCAGCGTGCAATCTTTCCTTCTCTCCAGCTTCCGCAATGTTATTCAATGGGGAAATGTCTCGTTTTAATTATTTTTTTAAAAATAATATCAAGCTGAAAAAATTTCGATTGAAAGCAAATTTCATTAAAGAGAGTATTCTAACCAACATATTTTTTTAAGAGCCATTTTATACTAATTTTACTTTGAAAGAAAGCTTTTAAAAAATGACGATTCTTATGAACCGAAGCTAGCTAAAACAGACAATTGGGAGGAAGGAGAATGGATGAAATCTTGTAAAGAAAAAAAAATAAACTTACTTTAGGTGCAGAAAACACGAACTCTGACTTTATTTTTCTCCTAGGGCTTTTTTTTGTTTTTCTTATCACTATCATAGCCTGTTTTACAACTAGGAACGAAGCATTTATTTGAAACATCTGAATTATGCAGTCTTAAGAACTTACAAAGAAATTAAATTGCTTAAAATAAAAATTTTTAAATGTACTTCAGCAAAATTCTATTGAAAACAACAGTATATCCGCGCCGAAGTAGGGAGGAATGACAAGTGGCGCCCTCAATATTTACCAAAAATTTAGATCACAGTTTCATAGCTTTCTCCCATTGGACCTTCAACTCCTATTAATATTACTCCGTGTCGTAAACAATAACAAAGTCCAAACGTAAACATCAATAAATGGTTAGTCGGTTGGATGTTGGGTTTAACGTTGCACTAATATTACGATATGAACATAGATACAATAAAAATAAGACGAGCGATTGCGTAAGCTGGAGAGCTCGAGAAACTTACAGCCGTTGACAATAGGGTCGTTGAAGTCAAATTCCGGTTACCGAAGAATATACGGGAGTGTCCTATCTGTATAATAATCTGTGGTCTGAATAGCCTGTACACTAATCGCACCGACTGTCCGATTAGCCACTTCGGGGTTTTTGCAGGTTTCGTTTGGTAGTTTCATCCCTGTTTATTAAATTTTTCACATTTAAAAATTTTCATATTAAATATAATTAAAAATATTCTTAATTATCGTTTCACTACAATGATTATAGTGTTGCATTGTTTTCAGAAATTTTTAAACATTTTATTTTTATTTATTTATATTTTACAATCCTTGACTCATAGTTTTTTGTACATTGACAAACAACTGTTTTTTCTTGCTTATGTATATACAAACTAGGGTGATCCTTAAAGTGCGGAATCAAGATTTTACGCATGTTAACTAGGTAATCTGCACATTAGCGGCTTTTGTATCGTTAAAGTTCAAAAGTTTGTTTCTCTCATTTCCTTTCCCTACTCATTACCCCTCTCCCTCCACTTTTAGTTTTGTGTCACTGATTAATTTTATCTCTCACTAGCCGCCTTCAGCGACCAGCTGTTTCACGTGTCTTGAAAAATACGACCGTATGAAACTTTCGCGTGGTGGCGCCTGAGGTGTCATTTCTAAACCTATAACAGCTTTTTGACTTATAATGCAAATAGCTATATTAAGTGTAGTAAATTCCCGCTAGGTACCCACTTCCCCGTTTCAGATCTGAAACAGTCTGTTTGCTCACTGTGTTATTAATCTTTAGAAATTCTGACCATAGCAAAGTCCCGATCGGTGGTGCTGTGCAGATTAACGAGTGTCTAGTTATTAATTCACAGATTACCTAGGTAATTTGAGAAATGAAACGGATCACTCTAGTTTCCCCTAGCACTTTAGCAGTAACATCCATAAGTGCTTTAGTTCACCCTAACACTTTAGCGGTAACATTCATAAAATCACAATCATCACTTTACGCCTAACTTTTGGCAAGATTTAAAAAAATCAATTTTGTCAGTTTTTTGATTTACAAAATGCTCTCTCTCTCTCTTTTTTTTTAATATATATATATCAATCTCATATTAAAAAAATTCTTACTTTGTCAGTTTCAACATATATACTTAAAATAAAAAAATCCAGCAAGTACAAAAATACATAAATGCTGTTTGCAGAAAATTTTTCTAAATTATGAAAAATTTCAAAAAAATTTCAAAAGAAAAAAAAAAAAAAAAAAAAAAAAAAAAAACTTATAGCTATTACTTAGTTTGTATACAACCAAAAATTTGCCATCATGATAATTTATGAAACACTGAATTAATTTGAACCAAATTTTTGCTTATGGAACCTGAAAATATATAAATAGTTTAAATGGATATTTTATGGTAGTTCTCATTTTGCTTGAAGATGAAATGCATGGTATTTGACTTATTTTAAAAATCAGTTGACCAGCAGATAATTAAAAATTTTCTTCTACTGTTTGTTCTAAGTAAATTTTTAATATTTCAATTCATGATAGTTCAGCATCATTAAGATGAAATATTTAATAATACTTGGATTTTCAAAGGAATTTTATAAAACTGCACTTTGTTTTCAACGCCAATATCCTATAGCCTGCAAAAATTCATTTTTAGCCATTAGTGAGAAACCTTTCAGTTAAAAATAGATTTTATTACTCATTTTTAAAATAAATAACACATAAAAATTTTATAAAGCACTGAAATTCAGTTTTATTGAAGATTTTTCAGTTTTTTGTGAAAAGAAAGTAAACAGACATTTTACAATTTTTAAGTTTTAGAAAATTTTGAATGTGAGCAAATTTCTTGTAGAAATATATTAAAAATATTCATTTCACGTATAATTCATGATTGCATCATTAAGATGAAATATGCAATAATAGGTATAGTGATTTTCATAAGAATTTCAAAAATAATACTTTGTTTTCAACGCCGATATTTCTGGATCAAGAAAATTCTGTTAATTTGAGCCATGTTATTTTTAATTAACAAATGACAAAACAAAGACGTATGTAGGTTTAAATAAAATTAATATATAGGAAAAAAGTTGCCAATGCAAATTACGAATATTCCACGAAACTTTGAGTATATATCAGCCAGGCAGGCTAAAGCTTTGACCTTACTAAGGCTTCATTCCATCTCTAATTTTTACTGTATATTTACCAAAAAGTCTGCTCAACGTTCAAATTTTTCAAAATGTAAAAATTGTTAAGTATCTGTTTACTTTTTTTTCCACAAAAAACTGAAAATTCATTAATAAAACTGTATTTTAATCCTTAATAATACTGTTATATGTTATTTGTTTAAAAAATTAGTAATAAAATCTATTTTTAACTAAATGTTTTCATACTAATGGCTGAAATCAAATTTTGGAAGGGGTTGGTTACTATTGGTGTTGAAAACGCCACGTATTATTTTTTGAAATTCCTATAAAAATCCCTGTATTATTCCATATTTGATCTTATGATGCTAAACAATCATGAATTATACTTCAAATTAATCTATTATGAATATTTTTATTATATTTTTACAAGAAATTTGCTCAACATTCAAAATTTTCCAAAATGTAAAAATCGTAAAGTTTCCTGTTTACTTTTTTTTCACAAAAAAAAAAAAAAAAAAAAAAAACTGAAAATTCATGAATAAAACTGAATTTTAATCCTTTATAAAATTTTTATATGTTATATATTTCAAAAATGAGTAACAAAATCTATTTTTAACTAAAAGATTTCTCACCAATGGCTAAAAATCAATTTTTGCAAGCTACCCAATATCGGCGTTAAAAACAGTGTATTATTTTTGAAATGCCTATGAAAATACCTGTGTTATTGCATATTTCATCTTAATGATCCTAAACTATCATAAATTATACCTCAGATAAGTCTATTATAAATATTTTTACTATATACTACCTACTTACTACCTCATATAAGTCTCTTATAAATATTTTTACTATATATTTACAAAAAATTGCTCAACATTCAAAAGTTTTCAATTTCAAAACGTTAAATCTGCGAAGAATTTGTTTACTTTTTTTCACAAAAAGCTGAAAATACATTAATAAAATTGAATTTTAATCCTTCATAATACTGCTATGTTGTATTTATTAAAAAAACAAACAAACAAATTAACTAAAAGATTTCTTAATATTGTGTAAAACCAATTTTTGGAAGCTACCAGATGCATTAGGAAAAAAGTGTATTTTGTGAAATTCTCAATGGCAGCTATGTGATAGAAAACTAGTATGTTGTGGCCACCACAAGACTTTCTTCTATATTTTCCTATATACATATTCAACCAGTAACAATATATAAAAAAAAAAAAAAAAAAAAAAAAAAAAAAAAAAAAAAACGATTTTTTTTTTTTTTTTTTTTTTTTTTTTTTTTTTTTTTTTGTTAAAAGTAAAAAAAATCGATAACTTTGTTTTAAATTATCACAGATTTATAGTTCAACCATTCGTTTTAAAGGTATTGACGAGATCTTTCGAAAGATACCCATCTTGAAAATTTACCCCCCCCCCCCACATGCACAGAAATTTTTTTCTAGTTAACTATTACTATTATCAATAACTCATATTAATTTTACAATCACAAGTTAAAAATAACTCGCATTATGTACATTTATACGAAATTTTGTCCTATACTGCCATGTTAAAAATTTAGAAAACATGCGATCACAGCTCCACCTGTTGAGCTATTGATCCCCAAATGTAATCAGCAGCACTTTATGTCGGGGACCAACTAAATACCAAGTTTGGTTAAATTTCGTTAGAAAAAAAAAAAAAAAAAAAAAAAACGATTTTTTTTCTAATTTTTTTTTCGTTAAAAGTAAAAAAATCGAAAACTTTGTTTCAAATTGTCACAGATTTATAGTTCAACCATTCGTTTTAAAGGTATTGACGAGATCTTTCGAAAGATACCCATCTTGAAAATTTACCCCCCCCATGCACAATTTTTTTTTCCTAGTTAACTACTACTATTATCAATAATTCATATTAATTTTACAATCACAAGTTTAAAATAACTCTCATTATGCCCATTTATACGGAATTTTGTCCTATGCTGCCTTGTATAAAATGCGATCACAACGCCACCTGTTGAGCTATTGATCCCCAAATCTAATCAGCACCAGTTCATGTCAGGGTGCAACTAAATACCAAGTTTGGTTAAATTTCATTCATTGGTTCGTGAGATACAGCGTCCACAAAAAATGATACAGACAGACAGACACACAGACAGACAGACATTTTCTAAAAACTATCAATTCGTGTTCAGGACATCCCAAAACGTGTAGATCCGTCAAAAGACGGAGGTCGAAAATTTTCGCGAATCCAATACTTTCTCTATATTACATATAGAAGAAAGTAAAAAAGAATCAACCTACCCTTCCTATGAGCTGGAAGGACTTGTTTTAATCTTTAGATCAGTTGGTCATTAACCCCTAAAAAGTAATGATATCAGAACAAAAACCCTTAACGGGTTAAAAGTTTGTGACGCAGCATTTTATTTCGATATGAATTGGAAATATGGGTCTTAAAAGTAATGATATCAAATTTTGAGTGACGCTTTGCTATTAATTGAAATATATTACATAGATTTTCTTATTTCATCATTTTTTTTTTCTTCTATTTACAGCACAGTGTATACATAATATTTTCAACTTCAGCACGAAAAAATATATAGAATTTACTCCCTGATACTTTTTCATCTGCACCTCGTGAATCCAAAATATGAGTTTTAAAAGAAATGATATAATTTTTGTGACGCCTCAGTGTTACTTTAAAAGATTTATTTTTAGATTTCATTACAATTATTTTTATTTTGTTGAATAAAGTATATTTACACATTGAAATAATGCTTTTAATTTTCAAATATACTGTCAAATAATCACACTTTTACTGAATTTATATTATATATTGAAATTATCTAGTTCAATAAATTGATTTGTCTATTGCGTCACGCTATCCAAAACTGTAAGTAAAAATTTTGTAAATGTTACTTTGTTACTTTGTTTGCCAAACGTCGGGTCCCCCCACCCCAATCAAATTTTTGTTATGGTGAATTTCGAATTTCTACAAAAACAATATTTTTTAAATTTTAATATTTTAAATTTTACCAGAACTGTTTCATTTTTATTCAAAACTTGTATACTTTTACAAAACTATATTTTTTAAACCCTTAGTACAGGAAACTAAAATTTTTTTTAATTTATCAATTTTACAAAAACTATACCTTTTATAATTTTTTAAATGTCAGAAAACTAATTTTTTTATTTTATCAATTCTACAAAACTATATGTTTCTATAATTTTTTAAACGTTACACGAACGGTTTAATTTTATTTAAAAAAACCTTTATATATATTCTTAGTTTTTTTAATTCAAAAACTGTGTGTAATTGCACTTAAGAATTTTCTTAGCTTATTTACGAAAACAGGATAGTCGGTTGGAATGGAATGACCGTTATATTGTTTTTACTTCGAGGGAAGGGAACAGTCTTTGCCCACAGATGGTGTTGACAACAGTGTCGCAGAGATTTCCATTTTCTGGGAAAAACAAGCGTTAGGGAGCTATAGGAATTTGTTCGTGGGTGGTTAGTACCTCTTTCGCATGATTTTTGGTTTTTTCGGGAACTCAAGAATGCTATCTTGTTCGTAAAAAGGCAGAGGAGTTGGGTAACTTTAAACTTTAATGTTATCTGTCGATGACATAAATTCTCGTCCTATGACACGGGGATTTCAGTAAATCTGTCAAGTTCAAAAAAGGTTAATACTGGAATTTTGTTATAATTGCCATATGTCTTTTCCTTCGCGACTCTGGGGTCGGAGAAATTTTTTTTTTCTTCTTTATTTCATCCGTGTGGGGTGAAGTGGGCACGCCTTGACAGGGGCTCCGTGGCCAATGTTCGCGTGACTAGGAGGAGTTTTTTGAATAGGTTATTTTTCATTGGCGAATGAATAATTTAGAGAGCTGTGTTGGCAACACTGACCCGAATACTCTTCCCTTTTTGGGGGGTAAAATTTTATCATTCAACGTTAGGACAGAGATACAAGAGGACATGTAGCGAGGCGGCTCATAAAAGGAAGGGGAGCTCGCGGGCTCCCCAGAATATGGCAGAAGGTTTTGAGTGTTCGAGCTGCATGGTCGCCCCTTCATACTTCTCCCGGAGGCCTCTATTGTTAGGCCTAGAAATCGACGTAGCAGAGACGCACTTCCTGTGCGTGGCCGCAAAAGACATTTAGCCTATTCGCCTACGTGCTGCTAGAATTTGGTTCGTGAGATGACATGCAAGAAAGATTTTGGCTGGCTAGGAGAGAAGAACTGATTTTTAATCGCTCCGGTCTACCGGCGGTAGGAACAACTTGACCCGGCAAGGGCTGTCGGGATGGGGCTACTAATGAAAATCTCAAGACGGCGGTGTATACCTCGTAGGGTACATGAAGACTAGAGAATATTCTTATAGGAGGCTAATCGGAATAGCGTCGGGCAGCAGTGAAGAAAAACTCTCTCCTTTGGTACTGATTTGTGGACCCGTTTGTCGTTGGTATTTATCATTGATAAGTCTTTAAAGTGCCTACCACCTAGGTCGTTGAAGCCCTACTAAAGGGGGGAGGCCTGGGAGGCACCCGGATTACCATGAGTGCGACTGCTCCGGACCTCGTGAATACATTTTACCTCAGCGAGAAAGTCTCCGACTAAATTGCGTATCATATCCCCAGCGTGGTTTGCCACCGGCTAGCGCCTCTACAATGATCCCTGAAAGCGAGAAAAACCTACCTCTAGAGTCCTTATCCGACCATTGGTTATCCTCCTGTGTACGCCCTCGCAAAGACCTCTAAAAGCCCCTGCCTATGACGAGCAGCCGAAATGTACATCTCTTCGGACAGAGTCCCCACTCCTGGAGAAGCCTTCCTTGAAATGTAAGTCTATTAAATTTTATATACTACGAATACATTATGTGGTGGTATTGAAACGGGAATCTTTCTGAATTTGTAAGTTTTGTTCTATTTTTCTAGTATTCTATACCTTGTTGAGTATTAACTTATAATCTAAAATGTTTAAATACTAATCCCAGGATTGTTGAAGTTAATTAAAGGGGTTTATCTGTATATATATATAAATTACGTGTCACGATGTTTGTCCGGGGTAAACTCCTAAACTAAGGAACCGATTTTAATGAAATTTTGCACACTGTGTGCAGTTTGGTCCAACTTGAGAGATAGGATAGTTTTTATCTCAATTTATTGTCACAATATTGTTTTATTGCAATTATTTGTTAATTATAGACCTTTATTAAAGTTGCTCCAAAATATCTGTGAGTTCCATTAATTTAATTGTTGCCAAAAAAAAAAAAAAAAAATACGAGTTCATTTTTTTTCGACATAAAAATAAATACATTTAATCAAACGTGAACGTTAAAAAATTATAAAAAGTTAAATTATGCATCTCACGAAAACTGACATCATAATCAATTTAAAGATTTTATACACATTGATAAATTGCTAATGTAGTTCTATCATAGATATAGTAATATATATAGATCTCTCATCCCCATGTTATCGTACAAAGATTTCTGATGCCGAAAAAAAAAATAATAATAATAAAAGCTTTGGAAACAGCCATTAAGTGGTATTGAAAAAAAAAAAAGAAAAGAAAGAAAGAAATATGAATTTGAAACTGTATCTGGAGTCTTCCATTCCCCTTTAGTAAATAAATTATTCATAAATTTTATTTGCTAAAATATTAGTATGTATTCCCGTGTGTATTCACTCGGGGAAAGACGGCCATATTTTGGTAAAAACGTCGTCTTTTCCCAAATGAAAAGGAATAACTTTTTTCTCCCCAATGATCACTCTATTCTATATATGCTATACTATATCTATGAGTTCTATACGCAAGCGAAGTGTGACTCACTGACCGTCTGTGCAGCCAAGAAAAAGATTTCCTATGTTAATTGCCCACTGGATTTTTTGTAAGAAATTATTAAAAATCGAGGAAATTTATTTCCCGATTTTAATCCTTATATTTGGGTATAGATATGTATTAGTTATCGCGGGTGTTAGATTGAATTATTCTGCTGTCAAATTGACAAAATTTTAATTTTAAATTTCAAAACACTGTCGCCCTTGGCTTATTATTATTATTATTATTATTATTATTTGGCGATCAAAAGCGTAACACGAAAATATACATGCCAGATGTATGCATTGTACGAAATGAAATATGTATTATTCATTGTACGTATGTATGACATGTAATATGTATTGTACGAAATATTGTTTCATATTATTCATTACTCTTTTAATATAAGTTGTTAAAATAACCATGATTTTTGAAAGGAATTAAATATTTTCGCCAGATAATTTGGCGATATTCTTTTTTTTTCGCCAAGGATGACAGAAATGAAATCTATTCCGCTGCAAAATATTAGTATCTTACATCAGATATTTTATTTAGACATTTGAAAACAAATTTGACTTCAAACTATGATAGAATATTTATCATTTTCCTTTTAATTAGTGTATTATTAGTATATTAAAATTTAAAAGCATGGTATATAAAAAGTTTTTTTTTTTTTTTTTTTTTTTTATCTTATAATTATTCTTATCTTAATCCTCGATGTTTCCCATCTTTATTAACTTGAATTTACTATTAAAATTTTAACATACTCAAAAACGTCTCATCACTTCGTTAAAATACACTAAACTTTTCCAAAATCTTTTTCTATTTAAAATGATACATGTATTTACTTTAAATGTCCAATATTTCATAAGACAGGGATGGAACACGGGCGCAGTACTCATACCACTACCAATGTAGCAAAAATTTCCCCTTCTTAAATCAACGATATTATAGTTAGAGACATTTCTTAAACAAATACCGGTATGAATTCTGCGCCCGTGTTCCATCCCTGATAAGATTTCCAATTTTAAAGTTTTAAAATATTTATCAAATTTACTTATTTTTCTGGTTTAGCCTTATTGTTTTCCTTTTTATAACTACAGCTGTTGCCCTCTTTAAAATATTTAAAATGATGAGGTCATTTTATAGTAAAATTATCCATTATAGCATATATTATATTTCACTCCTCCATAAAAATTGATTTTAAAATCGTCTGTTTCTTTTATACTTTTATTTTAATAGAATTTAATTTATATATTAGTCGTTTTAGCAATTTTATCCAAAGTAGCATTAGAAATAATATATATCACTTCTCCAAAATTTATAGGACCCTACAATAAAATTAATTTGTGCTTAATATCAACAAAACGAAAATTTTTATCAATCGCTTCCAAATTTTGACCTAAGTTTCAAATCTCAACCCTGTGGGTTTTTACATCGGCTACAACGTTTTCGTCTTTGTTCGTAAATAATAATTTGACTGTACTAAATAGTTTACAGCCGTATAATTCAACGTATAACTTAGTCACAGCAACGCGTGGCCGGGTCTGCTAGTATATATATATAAAGAAGTAGAAACAATTTTGTGAAAATTATGTACTAAAAAAAAAATTCTTGTTTATTAACTAATAACTGTGTAGTTTTACTTTGTCATTAAATAAGAGTTTATTTCTTATAAAATATGTAATAAAATTTTATGGATATAATTATTTTTATTTATTTATTTTATTTGAAAGAGGTTCTCTAATTCATTCTTGGGTAAGGTTCAAATAAAAACAAAAAAAAAAGAAGAAAAAAAGGGGTAGAAACCTTATAGTAGATAAAGAATTTATGAAGTTAGTAACTTTGCACAAGAAAAAGTTTTATTTAATACTCAGTGATGGCGGTGTCCTCTTGTTAATTTTGTATATGATTAATGAATAATTAAGCACATAATTAAACACAAAATAATCTAATAGATCAGAGAAGCCATGAAAATTGAATAGTAAAACTTTAATATAGCTTAAATGTAGCTGATAATGATTATCATATATATAAATAAAAAAATTGTTAGCAAGTAAATATACAGGTGTCTCGAACACAAATATGATCAGGAATCTGGTTAGTGAGTTAGTTCAGTCTTCTGATCTGGAATTGTGTTTTGACTGCTAATTGTAATATCAAAAAGAAAAGAGTTAAGTGAATTATTTAGACTAAGATAATTGGTGGTGATATCAAATGAAAAGTAAATTTTTGTTGCTAGCAATTCCAGAGGAGGATTGAGCTAACAGTTTCCTTTTCAGGTCCAGATTTATGAAGAAATAAAGTTATTATACATTATTTTTCTTTTTACTTTTATTTGATTTAAGTACTACCCGATTCCTGCTGATAATTTAAAAACTTAAATAGATTAAAGAAGTGAATTTTTTTTTATACATGTTCAGTTTCCTTCAAGATAGGTAATAATTGGACATTGCTATCACTGGTGTTTTTACCTGGGTCTAAAATTGCAATTACACAACGCGGTTTTATTTTAGTTATTATTAAAGAAAATTATTCATTGATTTTTTGAATATTCAATCTGAGGAGTAAAGAGTTCGAAATTTTCTTTATTTCACTATACGTACAAAAGTATAATAAATTCTGATGCTTTCTTTATTAAATGGTAGGGATATGAACTTGCTTGGATATAGATCTGTATGATTAAAATTGTTTTGGTAATTTAGTAGAAAACCAGGGTAAACCCTGTACTGTAACCTTTTGGCCTTACATCAGAAAACATAGATATATTAAATTACTTGTAAAAATAATAAGTTAGAATTAAATTTATACACGAGTTTTTTTTGTTTACTTCTTTATTTAATTTTGTAATCTTTTATATACAAAAAAAAAGTTGTAATCTGTTGAATCTTAATATTTAGTAATTTGATAAATTTTATTTGAAATTAAAATTATTATTTGTAAGGATAAAAAAAAAAAAAAAAAAAAAAATCCAGGCAGAGTTCAATTTACTAGTGTAGACAAAATTTGGTAGTTTATCTAATTCAGAAAGAGTAAATAGTTTTTGTTTAAAGAAAGCATCAACTTTAAGGAAGGTAAAGAGAAAAACCATTATAACGATTAAAGTAACTTAGTAGTATGAGGAAAATTTATATATGTAAAAGATAAAAAGATTAAATTTAAAAATAATGGTGAGAAAAACAATTTAAACTTTCACACCATAATATTTTCACGCTATGCCCCTGTTTGGCATGCTGCTTCTGCCATCTAGCGTACATTGTGATATGAGGGTGTATAAGCTAGTCGACGACGGAAATGTGACCGACTTAACGAAAATTGCACTCTTAAAATAGTGAAATATTCTCCGTACATTGTGATATGAGGGTGTATAATTTTTCAAGGAGTCGGGCAAATTTTAATGCCCAAGGGGTCAAATAACTTGAAATAAACATCGGCTATTATAAAAGTGGGTGCCTACCGCCTACCCGATTATTTTGGAGGTATCTCAGACTTTTCTACGGTCAATATTTCAAGATGATAATGTACCATGCCACACGGCGTCTGCGGTACGTTTATTTGGTTAAAATTCTTAAAATTTTTCATATAAAATTACGTATCCATCCATCCTCATAAGTACTTATAATTTTGTAAATAATCATTATTATTATCATTTATTATTATTATTTTTTCACATTAGGTTAAATTCTACAAAGAATATTGCAGAATTTCTTCTTTACCAGACCTTGAAAATACTCCTGATCTCAACACGACTGAAAACGTTTAGTCTAGAAAGTTAGGGCGGGATTCCAAATTTGTAGCCTACAACTTTGAAAGTACTAGAAAAAGTATCTACTAGATATATCTACATGAAAATCTACTAGAAAAATATCTACATGATAACTACGTCATCATGCTTTAAAGGAGTAATTCCATATAAAGATGGAATTACCCAGTACTCAATAATTTTTTTTTCTTTCTTTCTTTTCTTTTTTTTTAAGTAATTGTTTAGATCGACAAATAAATAGTTTTATTTCGTATATTAAAGTACGTTTATTATTATAGTTAACGTGTTTATTTCAAACCATAATAGAATAAACTATATTTTTATTATATAACGTTTAAAAAGACAGTTTTATATAGATTTTTATTGAGTACTTCGAGAACGTAATGAAGAGAATTACTAAATTACAAATGTACATTGGTATTATATTAACTCTTTGGTATTAGTCAAACATGATAGTTTATTTTTTTCTGCAGTACAGATTTTTTATTTTTTTTTAAACTTTCTCTTACACATATATGGTAGAAAAAGTATTGTCAAACTCGGTATTCTAATTGTGTATCATACAGGAATAATACACTAAATTTTTGTTTGAGATCAAGCAAATGGTTCATGTACAGGGACATCCCAGAGAGTTCAAATACATTATGTCTATGGGGAAATTTCTCGTAAGTTCAGCGTAACATTTTATAGGCTGACTTACACAAAACGGAGTGAACAAAATTTTTTATATGCATAAAAGCATGTTTTCTGTAGATTGTGGTATGAAAATCATTTATCATTCGTTTACAGGGCTACCCAAAGTATTTGGATATACAGTACACGCCGCTTATTAAAATCACATTCGTTCTGAGCCAAAATAGTTTTATTACGCAGCTGATTTTTATATCCGGCGATCGTTCCTGCACTCAAGAAAACGGTATTATACTTCTCTGAATTAGGAAAGAAATTTCAAAAGATAACGAGTACGAGTAATGAAATTAATAAACAATATTAATTAATTTTTGACAAATAATTAATTTTTTCTTCAATATAAGTAAATTAAACGCATTGCAAGTTTCTATGCGCTTTCCTTTGAGGAGAATCATCATTATTTTGCCAAAAATTCCCTCTTTTCTTTTAAATTTAAAATCTTTTCGTTTAAACTTCTTGCTTCATAGTTTTTTCAAAATAAAAACTAAATTTTTTTTTTTTTAATAATTAAAAGTTAAAAAAAAAAAAAACTTAATGTAAATTAAAAGAAAAAAAAAAAAATAATAATACATTGCATAAATTTACTGCTGATATTTCTGTACTGATAAGTATAAAGGATTTAAGTCCATATTCTTGATTTTTCAGGAGACGAAAAATAAAGTTAAAAAAATTCTGTGCAAAAACTTACCGTTCAATACAGTTTTAACCATGATTTTATTATGTATAATTTTGTGAATAAACTGCATACATTTAATTTTGAAGTTTGTTTATTTTTAACAAATTTACGTATATAATATATTATACGTATATAATATATACAAACATGATTGCTAAATTTATGCCTTGAATCTTTTTTACCAACACTTTTCTCAAAGACTAAATGACATGGATTTAAATCCTTTATACCAATCGATAGAGAATTTTGTTCTGAGTCTGACTATGTACTTAACTCAAAATCGACATTTTTGGACTTAAATCCTTTATACTTATCAGTACAGATTTTTGCTGCTGAAGAGATTTTTTGAGTTTATTAACCAGAGATGCTGATTTTATTAAGCGGCGGTTTTAGAAATAGTTTGTATTGCTGCTGATAAATTTGCTGATATTTTTGCTGCTGAAGAGATTTTTTGAGTTTATTAACCAGCAATGCTAATTTTATTAAGCGGTGGTTTTAAAAATAGTTCGTATTGATTTGATTCCGGTCCTGGCAATTTGATCAGATTAAGCAGCTGATTTTATTAACCAGTGAATTTGTGAAGTGGCGGTTACTGTATTGGGGCTATACTTGAAAATTGCTGGAATAGCAATTCATTTTGTTTTACATGTTTTTCAAGTAATATTTATATTCAAGTACACAATATTGTCTATAGAGCATATTGTTTATAGGCAATATACAGGGCTACCCAAAATTGAGCTAAAAGGTTTTTTCTGTTGTATGTAATTAATGGAAGTGATTTACTACATTTTTTTATGTCGTCGAACACTGCTCAAGAAGGAAAAATAATTTTTCATGCTTATACAGCAAAGAAAGTATTTTTTGAAGTTCTATTTTCAACTATGGTTTTTTGTATAATATCATGTTTTGAGGTGTCCTGATTACGAAAGTCCAATTTTTAGCGGTTGATCTGTATGTATATCTGCTATCTGCGTAACATAAAAAGAAATAACTGCGGGAAATTCAAATTTCGTATTTTGAATTTCGTATTAGGTTGCCACTTAAAAAGTTGATCAAGATTGGCAAGTTTGAAAGCAAAATAATAATAGCCTTTATTTTTTAAAAGAATTGTAGGCAATATAATTGAACGGGGCGCACCCCCTACACAGAATTTTTTTTCAAATAAAACTATTCCTAAACATATTTTAGATTATTTTAAAAGTACATTGAACTTTAATATGGTTCCAGTGATCTTGCATCTGTTGGTCGGCTTTCACTATGTTTTAAAATGTTATTAATATATATATATATATATATATATATATATATATATATATATATATATATATATATAAACTTTTAAGCCCAAATTGGATGAAGAAAAGAAAGTTCGTGGTTGCTGCCACCAGTAGCGGCTCGTGAGATTCCTTTACAGGGGGGCTGCATGTCTATGTAAGATTTGAAAAAAAAAAAAACGAAAATTATTTTCTAAATAATCTGTTTTACTCGGGGGCTTCGGGTTTTATATGCGCAGACTGAGCAAGAAGCAGAGTAATACAGGATACAGCATCGATTTAAAAATTTATATTATTTATTGGACATTCATTACAAAAGAAAAAAAAAATCTGGAGATTTTATTTTGTTAACTTTATTTATTAATGATAATCAATTTTCCCCCAACAAAATATTTTTCATCTGCATGCTATTATTTTCTCCAAGACGGTGCGAAGTATCCATACATGATTGTAAATCAACTTTTGCTCATTAAAAAGATACACACAATGATTTATATAAAAATAATAATAAATAGTTTGATTACATACTTATGTAGATCTGTACAGTTCTTGCGATAATAACTGCAAATAATTCGAATCTATTGTCCATAATGATAAAGAATTTCTTTTTGTGTCTCTGTAAAAAAATTTATAAGTCCTGTACTCATCAAAACTATACAAATTGCGTGATGATTACCTATAACCTACCTACCAATTTTTAGCTCAATTGGATAAAACATTTAGGCGCAATCGCACTTCATAAATTTAAGTCCATTAATCAAAATGATAAGGAATTTTTCTTTGTGTCCTTGTAACAGAACTATAAGTCTCACATCCATCAAATTCTATACAGCTCGTTTGATGGTGACCTTTCACATACCTACCAGCTTTCAGTTCAATCGAACCAAGCATTTAGATGTTTTGATACTCACTCACACTTACTCACACCATACGTATAACACTGTAAAAATAGCAAAAATGAGCTCAGGAGACCTCGGAACATTATAGTAATGTAATGCTCGTATCTTAAAAGTGCAATTATAATGATGCGTTTCATTAATTTATTTAGAACATCCTTTGAAATATTAATTAAGAGTTAACATTGACTTAAAATCTTGCACATCATATAGATTATGAAATGCTTGTCTAACATTACGAACATTTTATTATTATTATTGTTATTTTTTTTTTTTTAATGCAAACTTTACACACATGGTACAGTAAACTAAAATTTCATTTAGATATGAAACCTTAGTATAATTAAAAATGAATTTCCAAAATTTGCTGCACATAGTCAGTAACGTATCCAATATCTTCTGTATTGCCGTGTATTTAAAATAAAAAAAAAATATATATATATATATCTACAAATGTTAAAACACTATTTTCTTTTGATATATTTAAAAAGTCTTGAATAGTATATATCAGTTTAATTTGGTTTGTAATATTATCTAAGCCATCAGTGCATTCTGGATGTTTTGTGTGTCCTCGTAAAAGAAGTATAAATGAAAAATACAACATTTTCTAAATCGATAAGTTTGTTATGCATTAGAATAATTTATATAAATTTCCTAGATTCTGCAACAGAAATAGCACTGCTAAAATGTATTTAAATTTATTTTCTTATAAAGTGTAATGTGTAAGAAATTTTTGTGCATTCCTCTAAATGAACTGTAAACGGAACATACCCCATTTTTAATAGGAAAAATAGTGGGGTCAATCTAAAGAACGGATATTAAAATGCTTAAATTTCCGAGCATATTTCTGAAAGTTCTCACACAAATAGAAAGACATGAAACGAAGTTATAAATGCTTTCTAACTTCGTTGTACGAAAATGTCAGATATTAAAAATTTAGTAATCTCGTGTTTTTAAGGAAGGTTCGACTGCTAATATTTCTCATCAAAATAGAAAAACGTTAGTGACTAAAATACAAGTTAAAAAAAAAAAAAAAAATTATAATAATAACCTTATCAACAAAACGAATAAACACCTGATAAATTTTAAATATTATGTTTAAGGCAAAATTTATATAAAAATTGAGATTCTGTCTATTCAACGTTTCTGCCATTGGCAAAGCAAGAAACCGAAAAACCGTGCAAAATTTCCATGTAATATAAAATAAAAAACTGTTTAAAAATAAATAAAAATGACTTCTATTTTCTCATATAATCGTGAATAATCTTCATGCTAAATTTTTTTACCTCTCATACATAAATAATCATCAAACACAGCGACTACTGCATTAAAAACTGTGAAGAAAAAACGTAGATTACAAAGGGAAATTGTTCTTTTCGAGCATCACCGAAATCCCTAATCAGATTGGAGCTGCACCGGCCGCAGCTCCAACCAAATGGTCGAAACTGGTGGGGAAAACGAGTAGGGGCGGTTGTAACTGTTCTTTCCCTAAAGAAATCCCTTTTTTCGGGAGCTGCACGAATGAGCAGTCCCTTTACGAATTTTCAAGGTGCTATTACGTTTAAAAATGGTGAACTTTTCTCAGATTTTTTAATATTTTTTCATGATAACGAAGTAATCTGCTTTTCTATATGCATAATACTATACAATATAATAATATTTATTTTCAAAATATTTTGAAAGTTGATAAAATAATTTTTTCGAATATTTCTGGGGGGGGCTGCAGCTCTGCAGCTCCTGCCACGAGCCGCCACTGGCTGCCACTATACAACATTTAAATTATCACCCGAATGTTGTTATGTGTCTAAGTTGTTCCGAGAAAGTACAAAAATCATTTTGTTTTACGTGATTTGGAACAAAAGCTGGATCGATATAACTTATATGATTAAAAGTCTGGTCATCACCACAGATGAGGTCATGCGTGAATTCGGAATCAAGGTTAAAGTTAAAATAGCAAGCTCTTATAATATTTTCTAGATGACGATCCATTGTAGTTGTCAAACGAATGACTTTTTCACAAATATGGAAGCATCAGCACAGAAGTCTCTTAAATGCACAATTTTATTCTATGTGTCTAGCTTTATTTCATAATTTACATAGTTTAGTAACGATCAGTTTTAAGCAAGATAGTTGAAATTTTATCGTATATAATTTTGTCATCGAATCATGTGACGGTGTTAAATATAATGAAGGAAACAAATTAGCTACTTTTATATGCTGCCTTAGAAATGCTACAAACTCAGTTAGTAAAAGTAAGTATACAGAGAAAAATTTCTTTTGTGTATCAAAATTGTTTTAAAATTTTTATATTGATATTTTAAATAAACTAGAAAACTGTTTTAAATTCTTATTCATAAAAATATTAAAGGAAAATTGGTTGATATATATATATAAAGTATATATATATATATATATATATATGCTTTTAATAAGAAACTTTTAATAAATAAATAAATAAATAAAAATCAATTATGTTAAACAGAATAAATGTGAAAAAAAAAAAAAAAAAAAAAAAAAAAAAAAAAGAGAGAAAGAAATAAAGAAAAATGATGCAGTGCGCATTGATTAGTAACACTTTCTAACTGTACGCAAGTGTTGTATCGAATAACTTTTAATATTCTTTGCCTACGTTATCACACAACAGACAGAAGAACTGAAAAACATACAGATCGACTAACTGATTTTAAAATCACTCTTAGGCATTTTGGAAAGTGTTAAAAAGGCTTAATGCAAAAGAAATTGCAGCCGTTAGATTATAATTACAGCTTTTAATCTATCTGAATATTTTACTGTAGCCCTATAAATCTGAAAGTTAATCATATCATATTCTATACAAAACGATATTTTAGAATATTAATAATACATGTCAATGTTTTTATGATTTTTATAGTAGAAAGTTTTTTAAATATAACGTTAAAAAAATTCTGTCCTAAAACGTAATACATTGGCTTTTTTTTAAATTGTTGTTGTTGTTGTCCCTGTAAACAAACTAGCTGTACAGGACCTATTAATGACATTTTAAAAAGGGAACATTCCATACGGAAGTGTATAATTTTTTAAAAATTCTCAAAATATTCACGGATGATAGGAGCCGGACACAAACAGATAGAAAGGTAGACAATCGGACAGACAGATGCAGACATTGAAATCATATTTCCACTAAAATTATAAGAAAGTTTTAAAACGCTCATGTAAACAAAAGTGCAATTTCAGCAAATTTTTATTAATAGCTCTTAATGTAACTGATTATTTTTTTGTGGCCCTGTAAATCTAATGCTAACCATACCATATTACATAGAAGGCACTCTTTTGTGCATACAAATAATATATTTCAAATGCATTAAACTTTTTGGAAAATAAAATGATTAAAATTTGGTTTATAAAAATAACTCTCATACAACACAATGCTTTGGAATACTTTCAAGTGCCCCTGTACACAAACCAGTTAGAAATGTTCTCTATTTTATATAGGAAACATCCGATAGGGAATTGAATAACATATTAAAATTTCATTAAAGTTTCTATACATTAAATGTATGAAAATATGGTTTATAGAAAATCCTCTCATACAACACAATGCTTTCGAATACTTTTGGGTGTCCCTGTACACAAACCTGAAGAGGTTTCACTCCATTTTCAATAGGGAACATCCGATAGGGTACTTGAATAAAATATATTGGTTTAATTAAAAAAATTCCATAAATATGTACGGGAATTAGAGCGCAGAAAAACAGACAGAGAGACAGACAGACGGACAGAAGAACAGTAAGACAGATACACAAGTTGAAATTATATTCACACTAAAAAAATTATAGAAAGTGTCAAAAAAGCTTAATGCAAACGAAAGTAGAATTCTAGCATTTTTTTATTAATAGCTCTTAATATAACTGAATATTTTTCTGTCACCCTATAAATCTAATTATAACCCTGCTATATTCTACGCAAAGCAACCTTTTGTGCATATAATTATAAATTACATACTTTAATTTCCTAAAACTTCGTGGAAAGTAAAGTTATTAAAATTTGATTTATAGAAATATCTCACAAAGAACGCAATGCTTTAGAATATTTTTGAGAGTCCTTGTATATAAAACAGTGACGGTATTTAATCCATTTTATGCAGGAAACATCCAATAGTGAACTTAAATAACATATTTAAATTTCATTAAGATATGTGTACAGTAAAGATATGAAAATATGATTTATAGAAATACCTCTCATAGAACACAATGCTTTGAAATACTTTCGGATGTCCCTGTATACAAACCAGTAAAGGTATAAACTCCATTTTCAATAGGGAACATCCGATAGTGAACTTGAATAAAATATATCAGTTTCAAGAAATTCCACAAATATTTACGGGAGTTAGAACGCGGAAAGACAGACAGACAGACGGACAGACAAACAGAAGTCATTCACACTTTTCAACGTTGTTGGGAAGTGTTAAAAATGTTAGAAAGTGTTAAAACCGCTTAATGTAAACGAAAGTACAATATTAGCTAATATTTATTAATAGATCTTTATATAACTGAATATTTTAGTGTCACCCTGTAAATTTAATGCAAATAATGCTACATTCTATGCAAAGCATTTTCTTTTGTGCTTATAAATAACATATTTCAATTTCATAAATCTTCGTGCAAAGTAAAGTTATTAAAATTTATTTTATAGAAATATCTCTCATAAAACGCAATGTTTGGAATACTTTTGTGTGTCCCTGTACACAAATCAGTGGTGGTATTTACTCCAGGTTATACCGGAAACATCCGATAGTGAACTTGAATAATATTTCAATTTCATTAAGATTTGTGTACAGTAAGGGTATGAAAATATGGTTTGTAGAAATGCTTCTCATAGAACACAATACTTTGAAATATTTTCGGGGGGTCCCTGTACACAAACCAGTTGAGGTATAAACTCCATTTTCAACATGGAATATCCGATAGTGAACTTGTATAACATATTTCAATTTCATTAAGATTTTTGTACAGTAAGGGTATGAAAATATGGTTTAAACAAATGCCTCTCATAGAACACGATGATTTAAAATACTTTTGTGTGTCCTTGTACACAAATCAGTGGTGGTATTTACTTCATTTCATACAGGAAACATCCGATAGAGAACATGAATAACATATTTCAATTTCATTAAGATTTGTGTGCAATAAGGGTATGGAAATATGGTTTAAAGAAATGCCTCTTATAAAACACAATGCTTTGAAATATTTTCGAGGGTCCCTGTACACACAGCAGTAGAGGTATAAAATCTATTTTCAACAGGGAACATCCGATAGTGAACTTGTATAACATATTTCAATTTCATGAAGGTTTTTGTACAGTAAGGGTATGAAAATATGGTTTATAGAAATGTCTCTCATAGAACACAATGCTTTGAAATACTTTTGTGTGTCCCTATACACAAATCAGTGGTGGTATTTACTCCATTTTGTGCAGGAAACATCCGATAGTGAACTTGAATAACATATTTCAATTTCATTAAGATTTGTGTACAGTAAGGGTATGAAAATATGGTTTATAGAAATGCCTCTCATAGAACACAATGCTTTGAAATATTTTCGGGGGTCCCTGTACACAAACCAGTGGGGGTATAAACTCCATTTTCAATAGGGAACATCCGATAGTGAGCTTGAATGACATATATCAGTTTCAAGAAATTCCGAAAATATTTACGGGAGTTAGAGTGCGGACAGACAGACAGACTAACCGAAGTCATTAACACTTTTCAACCTTGTTGGAAAGCGTTAAAAAGTACCTGGAGTGACTACATTAATAACTGAAATATTATCTACTAACTTACTTGTATTTTTAATACTTTGAAACGTTTAAGCAGTTGCAAATATATGTATGTTTATATCCGAGTTTATTTCTCGTAGGATAATATATATATATATTATTAGATATTTTTTAGTTCCCCATCATACTATAGGTATGGGGAACTTAGGTAATCGTGAAAATTTTCGACCTCGGTTTTTTGACTTTTCTACACGTTTAGGAATACGAAAATGACAAAATTTCTATGGTGTCTGTCTGTAGGGTGTCTGTTAGTGTGTCAGTGTGTCAGTCCGTTAGTGTGTTAGTCCGTTAGTTTGTTAGTCTGTTAACACGATATCTCACGAACAAATGATCGCAGAGAGGTCAGATCAGTTTTAAAATATTACTTTCGACACTGGCAAGAACCCTATTCATTTGCAACATTCGAATTTAAAAACTTCGTAAGTTATTAGAAATTTACGATTTTCTTAACATGCGAGAATAGGACAAAAATTCACTTAAACGTGCATTTAATGGAAACTTTTTACTGTAAAAATGTCAGACCAGTTTTAAAATATCAGTTTTGATGCCGGAAGGAACATCAGTAACTATAAATATGCTACTTTGAAAATTTCGCAAGTTATTGGAAATTTACGAATTTTTTAACATCGCAGTATAGAGCAAAATTTCACATAAACGTCAATTTTGAGAGATATTTTCATCGTAAAGATGTCAGACTACTTTTGAAATATTATTTAGGACACTGGCATGATTATTAATGACTATGAATTTTCTAGTATAAAGATTTCGTAAGTTATTGGAAATTTACGAATTTCTTAACATGGCTGAATAGAGCAAAATTTCACATAAACGTCAATCTTGAGGGATATTTTCATCGTAAAGATGTCAAACCACTTTCGAAATATTATTTAGGATACTGGCATGAATATCATAGACTACGATTTTTCCAATTTAAAAATTTGGTAAGTTATTTGGAATTTACGATTTACTTAACATGTCAGAATAAGGCAAAATTGAGCATAAATTTCCATTTTGAGGATCGTAAATACATTAGACAACTTCAAAATTACATTTATGATATTTGTTTGAACACGATTGAATACAAATATTCTAATAGGAAAATTTCGTAAATCATTCGTAATTTACGATTTTATCAACATAGCGAAATTGTAAATTTTTCATATAAATATGAATTTTGAGGATTATTGCATTGTAAATAGTAGGTTGAAAACTAAACAACGGAATTGACCCTGACAAAATAAATTAATAGATTAAAATAAGATATATATATCGAAGTGAACGGTGGATAGTCTATTAGGCGGGGATTTCATTCTGTCATAATATCAAACTTTGGTCAAATTCATTTCTTTTAACATGATTATAATATGTCTCGCACTAGAAATTTATGAGAACATAAATATGATGGGGAACTGAGCAGAGTCCACCTATGCCAACTAGTTATAAAAGTTTTTGTAAAATAGGTTAATGTATTTTCAGTTGATTAGTAGAGAAAAATAAAAAGAGAGAAAGAAAGAAAAGGCATTTCTCAATTCAGGGATTAATATTTATTCATAGGGTTCACACCAGAATGGCGGCAAAGCGACATGTGTCGTCCAAATATTGCCAAAATTCGCCGAGAGTGGCAAAGGGCGACACATTTGTTGCTTAAAATATCCGTATAAACTTATTTTTTATTTTCTATTTAGATTGAAAAAAAAAAAAAAAAAAAAATCTATATACGATTGTACACTCATGTCCATAAATTAAGGATAATTCAGATTCACACTGAAATCGAACTTTAATGCAAAAATTTCCCCTGTAGAAATACCACAGACATCTTTAAGAATAATATGCAAATTATAGGAAGCCATCAGATGACGCCGATATGATGTTACAATGACGAAAGTGTAAGAAGGGGGTAGATAAGGAATGGGAGCAAAGAAGAAAAAATGTTCACAAGCGTTCTATGTGCCGCTCAGTGCCACAACCGAATGGTTATGACACAGAGGACGCATGCAGATAATTTTTTACGTGGTAGAATTATCGGCCGACTGAAACGTGGGCGTACTCAGATAGAAGTATCGGGGGAACTTAGAATCGCCCAAAGTGTCATCTCTAGGCTTTGGAAACGATTCCAAAATGATGGAAATGCTAGTCGACGTTACAGTACTGGTCGGCCCCGAGTTATAATGCCGAATGACCACCGGTATTTGGCAGTAACTGCCAAAATAAGCAGATAAAGCACAGCATCAAACCTGTCTCGTCAGCTGTCTGCAGCCACGAGTGCCACAGTTTCAAGGCAAACCGTGTATAGACGTTTGAGAGATATTGGTCTATATGCTCGAAGGCCTGTTAGATGTGTTCCACGCACGGCAATGCACTGTGCCAGCGGTTAACTTGGAGTAGAGAACATGCAATGTGAACAGCGGCACAGTGAGCTTGTGAGATGTTTTCCGACGAGTCCAGGTTTAACTTGCAGCGTGATTCACGCCAGACTTTCATATGTAGAACGTTACCACCAAAACAACATCATTGAACGACACCGTTACTGTGGGGCAGGAGTGCTCGCTTGGGGGGGGGGGGGATATTAGGCACCAGAACAGAGATGCTATCTGCATGTTCAAATCGGAAGAATGATAGGCCAAATTTATCGGGACATCATTCGGGAGCAACATGTACGTTTGTTTAGGGGTACCATGAGCCCAGAATTTGTGTTTATGGATGACAATGCGCGTCCTCACCGGGCAAACGTTGAACACGGATGCCTACAATCTGAAGCTATCACCGCAAGGAATGGCCAGCATTCTCACCAGACTAGAATCCGATAGAGCATGCGTAGGACATGCTTTTACGACGAGTTGTAGTCCGTCAACCACGTCTACATGTGTACCGGAACTTCGGAGAGCATTGCTTACTCAATAAAGTAATCTTCCCCAAGATCAGATGAATAATTTAATACTCAACATTCCTAGGCGTTGTAAGGACTGTATTTCATCATCTGAGAGACATACAATGTATTAACCATCATACCAACCATGCAATGTTAAGTTTTTGTAAGGGAGATATTTTTTGTAATTGCTTCATGGAGCAAAAATCGTAGTTTTTATAAATGGTATCCTACATAACCCCCTTTTTTTTGTTCTTGATCTTTTGTTTAATAAATGGACTTTATGAATAAGTCATGTTTGTTTTGCTTCTGAACCTTTATTTGCCTCAGCTATGCATTATCCTTAATTTATGGACATGAGTGTATTTACAATGTGTCAGTATAAAAAAAAATATTTTTAGAAAACAAAATCCACATATTTTGAACAAAAATATAACTCCAATATTTTGTTGATTGTTTGGTAAATATTGTTAATAATCCAGCCATCGGCAGTTTCTGTATTTAGTGTCACTTCCAAGCTACTTCCAGTGTATTGTTGCTTTGCTACTACTACGCCTCCTGTCTACGTTTTTTGCCCAATAAAATGTCGATTGTTTCTTTAGACTCAAAATAATTGTTGCGTGTTTTATTCACTTTATGATGTTTTCTAGATTTCTTCATCGGCCGTTTTTCAGTGCCTTATACAGGGAGTAATCAAGAGCTTGTCTTGCTTAATGTATTTTTTAAATCAATTATTTAAATTAAACGTTTCTACCTTTGAAAGAATTAATATTAATAAAACAGAAACATGTAGACTATGTTTAGAATAATTTTTAGTTTTTGTTCTATTTTCATACACAAACTTTAACATACAGTATTAATATATATAAAAGAAATACGCATTGATATCATATAGGTTAGTTTTTATTACTATTACATACAGTGGGTGATCACATTATTATATTTTTTTTATTTTTTTACATTTTTTCGATTATCTAAAAGAATAGTAGACGAAATATCCCGAAGCTTCAAGAACATTTAAATCCTATTTTCCACTATAAATTTAGTCCAGAGTGCAATTAGGAGACCAACCACAAATTGAAGAAGAGCGAAAATACTTTGGATCACCCTGTATCACAAAAAGCAAAAAATAACTTGTAACTTTAATACATTGTTGCACATTCTGTGTACAACACTTGTATGTTTTGCTGCGGGAATTGTGTAATTATTTAGGCAGATATAATTTCTTTTTTTCAAAAATTACTAATTTTTTTTTTTCAAGTTTTTTGTTAATAACTAGAACGGATTTCCATAAAATTTTAAAAAACTTATTGAAAACTTGACAAAACATTAGAGAAACATTCTGAAACATAAAATTCACACGTGTAACAATCGATGAGATATGAGCATTTTTTTTTTATAGTAAATATTATTTTATTGCGCATGCGCAAAAGATAGTTTTTTTTTTTCCCTCCATAGGTTGAAAGCTAAATATATTGAGCAACATTTGTCAAAAGTTCATTTGAACAGAGTACAAATTAAGCAAATTGTCGGCAAAAGAACGACCTATAGTTTTTAGGTATTTTCCAGAGTTGATATTTCATAAGGGGTTTTTCACATGCTGCATATTTAATTTGAAGATCCAATTACTTCAATCGTGTTTCAAAAGTTTCTTTCTTTCTTTTTTTTTTTTTTTTTTTTTTTTTTTTGTGGAAAATTTTTTATAAACTCAAAAATCTTAGTAAATAAATAAAAATATGTTAAAGTTACAAGCCTATAAAGGGTTTTTCACAAAAAAAAAAAAAAAAAAAAAAAAAAAAGAAAAGAACTTTTGTAATGTGGTTGAAATAATTGGATCTTCAAATTAAATACGCAGCACGTGAAAAACCCTTTATGAAATTTCAACTCTGGAAAATATCTAAAATCTAGTTCTTTCTTTTGCCGACAATTTGCTTAATTTTTATTCTATTCAAATGAGCTTTTGACAAAAGTTCCTCAACATATCTAGCTTTCAACCTATGCTATAAAAAAATTCTATCTTTCGTGCATGCGCAGTAATATATTTACTAAAATTGCTCATATCTCAACGAATATTACACGTGTTAATTTTATGTTTCAGAATAATGTTTCTCAAATACTTTGTCAATATACAGATATGGTACAAGCTTACAGAAAAAAAGGCTGAACTTTTCACGCCCCCCCCCCCCTAAAAAGTGGTATCAGGCAACTGACACAATATAAATTTTTCAAAAATAAAAATAATGTTAAATCTGATTGCATACATGTACACACAATAAACAAAATCAGAAAAATAAATGTTATATATTGAATATCACATTCATTATAATTAAAATAGTTGTAAGTGTTTAAAAAACAGACAAATTTATTACATATACTTGAAAATAAGTTTATTCAATAGAAACATTGTTTGCTGGGGCAATTAATTAGCAGAATAATGTAGTTCATTAGGAAAATGCAGTTGAAGTGCTATTTCTTTTTCATTTTTTCCAAGTTTGAATTTGACATTTCTTGAAAGCCAAATCACATAGAAATTGCTAATAATATATTGCACAAATTCAGCCTGCCCCCCCCCCCCCTACACATGTCCAAAAAGTTTTAATGCGGATTTGCATTGATCCCAAGAATAATAATTTTTAAGCTTAAAAAGGCTGAATTCAGCCTTAAGGCTGAAAATTAACATGTCTTATTTTAGCAACTTTCGTAAAATTTTATGAAATTCCGTTCTAGTTATAAGCGAAAAACTTGTCAGAAAAATTAATAATTTCTGAGGAAAAAAAAAAAAAAAAAAATTCTATCTGCTTAAATAATTGCGCAACTCCCGCATCAAATCATACAAATATTGTACATAGTATGTGCAACAATGTATTAAAGTTACAAGTCATTTGCAACTTTTTGTGATACAGCAAAATTAAAAAGTGAAAGAGCGAAATTAAACTTTATTCACTTAAATCATGTACAACCATAAATGCATTTGTATATTCTATAAAATTAATAGACTGGTTTAATTGATATATATATATATTAATTTTTCCAGCTAGCTGCACCAAAAACTCCCAGTGGAGCTACAGATGTTTTCAGTGAAATTTCTTATCCGAAAGCTCAGTTTGTTCCACCGACTTTGTTTTCCAAAAATTCAACTCCCGAATCTGTTGAGACCTTTGATGTTCCTTATGATGTCAAGTTCTCCACATTGAATCATCAAATGAAAAGTTCATTCTCCGAAACTGGCAACACCGAGACTAGATTCTTTTGGATGACTGACCAAATGTCATTCCGCCAATTATTCCGTTTATATGCCAAATTTGGAGACTGTAATAGAAATGGCGAATCTATAAATCTTACTTGTAGTGATAAATGGTTAAGACAAGCCAAAATAATTGACAACAGAAGGATCAGCACAGTTGATACTGGAATCTATTTTAAACAAGTCGCAAAGTATGTATACTTTCATTTAAATTTCATTTATAATTTAAGAAAAAAATATAGACCCTTTATTCTGGGGCGTAATAACGGAAGGCCGGAGGGGGGGAGCACCCCTTGCTCCGGTTATGAGGGTAGCCTCCGAAGAAACTTAAGTTTTAAGTACCGGGTGTCCCATAAGTCTGTAGACATTTGAAAAATTGAAGGAATTGGTAGGGAATTGAAAGAATTGGTAGGGAAAATTAAAGGAATAGGCAGAATTGAACGCGGTTTGCGGAAAGTTATTCTCGTGAAGGGTTTTTTTTTTTTTAAATATTTTTTTAATAAAGAAAAAATAATTAAAATTTTCGTCGACAGAGGACGTTGTACGTGAGCAAATCACACATTTCCGGAAAAAACTAAATTTATTTACATACAAATGATTACAGGCACATAAATTCTATTCTATTAGTCCACCATCACCACAAATTACAATTTGCAAACGAGTTACAGCACCGCTAACTTCAGCTTCAGTCGGCGATTCATACCTGAGGGGAAACATCTTCACCAATAACGCTTTATCCACCAAGTCAGCATCACAACTAAAACTTCATGTATGCATAAGGAGGAGGCAAAATAAAAAACAAGCTCTTTAATCGTAAAACCGTGCCATTTACAGGACCCTGATTTGCCCTGATTTTTGTAAATCAGGACCCTGATAGATTCCTCGTTACGCATCCGTATAGAGTCCTCTATCAACAAAAAAATTAGCTTTCATTTATTTATTTTTTATTTATTTATTTATTTATTTATTTATAAACAAACAATAACAAAAAAGAGTAACTTTTTCGCAAACTGCTTTCAATTCTATCAATTTTTTTTCAAATTTTACGATTTTTTCAAATGTCTACAAACTTATGGGACACCCGGTATATGTGTCGTATGTGGTGAAGTTGTGTCATTTTTTTGACATGAAACACTCGCCGCAATTCCACTTTAAGCAGTAGATTTCGATCTAAAAGGCTATTACCTACAAAAATTGACCGTAGAGTGTCAGTCCAAAATAAACCATTTATGCAAGGCCTGAATAAGGCAGGACAACCGGGACCAGTGCCTTTGACCCCCCCTCCCCCCATATTGAGTTGGCTTCCGAATCAATTTTAAAACTTACTTTAATACCTTTTTATGGTTATAAATTTAAATGAAAAATAACAAGGGGGCCTCCAATTGCAGGGCCCTAGTGAAACTTTTGCTCCGGGCCTCGAGAGTTGTAGGTTCGCCACTGCCTTTATTTACAAATAGATATAACAAATTTTCAATATCTCCGATTAAGGGAAAAGAAACAGCGTTTCAGACATAAATTATGAGGGAAAACGATAACGTAAATACAAATTTCATATTTATACTTTAATTTGCGATCATTCTAATCCTCCAACTTTGTTTAAACATATCGTTTATTTATTTATTTTATTTCTAATGATGCAATGCTGAAATTTTGTACACTATCTTTTTAGTGTATAAGGTACTTTTAGTGTATAAGGATTTTTTTTTTTTCTCCTTTGGATGGAGATTAAGTAAAATTTAAATTTTATAATTCTTGAAGCTAAATCCCTTAAAATTTTGATTGATTTCATAAAATTCTGTACCTTTTTTACGTATTTTTGTAATTTTTATGCATGTTTAATATCAATATTTAAGGAATTCCTGTGCATTTTTTTCCCCCGAACGTCTTATATATACAGGATTTCATTGTCTCAAGGGCCTGTTATTTTCGAGGGGGAAATTAAACGTTTAATGTCATTTAAAATACGTTTTGTGAAAACACTTAGCGATGAACAAAATTCACATAATCCTGGCTTTTCATTCCTGTATTATAAATTAATGGATTAAATAGGTTTCTGACACATACAGTGGGTGATCAAATTATTATATATATATATATATATATTATTTTGGCATTTTTTCGATTATTAAAAAAATACTACACATACAAAAACGTTATATGTCATTATATTTCATAAAAATATGCGTTATTATTATTATTATTATTATTATTTTAAGGAAAAGGCAAATTAGTTGTAGCAACAGCAAAAAGTGACTTTGTTTTTGCTAAAATTAATTCGAATTTTTCATCAAAAGTGTCTGCAATGATACATGATCGAAGTTCAGATTACAGAAAAAAATTATCTCCTATCTTAAGTCTACATTTTCCCCCTTTCTTTTTTATGTGATTAATTAGTTGTTTCCTGTTAATCAAGAAGTACATGACTGAGTTCTTTTATGTTACTAATCAATCAGTCAACGTCACTTCTATAATTACCCTGTGTATACATAGACTGTATTTGGAGTGCCAAAAATTATTTTCTTTAAAACCAAAGATAATCGTAAAAGTAACATAAATAAAATAGTTCTATTTATTTATTTATGTTTTAATGTTTCGGGAAAAATCATGCGACAGATTAAAACAGATTGAAAAATCAGTATATGAATAATTATGAGCTTTACGAAGTATAATAAATTTAATATTTTGAAACTTGCTATTTAAAACCCACAATTTGCAACAGAAAAATTTTAAAAGAAAACAATTCTTACAATTTTCTACAATGTCACCAACTTTCTTCAAAATTAAACTCTATTGCGTTTTTAATTTTTTAAATATATTTATTAAAAAAAATTAAAATTGTATCATCCATTTTTAGAAATTTCTCTTAAATGTTCTTTTTTTTTTTTTTTTTTTACTTTCCGAACACTATAGTGAGGAAAGTATTGTAATCATGTCAAAAATCCGAATTTAAGATTTTGATGTTTCTATACGTTTCGAGGTGCCCTGAGTCAGTTTTCACTATTTTTGCGATGATGTATGTATGTATGTGTGTGTGTATGTATGTGTGTATGTCTGTGAGTGAACACGCTAGCATCTAAACGCTTCGTTCGAATAAGCTGAAAATTGGTACGTATATTGTAAGTCACCATAGTACGAACCCTATTGATTTTGGTGAATCTAGCACTTATAGTTTTTTTTACAGGGACACAAAGAAAAATTCTTTATCATTATGGCCTATGGGACCAAAACTTTAAAAGTGCGATAGCATCCAAACGCCTTATTCAACTGAGCAAAAAATTTATACACATATTATAGGTCACAGATACTCAATCTGTATAGATTTTGGAGAATCTAGCACTTATAGTTTTTTTACAGGGACACAAAGAAAAATTCTTTATCATTATGACCCATGGGACCAAATTTTTAAAAGTGCGATAGCATCTAAACGCCTTATTCAATTGATCTGAAAATTTATATGAATATTATAAATCACTGTTGCACTAAGTATAAGCATTTTGGTGAATCTAGCATTCATAAGATTTACAGGGACACAACGAAAAATTCTTTATCATTATGATCTATGGGCTCAAAGTTCAGTAGCGTTAGATAAAACATCGTGTAATATATGGAGAAAAATACTCAAACACACTATTATGGTTTTCTCTCTTTTGTTTGTTTAACAACTCCTCTTTCTTTACTTAATCTACAAAACGTTTAATTACTCAATGTTCGGAAAGTCGAGTGGAGTCACTCCAGATTTTTTTTTTTTTTAAGTTTTGTATTTAGATATTTTTATATTCAGGTACGTTTCAATTTTGAATAACTACCAAATAAAACTACGAAAATGAAACTTTGCTTAGAAAATCAGAGATAGGTAGTATATTAAATATTTCTATATATAATATAGTATATCATTCAACATGCAATTATAAAAACCTCATTTAGAACAAGAACTTTGCTATGACTCAGTTAAAGTTATAAGAAAGCACCACAGAGCTGGCGTTTAAAAGTAATTGGTACAAAACTTTGAATAAACACCATAAAATATAAAAACTCGCAACAATTGTTTCGGGTTGAAAGGCGAATAAAGTAGTCACGAGTGCTGCACACAAAGCAGCAACGCAAATGTCAACTACGGTTCAAATGTCCCTCTTTCTCAACATGATGACTTCTTGGCTAAGCCAGAAAAGAAAATATAATAAAATTGAAAAATATAAAACAACTGAACGTAATTGATTAATTTTTCTTTGCCGGTTATTTAACCAAATGGCAACACTATATAATACTGCATTGTATTCTATATTTCCTATTGAGTAATTTTATTATTATGATAAAAGTTCCTTCCTTCGTGAAAATATTTCTGTAATACAAAAGCTTTTTCCAAGAATTTATGAATACACACATTCTTAAATATTTTTTGTCCTCTCCGTGGGAGATCTTAATGTGATGGCATGTCTCCGGACCATCCTTAGGGTTGCGTTCCTGACCGCTGCCAATATTGTGCAGTACTAATGCGACGTTAAACCAACCAACCTAAATATTTTTATTTAAACGTCATAAAAATATTAATTGGGATTAAAAAAAAAAAAAAAAGAGAGAGAGAGAGAGAGAGAAAGAAAAAGAATTAAAAACGTTAACTCAATTCGTCACTAGCAAAGTAAGCCAAGGGGCATTTTTTACACAATTACAACTACTACTCTCACTACTTTTTTTAAGTATATCCTAAAAGTATATATATATATGTATATTCTGAATCAAGATTATGTTGCATATTGTACAGTTTTCTAAGTTTCTAGAGTTTTTAAGCAAAAATAGGTGAGTGCCTGTATGTTGTATTTAACTTAATTTTATTTATTTATTTTTTAATATATTGTCTATCTCTGTTTTTAAAAAATCTCTCTTCTCTCTCTCTCTCTTTTCCCCCCATTATCTTTCACGGGGGTTTTACTTATCGCAGATCTTAATCTTAGTTAGTGAATACTTTCGATTTTTAATCATTGGAGATGAAAGCTAATATCCATCAATTTAATTATGCATTTAAAAAACTTATGAAAAAACTAATAACAATAGAAATAATAACAACTTACTTACTCTAAAATATTTCTGTAGTAAAACTCAATACAAAATAAACATTGAAACTGGAGACATTGTGTGTATGAAACTTACCGAACGAGCAGCCGCATACGAGAATAAATTACGTATGTGTAAACTTTCAATTCATTGAATTTTAGCACTTGGAAAATTGACATATCGTGTTCCGTTACTGGAAAATGCTTATTATGTAAAGTTTGGAAGAAAACAATGGGTTAATTAGAATTACAGGCGTGGGTTTCTTTGATTGACTTCTTATTTTGAGGATTGTTTTTAAATGGTTTTAAACCGACCAAATACCTAAAGAAATTGTTTTCATTAAAAACATTTAATGTTAGCTATTTTTAATAGGACATTAAATAATAGTTAATTTTTTGCAGTAAAAGTTTAATTTTTTCACGTTATTTTTTTTTTATATTGTTAATTCTAGTGTATTCAATAAAATTAGTATAAAATTTTTTTAATAAAAAAAGTTTTAAAGGAAAATATGTTAAAAATAATATTTAAAACCCCCTTTTTAATTATGTTTTTTCTCGACTTTAATGATTCCATTATATAATGGAAAGTTCAAATGGAAAAAATTAATTAATTTAAACTTCCAAGCCCAAGAAACAGTGTAAAATAATAATAATAATAATAATAATAATAATAAAAAAAAAAAAAAAAAAAAAAAGAAAAAAGAAATTTTAGAGCTATAATGACGCCAGTTTTACCCTGCAAGTTTAAATTTTCACAAAGTTTTATATCACTTTTAATATTTACGCGCAAATTTCTTTTCATTAAAAAAAAAAAAAAATCAACTCGTAAACTTTTTTGGCTACAATTAAAAATTAAAATAAATTATGTATTCTAAAAAAGGGCTTCTTCAACTTTTCGATACCGTCCGTTTCGTAACTGATTATTATTAATTTTCTTTCCTTTTCTTTAAAAAAAAAAAATTATTTCGATGAAATTCTGGCAAAAGTAGAATTTAGTTTAGTACGGAGAACTATTATTATTATTATTATTATTATTATTATTATTCAAATTATAACATTGCTTTCAAATTATTCAATTATATTTTCGATAAATTTTCGATTTCAATAAATGTCCAATCATCGTAAAACTGGCGACAACGTTTGACTAAATTTAGACTTATAGTCCTCCATCCTAATAATAACAAAAACAACAACAAAGAATAAAATTTTGCTTTATGCTTATAATAATAATAATAATAAAAATAATAAAATAGTAATGCCATTTTTGCAGAAATTCATTTGGATGATATCAGCTTTTACTCAAATGCTTTTTTTAATGTTATTTTTCATGCATTAAAATTATTTATATAAATGGAACATTTCTAAATCTTCATCTCATTTTCACTCTCTCTCTTTAATTAATTAATTATTTTAAAATTTATCATTTAAATCTCATTAAATAGAATTGCTCATTGAAAATTTTGATGTCATAAATGACAGCTTACATACAACATGTTGTGCATGTAAATTAAAAAATTCTGAAGTGACTCCACTCGATTTTCCGAACATTCAGTAATTAACCAATTATTTGCCAAAACATTTAAATCTATTTTTGTTTTAAGTTTCAGTAAAGAATATTAAGAAATCTGAACAATTTCAAACAATCTATATAATATTTCTCTAACGTGGACCAATTACGATTATATTTTGTAGAAACGATACGATAGTGACAATAAAATATGCGAGTATAAAAAAAATAATATTTAAGCACGCGGTCTCAGTTCAGTGATATAATAAAATTAAGTTAAAAAGAAAAGAAATTACATTTGTCTGATTAGATCATTTTATAGAAAAATTTATTTTTAAAAGTTGCATTTTTACAATCCTTGCAAGTGTCATTTAAAGCCAACGAGATATATAAATTAGAGTGCTGATTCAATGGATGAAGGATTAGCTTTCCGTGGTTCAAGATGAATCACGTGACATGCTCCAATAGGTTGCTGTGTTTGGCCCTTTATCGCTATTTTGGCATTTAAAATATCAGTTCGACAAATTATCATTATTATTAGGTAACATGACAGTCCTCTGACCGAAATAAATTGTTCTTAAAGTAATTTTACACATATTTCACATTTTAATAAATAATAAAATACCTTTTTTTTCATCGTTTCCCAACAAAGTTTAAAAGTGCTTAAATTTAAACTTTTAAGGAGCTAAATTTAACAACAAATAATAATTTTTCAACTATTTTTAAGCATTTTATCGGTTAAATTTCAACTAAACGAAATAAAAAAGAAGTAAAATCAAAATCAAAATTATTTAGAACAAAAGAATATTAAACTACGTAAGTAAACAAAAACATTGGCGGTAATGACTTATGCAAAGAACAATCTCCAAACCGTTGCCATAGAAATTTACTGAAAATAAGCTTTTACCAAGGGAACCACCGAATACGCAGGTGCAAGGAGAGCATGTCACATGACTCATCTTGGACCTTCTCAAGGGTTATCATTTATCCCTCTACTTTATATATCTCGTTGTTTAAAGCCCAGCAATACTTTAAAGATATAAACAAAATATGAACTTTTTCATAAATTGACTGAAAAACTCAATAATAAAAAGTATAATCAAAATAAGTGCTAAGTGTTTTTAACAAAAACATTATACCAAAAAACAATAAATAATAATAATAATAAAATAATAATAAAAGGGATCTCGCCAACATGGTGGCAAAAATTTAAAAGTCGCCATAGGGGTCCTTTATTAAAGCTGTCTTACCTGGGGAAGTATGAAAACTGGGTCGTCAAACATGAATTTTATTTTGAAACTTTTTTTTTTTTTTTTTTTTTTATTAATGATTTGGTTTAATTATCATTAGCGTTTCATCGCACAAATATTAATAATAATTTGGCTTCTGGTAAATTAAAATTTTAATTGGGTGGTGAAATTGATATAAGACTTATAAGCTTCAAATTTTGAAGGTAAATAAAAAATTAAACTGCGAAAATTTCGCAAGGGTTTGCTAGTTAAGTATATTACTTAAAGATTTGCCATTTTGGGGACAATGGCGGAATACATTGTGAAAAATGTTGTAAAAATCAATTAAAAATGTAACATCCCCGTCCTCAAAAAGGACAATGACAGGTATTGGTTAACAGTTTAAATGAATTGAATGAGAGAAATCGTTAAATAAAAAAAGGAAAATTATAATAGAGTGAGTATTTCTCCCAACTTTATATATTGTTTGGCGGATTGTAACGTATACAAATTCTTTAGTTCATTCCTGTAAAATAACTCAAAATGGTAAGCTTATAATATCAAATATTTATCCCTCTTTCTTAAAAATAAAATAAATGAGTAAAATAAAATAAAATAACATTAACTAAAGCGAACTTTAAATAGTTTGAGTCCGCAGGCGGCAATGTACATAAAAATTCTATTTTGTATCCCGGTGAAGAAATATGTATCATATAAATTGCATACTCATGTAAATCTGTACTGTTCTTGTGATGTTAATTTTTAACATGTCTACGAATTTATATCTTTATCTTCAATTTTATTATGATTTTTACAGTAGAAAGTTAGTTTAATGTAATTTATAAATATGTCTCTCATAAAACGCAATATTGGTATTTTTGCTTTACTCTATTTTATTTATTTATTTATTTTTGAAGGGAGAGGGGGCTGTCCTGGTACACAAACCATTTGTACAGGGGCTATTAAGACCATTTGAAATAGGGAAAATTCCATTGTGAACTTGAATAACATATATCATTTTGAAAAACTTCTGAAAATATTTACCGGACGCTGGATCCGAAGAGAGGAACAGACAGACGGACAATCAGACAAACAGTCAGAATAATTCAAACCATATTCACTTTTAAACATTGTTAGAAAGTGTTAAAATGCTTAATAAAAATGAAGAAGCAATTCCAGCTATTTTTTCCTTTAATATATATGAATTTTTTTATGCGGACCTGTAAATCTTAATGCTAACTGTATATATAATATAAAGTATCTGTATATATAATATAAAGCATTCTTTAGTGCATATGAATAATATATTTCAATTTTATTGTTCAAAGTAAAATTGAAGAGCTTGTTTCCAAAAGGCGTTAATTCAAAAATTTCAAAAATTGACTTTTCGATGCAGAAGGTCGCAGCTCACGTCTAACAATATATTTTCAATAAGTAGAAGTTCCAAACGAAGTTTAGTCATAATGAAAACAGAAAGTGAAATCCGTGTTTTTTTCCAAAAAGAATTAAGTCACAAGTAAGTTTTGTGCCAAAAAGGATTAAGTCAAGTTTAACCAATTGTAGCGTGCCTTGAGATCACGTGGTTTGTCTGGCCTTGGGTGAAAAGTCAAAAGCAAGGGAAAAAATATTGTTGTAGATTGTCACACTGAGACAGTTTTTATTTTCCCCATAGAAAAATATAAAGATGAATGTATTTATAACATTTATTATAATGTGTTTGTAAATATTTTAATCTTGGTTTTAGAACCCCGAAAAAAAAAAAAGACATTTGTTCTTTCTGTATTAGGAAAAATATACAAATGAATTTAGAAAAATGTACAGAAAAGAGAAAAGACCCTATTAACAGAACTTTTGATTCATAAACAAAAACATCGGAGTAAAAAAAAAATTATTCACTTTTAGGGGAAAAGCTTGTAGGAGAAGATGAAACTGCAATATGTTTTGACCTGATGAAAAATCAGGAATTACCACACAAATAAAAATTATACCATGTTAGGAATGTTTTCAGCAGTGGCTGTTCAAAAGGACTGCACCTTCACATACTATTTACCAGTGCGTGGTCACTCTTACTTACCAGCGGATAGAAGATTCCGAAGAGTGGAGACTAGTTTAAAGAAAATGAATACAATTTTACTTTCTAATGAATAATATTTTGAGCATTTCTCTAAGATTGGAAATCTTTTCGAGTATAAGAAGCAATGGAATATTTTAGATTGGAAAAATTTTGCGCATAGTCGTCTGAAAAGCAAACAAGGTTTCTTGATTTCAGAGGCAAAAGTACTGGAAATTACGAAGCGAGATGTGGGAATCAAGACAACGTACTGTGGTTCGTTTTGCCGCCAAAACATTCTGAAACGAAGGATAAAAATTCTCCCGTGTGCCCCTTCTGAAATAAAAACAAAAAACAATATGAAACAAGTAAAGAAAAACAGATGTTTTAAAATTACTTAACGCTTTGGGAATTATCAAATTACACGAATGTTTTCATTTTTATGAACAATCTTGCAATGATACTGCTAACGCTAACACAAGGGAAAATAATGATAAAGATGGCAAAATAGAATTTGTAAATGAAGATTTGTAGTAACTAACTACCTTCCAAAATTATATAACTAAAATTTATGCTGTATTTACATGAAAAAAAAAAAAATACTTGGATTACTTTCAAATGGAAGTAAGTCATGTCATTTCGATATTTGTTTGTGCCAAAAGGGCGTAAGTCATAGTTTTGTTCCAAAAGGAGTTAATTCATTTCTTTCTTTTTTTATTTCTAAATAACTATACTGTCAGGATTTTTTTTACATGTAATTTAGTGTTGTTATCATCCATAGATTACTGGGAAAAATTATCTTTTCCTTAAATTCAATAATAAATCTTACATAACAGAACCGCGTTTTCTCAAGAACTCAAAAAAATGACTTAACGCCATTTGGAAACAAGCTCTTCAATTATTAAAATATGGTTGATAGAAATGCCTCTCATAGAACGCAGTGCTTTGGAATACTTTGGGTGTCCCTATACACAAACCAGGGGTGATATTTACTCTGTTTTCAATAGAGAACATCCAATAGTGAACTTGCATAACATAGTTCAATTTCATTAAGATTTGTGCAAAGCAAAAGTATTAAAATATTATTTATAAAAATACTTCTGATAGAACACAATACTTTAAAATACTTTCGGGTGTTCTCTATATACAGACCAGTAGTGGTATTTACTCTGTTTTCAATAGGGAACAATCGATAGTAAACTTGAATAACGTATCAGCTTCAAGAAATTTCATTAATATTTACGGGAATTACAATACAGACAGAAAAACCGAAGTCGTAAACACTTTTCAACTGTGTTGGAAAATGTTAAAAATAGAAAATTTAAAGAAACTGTTTTACATAATTATGTCACTGAACACTGTTATATATTTATATTACAATAAATTTTAAATCACAAACATCTGCAATAAAAAACTTGATTCTGTTTGGGAAACGCAAGAAGTGCTCCTTAGCAATTTTGAAAAATATGTTACCCAAATAGCACCATGACATTTCCAGCGAAAACGCTCGCAAGAAACATTGTGCAGTGAATAATTTCCAGCTGTGTACCCGTAATACTATTTCAGATACTATTTCCGTGATACTATTTCAGAATGTGGTTTAAGCAAGGGAATTTTCAGTAATGCAAACCATTGGAAATAAGCTGAAATACCAGGAAGTTTTCATATGCAAAATATTCATAAATTACGACCACTGGTAAATTTATCTATAAATAAAATGCAATAAAAATTGAGACAGTTTATACAATAAGTGAAAACACTGTTAAAAATATTAAAACTTTAAAATACGCATAGGATAAAACATAAAACATAAATAAACATTTCCAGCTTTTTTGACTCTTTATCACTTTCAGTATTAACATCGATGGTAAATTTCAAACAACTGAATAGGGACAACTCAACATAGAAGTGCAGTATATTCAGCTGGCACCGTACATGTTTCATTTAAATTGTATGAACATTAACTTTTCTTATTAGTCACAAATATAACCATAAGATATGGTTTTCTATGAATTGTATACAAAAGATGGCATGTTAATTTATATCCAAAAGTTAAGCATAAGTAGAAATATCGAAAATCTCTGCGTAACATCAATACAATGGGTCACAATCAGGTATGAGAAAGCATAAAACCGAGACGGGAGGAAAGTAAATCAATGCCGATATGCAAAACAGTCAAGACGATATCGACATTTGTGAAGTGCCATCGCATAGTAATAATAATAATAACAGGCTGGGGGCTGCGTATAAAACAATTTTGATAGAAAGGCCCATGAAAGCTTGCGCAATTGATGAAATCAAAAAGGAATGTTAACAATCAAGAAAGGTTAAAGATGCCACGAAGATAACAATGCAACATGTTTATGAAGTGACAAATTATTGGAATGTTGGAATGTAGTCTATCCCAAACTAAAACGCCTCGAATTCTAAATGTGCCTCAGTAAGTGATTTTCATATTGTGGTAAAGGTCCTAAATTTCTGGAAATGTTACCAGACGACCAATTTGATGTAGATAAATGATAATAACTACTCGAAAAGACTGATTTTTGGCGTTAAATGCATGATGCAACAAGAACAATTTTATGAAGCATTTTAGTTTGGACTTGACAATCACGTCTCAGTTTCCATGACACTTTAACATGTTATTCCCGACGCCAGATGAGCAACCGTTTGAATCCCCCTGACGTCGATAAAGGAGCGTTTGCATTTACAGTAGAGTTTGGAACATCAGAAGAAGAGCTAACAACAGTGGGGCGAAGAATAAAAACGTGTTTGCGTACAAACGTTTTATTTTTCAGTAGGGCTGTATAGAGTCGAGTCCAGATTTAGACTGTAAAGTGATTCTTTTTGTATTGTGGTTTGACGAGATAGCGTAGAAATTATTTTTTACCCGGGAACGTTATGGAAAACCACAGTTTTTCATCAAGGAAAATATCGAGATTGGGCAGGCATGCATACACTGCTGTACAGACCTCCACATCTTTGATAAAGGCTAAGCGATATCAATAAATACAGACATAAAATCCTTGATTAACCCCTTTGACCGTTTTAAAATACTCTTAGACATCGTTTTGGATTAAAAAATTATAATTTGTCTTTCTATCAAGGTACCCTGGTAGTTAGTAGATACATTTTATAAAAACGAATATAGTCAGTGCAGGAAGTTTATAGACTAACTAACATTCCTGATCTAAATTGTATGTAGCATATGTCATATATGGCACATGATCGAATGCAACTGTCCAGCTTTCTATCATCCCCACCGCTCCCTTCTTGAATTAAAAATTACTTTGCACGAGATTTGGAATTGTTTGAGCACACAACTTATCTGATTTCTTCTCGAAAGTGTTAAAATCGTTATGCAGTATGTATAGATATCCAAGGTACCCTTATATCATATTTAAATTGCAACATCGCATATTTACTAATTATTCCGATTTAATGAAGTTGAAAGTAGTATTGAGATTCTTTTATATTCCATCTTTCTTTTTAGACAATAAAAGTTATTATTATCCTATTCTGAATAGTTTTCTTTTTTTTATTCCCCTGTTATGATCGCATTCTTCGATTTCTTCTATTCCAATGTAAATTTCATATTTTTTTTTTTTTATAAATATAAATTATGCTTAAATTTTGGAACTGTGTATGAGTCTTTAATTATAATAACTAAATATATTAATAAAAGTCAAACAAGAACTTCCTACCATAGTCCCAAAGAAAAGTCAGTTGCGCCTTTGTTTAGTATCACCTCTGAACGGCACATAAAATTTGAATCTCTTTCAACAAAAAAACATAAAATGTTGCCCAACAGCAATATTGTAATAATGTGTTCCCTTTCAGGGAAGACCTACAAATAACCAACTAGAAAATAATTTAAAATATTGAAAGAAATAATTAACGAAACACAAATATTCCTAACCATCGATGAGCATATTATAAACAGATCCAGAAGTTAATAGCAAAATTAACCTTAATGATGAAATCATCATCCTTCTTCCCAACACAACAACATATCTCCAGCTTCTCAGCATGTAAATTTTTCATTATTAGAAACACATTATAAAACGCGTAATATTTCTACCAATATTGACCCATGAAGAGTACATAACAAAAACAGAAGGCATCATCAGAATGCATCATATATTTCCCAGCCAACTATATACTTATTGTTATTGATGACATACGCAAAGCTCTTGAGATGCGCAAAGCAAGTATGCTATGCTATTAAATGAAAAGGTCTGAAGCAGTGTTGTGCAAGTTCACGAAAAAAAAAAAACGAACTAGTTCAAACTCAAGTTCATCGTGTAAAAAACGAGTTGTTCGCGTTCAAACTCATGTCTGAAAGAAATGAACGCGCTCAGTTCAAGTTCATTTTTAAAAACGAGCGAAACTCATTAAACGTTCATTTTTACTTTTTTTTTTTTTAAATCCCTTTTCTAAATAGATCTTATTCTTTATGGAGCACTTTCATAGGTAATTTACATTTTAAAAATTACCAAATACCATGAACATTCTTAATTTAATGCTTAATTAAGCTTATAACTCTTAATTATAACTTATTAATTTAATTGTAAGAAAAAATTTATTTAACGAACACTTCTGAATAGTGGACCCACTGTTTTGGGGTGGTTTTTTATTCTCAAATTTCCAATACGTTTGCTTATGCACGTAGGAGACAAATTCCATCATTTAGAGGTTCCTTTGTTTTGAAATATATATATTTTTTAAATAGTGTAAATGGTTTTACTTAATTTGTCTTTATTTGATTGTACCACAGACAATGTCAGTTTTGAGTTCTTGGATAAATCATTAGAAAATTTCGCTTACTATTTAGCGTACTATAAAGGAATAAACATGTATTTTATATAAAGTGTTCAAAAATAAAATAAAAGTCCAAAATCAAGTAGATTTTGGCATTTTTTTATTTGAGGACCGCTATTTGACGATTTATCATATTTCATCCACACGGTCCCTAAGACAAACCACTAAATTGTGTTCAAAAATATTTAGCTAAATCAAAAGGAGACTCAAGACATAATTAAAATATTAATAATAAATTTAAATAATATATAATTTACTAATAAATAACTTATTAAATAGAAAATAACTGTTAAATAAACAAAGGGTGCATAAACTGCTCATGGGAAGAAAAATCTCAGTGTTTAGTCGTCTGTTTATACGAGTGTAAAATAAGAAAGTACAGCACTTTTTTTTTTTTTTTTTTCTCGTATACTTAAAATTAGAAGCTATAATCTTTAAAACATTTATTTCTTTAAAAGAAATTTCGTAAAAATAAATGCGTTTTCAGTGCTGTTTCCAAATAATGTGTACACATTTTTATTTCTGTACAAGCTTGTTATTTATCCTTTATATATGCTGATGATAGAAAACTGTAAATCTTTTTAAAATTCAACTATTAATAATATATAAATATGTACATATCGTATTCAAATTAAATTATTAATTATTATTATTTAACTTATTTTATGTTCTTTTCTTATTTAAGTTTATTTTCTTTCGTATTACATTTATTACATAAACATAAGAATAAGGTTTTCATTAGAATATTTCTTTCTAAAGGAAAAAAAAAATGTGTAAGGAAAATACTTTATTAATCACTTAAGCAAATGAAGACAGTAAAGTTCCGAGTAAAGTTCAATGGGGAAGGGAGGGGGGGGGGACGTTTTGTTTATTTTCTCACCTCCAATGGTGTTATTTGTAGGAGGAGTTCATGAATGTTTTTTATCTATCATTTGTTTAGGCTCATGGCACCTAGAAGATGCTGACCGTTTTTCTAATTTTAGTAGACAATTTCTCCTGATATATGCAATCGCTCATCAGGGTGTTTCTGTCATTGTATCTAACTGTCTAAAACTTAGACATACAGGCCATACTGTTATTGTAATCTTCTTTTTTGATCTATAGAATTTATTCCGATTTCGAAGGACCTTAATGTGTTGTGTTTAACAAACACTTTAGTTAATCCTCATCCTAACGACCAAGGAGCTCATAGTATAGTCCGGCCTGTCTTAGTTAAAGATATGAAAATTAAAAACTATTCCACCTTCCACCCATTCTTTTGTGTTGTGGGGTTTACGATAAAAACTTGTACTCCACAAATAATAACCCATAGTTACAGAAATTCAAAGTTAACAAAAAGAAAGATAGCTGGCTGGCGCGGCGCCGATCGGAGATATTTTTCAGGGCATCAAATCACATATGTTATTGTTTACTTTTGTTATAAGTTGAACTTGAACAAACTGTAGCAGACACATTTTTAAAAGCCTGTCGGTCTCGGTGTCGCCTGCTCTATTTTGCGGTGAGATCAAGCCTTGAATTTGAAAAAGGCTTAAATTCTCGACTCGTTGTGTCCGAGAAAAGATAAGCCCTTTACAAAATCCCAAGTTTAGCGTTGCTTTTCAAATTTCTAACAGGCACATTGCGCATTCCAAAAAGGTCAATGGATCATGGATGCACCCTTTGAGAAAAGGAATGCCCTACTTCCTCTTTTTCTTTTCTCAGTTTTTTAAATTTAGATTTACATGCCGCTGCCGCACAGTTTGAAAATAAATAACTAAAAGTGCAGATAAGAAGAATATATAGAGTTATATGAATTTAAAATTAAATTTCATTGTAACTATTGAAAGAAAGAAAAGACGATATCTATTATATATATTTAAAACAAACATGTTTATTTCTTTACAACAAAACAACAACAAAATAAAATAAAATACCTATGGGCTATTGTTATTTTAGGTGTCAGTTTTTAGCAAAATAATAATAATAATATATAATAAAACAAAAGAATTCTCAGTAAATTCATTTTTTTGTGCTTTTCAAGCATCACAGCTGTCATTTTGACTTGTACATATATATACATATATATATATATATATCATTATTGAAAGTTCTGCTTAAAAAATATCCTGAAACAAAAGAAAAAAAAAATAGGGTAGAGTAAACGGAACGCATGATATATATATATATATATAGAATCACTAAAAATTTTCTTGTTTCATGGCAGTATAAAAATTAAAATTTTGTAATCATGAAATTAAATCCCGTTAAATTTTTGATCGACTTTACAAAATCCCGTACTGTAGGTATCTTTGTAATTTCTTTCTAAGTTGTAATTTTTTTTCTAAATTCATTATTTAATTTCTATAGATTTACTAATTAAATATATATATATATTTTATGAATATGAGGCCTAATAAAATCTGTCATTAAAACAACTTTATTTCACTACTATTCTTGTGCTTTATCTGTAGTTAAAAAGAAAAAAAAAAAAAAAGAACTATTAATATATTGCAGACAGCTCAAAATTTTCTTCTGTACTTTTCTATACCAATTCATGTAGTAAAGAGTATTTATTAAATTTATTTTCCATGATGAATGCAGACGATTTTCATCTCAAAGGAGTATAACACAAAATATCGAAAGAAATAAATTTTTTGCTAATATCTAAAGATTTAAAAAAAAATAAATAAAATTGTTTTAAATTATCACCGATATACGATTAAACAATTATTGTTTTAAATGTATTGGTAAGTCCTTTTGAAAGATATCAATGTTAAAAATTTACGCCCCCGAGGGAAATCGGATACGATACCTCCACACAAAGAAAAAATTTTTGTTGTTTAATTATTACTATCATATATAAAATTTTATATTGCAGGGATGGAACACCGGCGTAGAATTCATACCAGAGTCTGTTTATGAAATTTCTCTACCTATAATATCGTTAATTTAAGAAGTTGAAAATTTTCTTACACTGATAGTGGTATGAATTCTGCGCCCGTGTTCCATCCCTGATATTGAAAAGTTAAAAGAAATTTTATTAAGTAAATTTATTGGAAACTTTTTCCTATATTGCCATTAAACAAAAAAAAAAAAAAAAAAAAAAAGAAAAAGAAAAAAAAGCGGAAAAAGAAAAAGAAGAAAGGATAACCATTTATTAAGCGATTGATTCCCAAATTCGTTTTAAATTCAGTTTAATCTAATTCAGTTAAAAACACTACTTTAAGTTAAAATCCAAATAAATATGAAATTTGGTTAAATTTCGTCCATTCGTTCGGGAGATACACTAACCAAATACAAAATTTTTCGATATACACAAGAAAAGCACACAGACATTTTCGAAAAATGGCCAAATAGTGTTTGGAGTTTAGACTCAGAAAATCCCAAAACAAAACATCTAAATACTTCAAACACTGAAGGGTGAAAATTCTCATAAATCGAATATATTCTTATGCCTATGTATAGAAAAAAAAAAAAAAAGAGAGAGAGAGAGAGAAAGCAAAAATTACTTATATATTCCGTCTTCACTTTCAAAAGATAAAAATTTACTCTTAAATTAAATGTTATGTTATTATTACTCTTTCCTTTTAAAAGCTGAACCTTTTAGTCTTTTTTCAAGATAGTTTTCAAAGGATTTTTTTAGAACATTTTTTAAAAACTTTTCCAGAAGTAAATTCTTTAAATTGTACTGCGTTCTCTCATTTCATGTACTGAATTTGTAATGAGATTTCTTATTAATGTTTCTTTAAAAACGGATGTTGTTGTTACTTACATCAAAAATATACAAAAACAGAGAAAATAAAATTGAAATTGTTCATATATATAATAATATGTGAACAACTTAATCTACATATTAAGAGTATTTAAATCAAGTTAGATATTATAGATTTTTGTGACATATTCCAATATATTTATTAAATTCATGAATTGATTATCTAAGACGTTTTGTAGAAATGTGCCTTATCTACTTGTCCGCTAAAAAAACATTAACTATGGGATCAGTTCCTCTAAGACAACTGTTTTTAATCTATTAATTATCATTTTTAACAATTATTCCTTATCCCTGGCCCCACCAGTGGCCAAGCGATTCTGCTCTCAAAGGTGGTAAACGGGACGTGCTGGGTTCGATGTTGGATCCCAGGTCGCGCTCAACGACCAAGCCTTTCGGAGTTTTCCATGGTTTTCTACAAAAATCGTTTAAATACGGGCTGGGACCTCATAAAAAGAATTCCACGGAAGGCATTCCACCTATAAGCATAGAAATCTAGTGTAGTCAATCGACCTTAAATCTAACCACAAACCTTCCTCTTCTCACTTTCTCGTGCAAGATTGTTAATAATCAATAATAATAAATTCAAAGATTTTTAAAAAAGGAAGAAACATATACAAGAAATACCTATAAATTTAAATTAAATACAAAAATAAAAATCTGTATTTTTAACAGCATTATCAGCCTGCTTCCTTTTACTTATTAGTATTTTCTCGTGAATTAAAAAATTCATTGAGAATGAATTTTTGTGTTATGAATAGCAAATATTCAGAACAAAAGCTTTTCTATTTAATGCTTGGCAGTATAAACACTTTCTTCAGCACTGGGACTCTCGACTTCAAATGGCCATGACCAATGAACATGAACAATAGTCTTTCTCTTTCTGCTTCAATTTATCTTAGACTACAGAGGGACGAGGGACAGGGACTGACCTTGAAAAGGGGTTATCTCAAGCACATTCAGCTTCTCTCGCGCAAAAAGAGAATTGTATAAAGTATACATCCTGTTTTCTACTAATCTGTCAGTGAATGAAGAAAGAAGGAGAGAAAAAAAACAAAAAAATTCAACAATGTGAAAATTTTCATTAAAATTCAAATTTATATTATTTTCGCGTTTGAAATTTCTACCCGCTGGAAGCACGGGGGCGAAAGAATTACAGCGGGGGCGGTAACAAGGTGATATACAAAATCGGTAACAAGGTGATATACAAAAAATTACTTCCTTTTGCCCCCCTCCCCCACACTTCAGCCTCCGAAGTATATGTGACACTGTATTTTTGTCATAAACAGCAAGTGAAAGACAAAGTTTTATTAAAATCAGTAAAAAAGTGATTTAAAAACAATTATTTTCTTTCAATCCGCTCCTAGCCTCCCCTCCCCCCTGGTATATATGCTAAGTAAAAGTGGTATCAATTTAATTGATTGAAATTTCTAAAAGTGTATTATGAAAATCATTCTTTAAATTCATTTTTTGATGTTTGTTGTTTTTGAGATTTGCAAATTGCAAAAGTGTCCTTTTTCCCGGTGCCCTTTTTTCCGGGTGCCCTTTTTTCTGGGGCCCTTTTTACCAGTGCCTTTTTTTTCAAGTGCCCTTTTTTCCGAAATCCATTTTGCACAGTTATTCTCCTTTCTGTCCTTTTCTTCTTCTATTTTCCTTTTTATATTTCAGACAGAAATATTTAAAATGAGTTTGAGTTTGAATTGCTTTTTCACGCTCAAGTTCGTGTAAAAAACGAACTACGCTCAACTCAAGTTCATAATTTAAAAAACGAGCGAAGTTCAACTCAAAACTCAAAAATTTTGAGCTACGCTCACGAACGCGTTCAAATGAACGCGTTCGTGCACAACACTGGTCTGAAGCAATGCGATGAACTGACATTTACAATGTTAAAAATGCGCATCTGTTTACGTACATCTGTATCGAAAGCATCTATCCCCAGTGAATGGAAAAAATAACAGGATCAATGTTAAATGTGCACATTTTATTTAAATTGTGTACGCAAATCTAATAATTATAACTGTTATTTGAATATTCTTTCATTTATAATCATGTATAACAAATAAATAAATAAATATTTATTTATTTGTTATACATGATTATAAATTTGCCAATTTATCGAAAACTACTCATTTCCGACCAATTGGTACTTTTACTGTGCGCTCCAAAGCTTTTCTGACAACATTTGTCAGGCACGTCATGCGTAAGAATAGATGGCATGAATATGCCAGTTTGCAAACATCTCAATAATGGTTCATTTTCGACGCATAGTTCTATCGCCCTTTTTTCTGTGCACACCTTTTCCAACTGCACTCACTGTATTTGGTAAATTCGGAAAGGGTAATTTTTACCGTTTCACAATGAGAGATAGATAGAAAATTTAAATTATATTTATAGTAGCGTGAAAGTAATAATTTCTTTCTTTCTTTTCTTCTTTTTTAAGTATAAGAAAATATAATATTAAAAAATGTATAAATAAACTATATATATTTGCTTTTAAAAAGTTTATTAAAGAAAGATAATATTAATCTGAAAGTAAAATATTTTAATTATTTAATATTAATTTTTGGTTTTTAGGTTTAAAAAGTCTCTGAATATCAGACTGTATGAAACTTTTCTTCAACTTTTAGCTAAGAAAAAACATTTAAATTTTGATGAAATGAAATATAAAATGGTAACATGTGGACCGCCAGAGTCAAGGAAAACAACGGTAAAAAATATTTTTATATATTTTATTTAAATCACTTAATTTAGAAACTCAAAATGATTTGCAATTTGAAAATTCTATATCAGTAATTAATGTACACAAGTACATGTATATTTACGTATATTTACGAAATTTAACTTGACATTTGTGAACAAGATTTAGCAAAATCTATACAGAATATGATTTAACAAAAATTGTAATAGTTATCTAACGTGAAAAACTTTATTTCGAAAAAATCGCCAATGAGTTACGTTGATTAAAAAAAAAAAAAAAAAAAAAAAAAACCTGGATATACAATCGGCGAAGTTACATTAAAGAAGAAATTCCATACTAATGTTAGAATTTATCCTAAAAACATTAATTTAAAATTCCCTTATGATGTGAAATACATGTGTTATAAAATATTAACCTTGGAATCCATTTAACTCTTCTACAAAAAGTTAATCCAATGGACTAACTATACATACATATGAAATATTGCAACATATAAAAAATATGCTGAATGCAGAGCTAAAATGGACAATAAATAAATAAAATAGACAAATAAAATAAAAAAAAAATAAGTAAAATAAAATAGATTTGATTGAGGGAAAAAAAAGTGGAAAACATATTCATATGAAACACATATATATGACACACATATCCGCATGAAATGTAGGGATAGATGTAGAAATTTTAAAACATGTTTAAGAACTATATTTTACTTTTTCTGCTTTATGTTTTGTGCAAATGTTATTGCAAAAAATTTAAAGAAATCGCCATTGATATGACATACACAGCGTGTGCAATTTCGCTCGTTTTTCTCACGTGTGTAATGCGTTTTAACTGTGTTTTCACGCAGAAAGACACTCACTTGATGTAAAGCTGCGACAAATAAAATATTAAGAAAATGATGTTAATTATGCAGGAACCTGCTTTATTGGTGAAATTATTTTATCAAAACAATACAGGCTCAAGTGATAATCTTCTTTAGGGGTGGGGCACACGATTCCAGTTCAAAATTTGTTTTCGTATTTTAATCCACTTTCTTTTCACATTGAACTGAAATTTTGCGTATAATTTCGATGGATGTTCAAGTAGTACATCAGTAATACATGTTCAAGTAGCGGGGGGGGGGGGGGTCTTAAACGCCTGGGTCCTTGGGTCCTTCACACCACTTAAAATTTGTTTTCGAATTTTAACCCACTTTCTATCGCTAAAGTTTTGCATATACGTATGTATACTATCCACATCTGCTGATTTGGAGTTTGTTGTACATTTTGAAGTAAAAGCGTGCTTTATTTATTTATTATTCTTATTATATTTATGAATTTTTCGTTCTTGTTTCTATCTACAAGCATCAACAAGGAATAAATCTTTCTTTATTTGCACTAAAACGAAATCTTATGAATCTTGAAATAATCATATTAAGACCTAAATTTATTCTTACAATGTTTATTTGCAGGAGGTAGATAACAGATACGCCACTGCTCGCATCATAGAATATCCTAGACCTTGTCGACCTTACAATAAAAGAGAACCTGTAAGAAGAACTTATGATGACTTTTTTAGTAACTGTCAGTGCCAGCATGGATTTAGTTCTCAAATCAGTTATAGTTTTCCAGACGACCTGCATGCGACAGCATACGAAGAAAGAAATGAAGATTGGTTTCCTGATGAATGACATGATTCTGATAATATTGTGATATGTATAAAAAACTTTTAATAAAAAACATACATTCATTAAAAAAATTTACATTTGTCTAAATCTTTATAAAAAGTATTTCTCAAAGTTAACAATCTCGTCTGAAACTCACAAAACTTTCTTTTATCCTGCATTTGAATACTACAAAGACAAATTACAGGCTAAGTGTTAAGATAAGAAGTACAGTGCGTTAAGAAATTATAAGACCACAAGCGTATTGGTGCATTTCTAAAGAAGAGAGCATAATATGCAAATTTTTAGTTGCGTATTTAAAATTGATAAGAAAACGCATCCTATACTAATTCCAACTTTTAAAATTAAATTAAATTTCATTAAAACTTATTCATTTTTCTAAAAATTAAAGACAATGACTGTTAAGAAATTATAAGACCACCTGAGAAAATTAGCATATTATACATGACGTCAAATTCAATATGAAGCGCATGCGTCAGTATTTCGTAAAAGCATTACCTAAGAAGCAAAGACTTAGGTTTTGAATGTGTTATAGACGATTAATTTGACGATGCCTCGAGGTAAAGAATTATCGGATTGCGAAGTGAGAAAAATTTTATTTTATAAAGGTTCTGGTAAATCTGAAAGAGATATTACGAGGATAATGAACCGTTCTAAAACTGCCATTCATAATGCGATAATTAGAAAAGATTATTCAAACAAAATAAAATGATCTGGTAGAAAAAATATTTTGACAGCACGTTGTAATAGACAAATTTTTCGACTGTCAACTAAAAAAGGTCTTTCAACTTGGGAAATTTCGAAACATTTCAGCAAGAAAACTTCACATGTAACAATCTGGAAGAGTTTTAAATTAAATATTAATACGAAATTTATGAAATTGAAGAAAAAACCAAAGTTATTGAAATGCCATCGAGAAGAAAGATTAAAATGGGCTAAAAATGTCATGTCATGGAATGATGAGTGGAAACAAATTATATTTTCTGATGAAAAGAAATTTAACCTTGATGGTCCCAATGGTTACAAACACTATTGGCACGACTTGAGGAAGGAACCAAAAGAATGCTTCAGTCGACAAATGGGTGGAGGATCAGTAATGATTTGGGGAGCTTTCAATTATGAGGGGTTGTGTGATTTACAGAGGATTTCGGGTTATATGAACTCAACACAATATCAGTCTATGCTATATGATCATATGATACCGATTGGACCTTTATTAGGTGGGGCTAACTGGATGTTTCACCAGGACAGTGCTGCTTGTCATACATCTAAATCCACACAGGAGTGGTTTAAAAAAGAAAAAATTAATATTTTGCCATGGCCAAGTGGAAGTCCAGACTTGAACCCCGTGGAAAACCTATGGGGTATATTATCTCGCAAAGCTTATGCTAATAATAAACAATTTTCATCTGCCAATGAACTGGAAGTAGCCATTGTAAAAAAATGGTACAATATTTCTATAACTGAACTTAATTATCTGGTTACTTCAATGAAAAACAGAGTGTTTGAAGTCATCGGGAAAAATGGAGGACCAGTATCATATTAATTTTTTATACAATTTTGTTTTTTGACAAGTGGTCTTATATTTTCTTAACAGGTTATTTTTCACTTATTTCTAATATATATTTTAATTAAACATGTATTGCATTATACCAAGTTATTGCAAATTAATTATAAAAAATATAGAGCAATATGTTATTTTATGTATTTAAATTATGATTAGAATCTTTATTTTTCTTATAATTTATAAAATTAAAGTGGTCTTATAATTTCTTAACGGACTGTACTGTACATATGAATATATTTTAAAAATAGTTTAAAATAGCTTTAGAAACAGTTTTATTTGACATATATATTTGTGTGAAACTGTGAAGGGTCCACCGCTTCCCTATGTCCCTTGTTTGAATATAGTTCTTAAAAAATTAAGGCTGTTATTAAATTTAAAAGTTTGTTACATAGGCCTCGATCATGACAGATGGGAACCTGGACAAAGAAATATTAGGGAGGCCCTGTCACAAATTCATTAGCGAATTGCAATAGCCAGTCATATGTACAATCCATAAACAATACTTTCGCATCTCTACTATATTTGTTGTACTAATTCTTTCACTATTTCTAGTACCACTTGCTACAAATTTCGTTTTTCTATTTACGGGAAAATCTAAGTCTAATAAAAAAGATATTGCACTTTTTTTTTTTCTAAATTTCCACCTGTCTCTCAGTTAACCAGGTGGGTAAATAAGAGACGAATGTGACACTGTTGATGGTTGGTTGGTTGATTAGGTTTTACTTTGTGCTAGTGCTACACTATGATCAATTAGCTATAGTCTTGAGCACATACCTAAGGTTGGTCCGGAGACATGTCATCATAATTTTCATATCCTCTATGGAAAGGAATGACATTGTTGATGCAATTGTTATTTTAAAAGCACGTGCTTAAGAAAATAAATTTCATCATTGATAACAACATGATATTCCAACAAGTGAGAGAACTAAATGTGATTTTGTTAATCCTATTTTTGTAATTTAAAGAGTCTGGACACAGAATGTTCCACTCATCATGTTAAACCAGCTACACCAATGAGAATTTGTTGTTTTGTTATTACCAGGCATAAATTGTTTCTATTAATTAAAAATGCAGAGTTTTATAGCAGATATGTGCTCAGAGGTTAAAAATAAATTTATCTTCTAGAAAGTTTAATACTTTTTAAAAGATAAATTTCATATTCTTTCTTTGAAAAAAATTCATTGTCAAAATTTTAATTGGAATAAAAAGAGAGATTTTACAGGAATTTGAAAGTCCCAGCTTGCCCATGCTATAATATGGCTTGTTGTTACATATTATATTATTCAGGCAACTCTTACACACGCCATTCCTTGAAACTTACCAATCTTGGTTAAACTTTTCACGTGTGCCACATTTCATCTATAAAATACCGAATTTGAATTTCCTGAAATTATTTGTTTTTAAGTTACCCTGATAAAAGACATACACGCATATCATCCACTGAAAACTTGATTTTTGCATTGAGGGAGAATCAAACTGCGTAAATATAGCAAGATATCAACGTTGAAAATTAGATTTCAGTTTCAAATATTTTGCTTACCATACCATATCGGTATATGGTATGAAAGTAATTACCATTCCTAGACAAATTTCTTGGACTGGGTAAAATTTAGTAAAGCATCTCCATCAATTACATTCCATAGAAAAGAATGTTTCTGCTTAATTCTGGGTAGCACTGTATATTATCTATAAATTATGTTGTATAATATATACGCCACTTAATATAATTTTTTCAGCACAGTATGAAAAACATATAATACGCAACTTGGCGCTTACAGCAATTTCCTAGTAACAGGGTGGACACTAGTCAGGGAAAGCCAGGGAATTTTAGTGAGTCTGGAAATTTCATGTAAAGTCAGAGAATTTAGCAAATTTTGTTGAAATAAGCTATATTTGAAAGCTCGTTATTGTAAACTGCTAAATTGTTCGCGGCAAACAAATTGCGTAAGTCAGCGAAAAGTCAAGGAAAATGGTGAAAAATAGTCAGAGAAAAGTCAGGGAACTTTGAAAAGTTCAGATGTTAGCCACAATCGATCGTAATATTTTTGTGCGGCCCTGTGAAAGAATGTTGAATGTTTTTCACACCTTATTCAATATGAAACATATTTTTATGCTAATAAAATATACATGTTCATTTCGTTTGGTGCAGTCTAAAAATGTTAAACTTTACTTACAAGAAATTCTGTTAATAGATGTAATGTACTTAAATTCTACAGAACATCCCTGTGCACGAATACACACCAATTATTTCATTTTAACAAAAGGTTCCAAGTAGCATCCTCATATGATACAGATTCAGAATATCGAGTTTGAACTTCTTGTTGCTATTTCAGGGTGGCTAGTCATTTCCTTCCAAAAAAATCCCTGACTTTTCCCTGACCTTTTTACGAAAACAATTAAGCTTTCATGTGACGCCGACAAAGTTTACACAGATGACACGAAAATAAATAACATTACATTTCTCCCCCCCCCCCCCAAAATAAATAAATAAATAAATAAATAAATAAATAAATTTAAAATTTTGCTATTTAAAAAAAAATGTCATATATCAAAATATTTATCCACTTTTATTTACTTTTTAATTTTTTTATGACAGGACTTTGAATAGTATGACTAGATTCCAAAATTTGAAATTCTACCTTGAGAGATACCTATAAGAGTTGCCTATAATATTTTTCAATTTTTTGGAGTTTACCATTTTTCATTTCCTTTTTAAATACTTGCCAACCAATTTTAATAAAAAAAGGGATGATTTTTATTGAAAAACCAGAAGATTTCATAAAAAAAAAAAAAAAAAAAAGGGGGGGGGGGGGGAGATTTTTTTTTTTTTTTTCCTCTCTCTTTGACGTAATAACCTATAGTTTTACAATTTTAATATTTAGAAGCAATCTATAAAAACGTTTTACTATAGATTGATTATACTAAATATATAAAAGTTTTAAATGAAGTTATTTCTCTTCAACATATAAATATCTACAAAACAGAATCTGTAAGAAATCTATTTAACAATAGACAAAAAACTTAGTAAAGTTAAAGTATAACTAATTTTTTTAAATAAATAGAATATGATTTTTGTGCATGTACATTAATCATACATATAAAAAAAAGTAGCAGTAGCTAATTGTCAGTTTCAAACGTGCATAAAACCAACTGAGTATTAATTTTTTTAAATTGATTTGGAATAAATTTTTCTGCCTGAAAAAAAAAAAAAATCTTCATTTTTTCCCCATGTTTACACATTTGGTATAAATATGACATACAAATATTTAATTTAATTGAGGAAAAATAAATAGATTCATAAAATTCAACAATAAAGATCTAAAAATAATTACGTGAGAAATATTGAGCACTTCCATTGCTTTATTGTTTCTAGAATTGATCATTGATCAAAATCCGGGGAAGGGGGGGGAGGGGTATACAAAAATAATTACAGAGTAAGAAATATTAAACTCTTTCAATTCAACTCTACTTCTGGAATCTAACGAAAGAAGTTTAAAATATTATCATTTATGTTGCTGATGGATAAAGATTAGGAAACAAAAGACTTCTGCAGAACATTTGATTGCTGATCACTAGTTGGAGATAAATGAAAGGAGGAGGGGGGTGGGGAGGGGCAAAAAATAATTACATCAGAAAGAAATATTTAACAATTCTAGTTCTTTACATGTTCTAGAATCTCATAAAGCAAGTTTGAAATTAATATTGACATTTATGTTATGGATGGAGAAAGATTGGGAATCAGGAGTTTTCGTAGAACATTTGGGCTTTCTTTTTAAAACAAACGATATCCGCGACTTTTTCAAAAACGGAAGATTTCATCATCTGTCCGGAAGACCAGAAGATATGTTTAAAAACCGGAAGTCTTCCGGGAAAACCGGAAAAGTTGGCAAGTATGTTTTTATATAAAGATGAATTTTCTTTTTTCAATTAAATTTTTGAAAATTAAAAAAATAAATAAATAAACTAACTTACGATTATTTAATGTATTTTGCATCTTATGTTTACATATCAAAGTTACAGATTTTAACGGAAAAATACTTATTAAAATCAAAGCGATTTTCGGAGAAAACTACGGAAAACTCCGACCGCAGGGTTCGCGCGACAACGCGGGAATCTGGCAATATTTTAAAAAATCCCACTTAAAAAAATTTTATATACGCGCTTTTCCCGCATTTATATTCCCACTGTTAATTAACAAATTAGTACAGAATTCCTTGTCCAACTTTTTTTTTTTTTTTTTTTTTATTTAATGGTGAATAATTAATTGATAAACCTCCCCCCCCCCTTTCCAGAAAAACAACGGTCAAAGGTCAGACGGATCAGCCTTTTTTTTTTTCCTATGTTTTTTTTTTTTTTTTTAATGAGCGCAATCGATTTATCACTGAAAAATGCAGTTTGGAGCTCCCTTTTAATTATCACAGCTGTCAGCTCAATGTTGATTTCATATTTTGCCGCGGCAGCCTGGTTGAGGCGAGTGGAGGGGGGAATAGATTCAAATCAATGATCTCTTCACTCCTTCACTACTGTTTGAGATAACTGTACTTTTTTTTTCTTTGTAGAATCCAAGAGTGAGAGAATCCGGCGTTTGCTAGAAATGGGAAGTTGCAGATGGGAAATTATAATATTCTTTTTATTTATGTTCTTTCTTCTTTCCCCCACAGAAACGTCGGTTAAAGAGTGTAAACAATCAATTTTAGATTACATATTGTGGTTAACACTGTAAAAAAGTTTATTAATGAAATAAGAAATTGTAGGTTGGATTGACTTTTTTTTTTTTTTTTTAACTTTCTTTTATATTTAATAGAAGAAAGTATTAGATTCGTAAAAATTTTCGACTTCCGGTTTTCGATGGATTTACACGTTTTGAGACGTCCGGAACATGATTTGACCAGATTTAGAAAGTTTTTAATTAAAAGAAGCTGCAAAAATCTTTTAACGCGAATAAATAAAATAAAAAAATTAAATAAATAAATAGAAAAAATTACCATATTCCAAAATTAAGTTAATAATAAAAATTACGGAATTGGCGAGATTATAGCAATTCCGAATCATCAGCTTTGTCTAGCTTTACATTTAGTTCTTAACTTAAAAATATTAGAAATAAATAAAATATAAAATACTTACAGCGTATATAATCCACAGCTACCCAAATCCAAAATTTTCTTTTCAGTTGGATCTCCGTTCATAGCAGTTTTTAAATCTTTTAAAAATTTTATATTCAAGTTAGGGACTCTCATTTCGTCTCCCAAACTTCCTTCAAAAAAAAAAAAAAAAAACCCGCAAACAATGAAAGTCTCGTTTGTTCGCGCAGCGGAAGTGGCTAGCCTGCCGCTCTTCTTTCCAACCAATTTGAACGTGGGGTGTCGCGTCACACTTATTTATTTATTTATTTTTCTTTTTTCGGAAATTGGTCGGGAAAAATTACTGATTCTTTCATATAAATCACGGAAAAAAAATATATTTCTTTTGGATGCAGCATTTTTTTTCTTTAAAAAATTTCCCTGACTAATAAGCAAATTCCCTGACATTTCCCTGACTTTTCCAGAAACCAAAAAATCCCTGACATTTCCCGGTTTTCACGGTTTTCCCGGTCGCTCGCCACCCTGTATTTGTTTTGGAGTTATAAGGATAACAGATACACGGGCAGAGAAACACACACACACACAGATATCAACTTCAAAAAAACTGATTTTTGAAATCAGAGAACATCAAAACGTGTAAATACATCAAAAACTCAATTTCGAAAATTAGACCCATAGACAATATTTTCCCTACCATGCATGTGTAAGAGAAAATAAAAATATCTTACTCATTGCAGATCCAGATCGCTAATTACGCCACTAATTCTTACGTATGCATTAAATTAAGAAATTTATAAATGAAAATTCCCCCTCTTTTCAGAGCCAGACAATCTAACAGTATTTTAAACTTTTCTATTAACATACTATTCCTACATAAGAATAAAAGATATTTCAAGCTCAAGCTATAAAAATTGATGGAGAATTAAATAACTGAAGAGCAACTTTCTCTTACCAAGGAAAAAAATTTGTGAAAGTAAACGATTTTATAATTCTTAATTTATGGTTTTTAACACTTCACTTTACAACAAAGTTGAAAAGTGTTAATGACTTCGGTTTGTCTGTCCGCGCTCTAACTCCTGTGCACGAATTTATGGAATTTCTTAAAACTGATATATGTCATTCAAATCCACTATAGGATGTTCCTTATTGAAAATGGAGTGAATACCTCTAATGGCTTGTGTACGCGGTCATCCGAAAGTATTTCAAAGCATTGTGTTCTATGAGAGGTATTTCTATGAACCATTATTTCATACCTTTACTTTGCACTAATCTTAATGAATTGAAATGTTATTCCAGTTCATTATCCGATGTCTTATACAGAAAATGGAGTAAATACCACCACTGGTTTGTATACAGGGATACTCCAAAGTATTCTAAAGCAATGTGTTCTATGAGTTGAGAGGTATTTCTATAAACCAAATTTTAATAACTTTACTTTGCACAAATCTTAATGAAATTGAAATATGTTATTCATATGCACAAAAGAATGCTTTCTATCGAATACCATATGATTAGCATTAAGATTTATAGGGCCACACAAAAATATTCAGTTACATTAAAGGATATTGGAAATTTGCTGGAATTGCATTTTCGTTTACATTAAGCGTTTTTAACACTTTCTAGCAATTTTTATGTGTGCATATGATTTGAATTTGTGTATCTATCTGTCCGACTGTCCATCTGCTTGATTACCCATCTCCAACGTTCGTAAATATTTTCAGAATTTTTAAAAAATGATATATGTTATTCAAATTCACTATGGAACGTTTCCTATCTAAAATGGCAATTAATAGGTCCTGTACAACTGGTTTGTCTACAGGTACACCCAAAAAACTGCCAATGAGTGGCGTTTTCGGACAGATATTTAAATAAATCCTATTTAAACAATTTTCCAGAACAAAATTCATAAAAAAAAAAAGACATTTATTGTCAATATGCTAAAACAATGTATTGTTTACAATAAGATATAGTTAACATTCTAATTTACAGGGTTACACTAAAATATTCAGATATATTAACCCCTTCCACTCCAGGGACGTACGTGCGTACGTCCTAGTGCTAATAGCCATTAATACCATGGACGTACGTGCATACGTCCAAAGAAAGTATACAATACAATAATCCCAACGTTGTAGTGATATGAGAGAGAGTTATTTTATTTGTCATATGGTATTTTGAAATTGTATTTTCATTACTGACAACTAAATAGCGTTAGTAGTCCCGGTGACCTATTAGTTTTGGCTACGCCAGTTGATTCGTGATTTCTCGCGGCTGCGGTTGTGTGTAATTGTCGCTGCTCGATTTTGTGTATTTTGCCGGTGTTTGAAACTGTGAATAATGTCTGATTCTAGTGATTCGGATAGTGATTATATCACCGATTATGACGAATTTGAAGATTCCAATGATGACTTTACAACAAGTGAAGACGGCGAAAGCGATGACAGTGATGATGAACCACTTACAGCAGGTGACTGGAAATTTATGTCGGAACCTTTTTCCGATGCGCGTCCTGAGCAACTGCTTGAACTGAAAAGGGACTTCACAACAAAATGCACATTGTTACTTCGTTATGTATTGCTTTATTTCAAAATTATAATCTGGTATTTCACATATTTACACTACAGCTAGCCTGGAGCGGAAGGGGTTAAGGGCTGCAATTAGAACCTACGGGCTGAATTATCTTTTGCGTTAAGCATTTTTAACACAAGAAACATTGAAATTTATACTGTTACAAAATTGTAAATAATTGTGTTTATTTTTGTATAAATTCTTTCAAAGAGGCTTAGTAAGTTGATAAAGTGCTAATTTTGTGCATTTCTAGTCGTTTTAGCGTTGAAATAGCCTTAATTTCCCTTAAAAACGCATTAAAAAGCCCTAATAAGGCAGGTAATGGATTTGGCGCCAAATTTGGCGACTTTTTCCCACCTTGGAGATTTTTTTGGCGACCTTGGCGAGAAAATCCTTATTAGGGATATACCAAATATGGAAGCTGTAAGTTAATTGGTTGACCACTTTCTAGAGTTTTCTCGAAAAATCTGGGTTCCATGGAACAGTATATAAGAAGCGCTTTCTCGCAAAGGCAGTTAGTTCAGTTCAGATCTCAGCCAGCTTCGCTAATGCTTGTATTGTGTTGAGCCTCTTTGAAAGAGACGTGCTTCAAGTGTTATTGCTATACAGTTTGTACTGTGGATTTGCTATTGACAACTGTTGTTTAAGCTGTGTTTATCGGTTGAATTGAAGCTGATACTTGGGTTATAGACCTGTATTTCTCTGGAACTTTCTGTGAATAAATTACTGAATTTTTGTAAGTCTTGCCTTTCATTCGCGGACAACTCACGAACCCCCAAGTACGCAACATTTCTGGTGTCAGAAGCGGGGTTGTCTGTGAATGGTGATAACGAGAGCTATGGAGCAAGAGATGAAAAAACTTCTAGAAACCTTAGCTACCCAGATGAATGAAATGAAAGCCGGACAGGAAAAGATGGAAACCGGATTGATAGAGAAAATGGAAACAGGACTGGAAAAGATGGAAACTGGACAAAAAGAGATGAAAGATAGCCTGAGTCAAGAGATGAAGGAAATGAAAGACACTATGGGTGAAGTTCAGGAAGAAATTAAATCTAATCAAGATGAGATGAAGAGAGAGCTTTCAACGGTGAAAGAATCAATCGAGGGTAAATTAACGGTGATGGAAAATAGAATGGATGGAATAGAAGAGAAAGTTATAAAGATAGAAGAACATTTTGAAGAGAAAGTTTTGAAGAGAAAGCTATGAAGATAGAAGAAAATGTTATGAAGGTTGAAGAGAGTGTTACGAAAATAGAACGGAGTTTCGAGGAGAAAGTTAAAGAAAATTTTGATCAGGAACTGAAAGGAAGGTTTTCAGAGATAGAAGGTAAACTGAAGAGAATAGAAGAAGATCTGGAGAGAAAAGTGGAAGAAAAGTTAAAATCCATGCCCCAGGAAACTGAAAAGAAAGAAAGAATCCAGAATCAGGAATTGATTAAGCTATCCACCTACGACGGCAGTTCTTCCTGGCATGTATATAAGACGCAGTTTTCCATCGTAGCTGAAGCTAACGGCTGGGACTCTGTTGCAAAGACGGCTCATCTGGTAGGGTCATTGCGGGGCGACGCCGCAGATATTCTGGAGACCCTTTCGAAGTAACAGCGATATGACTTCGAAGCTGTAACCAGAGCACTACAGCTACGTTTTGGAGCGAAATGGTCCAAAGAATATAGTCGACTCCAGCTAAGGTCCCGTCGTCAGAGACCAGGGGAAAGCTTACATGAACTGGCATCAAACATCCAGCGGCTTTCACATTTGGCTTTCTCAGACTGTCATCCTGAAACACGCAATGATCTGGCTCTAGAATATTTCATTGAGGCTGTCGGAGATCCAGATATTCAAAAAGCCCTCAGACTCTCCGACGTGAAGGATGTGGAGTCAGCCTTGGTGTATGCCCTAACGCTCGAGACAGCCCAACAAGCCTCCTGTAAACATCGCCAGAACAGCACAGCAGACAAAGTGAACGGCTCTCAAGATGATCTTAAAGAAATTCAGGAAATGATTGCAGAAATTAATAGAAGACTACGCATTCTTGAGAGTAAGAAAGAAGGGAAGACTCCAACAACTAAATGCTGGGGCTGTGGAAAAGACGGGCATATCAAACGAAGCTGCCCAGTAAGAACACCTAGAGATGCAACCGTGAATGTCTCTGAAGTATGCCACCCAGGAGGAGCGCTTCGGGAAAATCCAGATGCCTTCTTGCGGAAGCCTCCATATGAAGATTAGGGCTGGATTATTTATCAATATATCCCCAAGTATCGATATTTTTTTAATATCCCGATAACAATATTTAAGATCTAGCTCCGCCAATATATCCCTTTAACTAGTGCACACCCGAGTGAACGAAACTCGAACGAGACCCGAAGAAAAAAAGCGCCGAATATCTTATTCTAATACTCATTTTCTACTTTCCTCTAATTACTCACTGATAAACTAGAAAAAATAACCCCACGCCAAACGATCTCTATTGCAAATACATATACTCATCCTTCATAACCTCAAATCTAAACATCACTGCTTTAAAAAGGCCACCGCATAATAAAAAAATAAACCATTATTTATTGAAAGCCATCTGCTTTGATTATCCCAGAAATAAGCTGACTTCGTTCAAGGTCACGGTTCTACCCCTTCAGAAAAAATTCATCAGACATACTCCAATATCACAATCCATTCACTATTATTGCGTATTCATACCTATAGTCAGCAGGTGTGTTTACTAGGAAAGAGATTTGATGTTAGTCGAAACGATATATCCCTATCCGATATATATATTATGGGTTCTGATATATTACACTATATTGAATTGCCACTCTACATTCATGCATATCGTAGGTGATGGAAACCACAGAAAAGGCAATATGACGAATGAAAACAATATCTTCTGTTTTAGCTTCTTTCCTGCTATTGGTTCATTAATATCGGTCTATTTCAAAGTGTCGATATAAAATGGCCAATAACATGCTTCAACATATGTTATTGTTTAATAAAGATCATCAAAGCCGAACTGATACAGTGATGCCAGATTGGGGATTTTGTCCCCATTTTGGGGAGTTTTTGAGGCTTCTGGGGACAATTTTGGAGACCAAATGTTTGTGGGGACTTTTTTGGGGAATTCTAAAATTTTTGGGGACAAATCTGGGGCGTTTTTCTACTTTCTGTCAATGTTGGTAGCGTAATGATTTATCCCTATGACTAGAGACTTTCAATAGCTTTATTGTTATTTGGGGATTTTTTTCAAAATTGCCTTCATTTGGGGAAAAATCTGAGCTTAAATCATAGAAAAATCTGCTTGATATATATATATTTTTTTTTGAAAAATTTTTTATTTTCCCTTGTTAGTAGAAATCAAGTTGGGGATTTTTTCGAAAAAAAAAAAAAACCGTGATTTGGGGAAATTTGAAGACCTGTTGGGGGAAATAATTTTCGACCATCTGGCATCACTGAACTGATATCTACTAGAAGAGTTTTTTTGCAAATTTTCTTAGCGTTTAAAAAAAAACTTCTGAAAATTTAAGCAATTATGGAATGTAATTTTTTTTAATATTATTTTATTAATATTAAATATTTCGATAAAATATTTTTTTTTATAAAGACTGTACGTCAGATAGCTCCCTTTCTCCTTTCCCATGTTATCCAATGGGATTTTCGTTGCTTCGTTTTATAAAAATATCTCATTCAAAAATGAAGTTTTTCAAATTCTGTTTTTTGAATATTACTCTTTGAACGGGTCGCCTGTTAGCTTAGTGAGCAATTTTTCGAAAAAAAATAATTTAAATATTTTATTTCAATAAGTAAATTATGGACTCTAAGTGTGGATCTCTAAGTAAAATATTTAAATTTATTTTTTCGAAAAATTGCTCACTAAGCTAAAAGACGACCTGTTCAAAGAGTAATATTCAAAAAACAGAATTCGAAAAAGTTCATTTTTGAATAAAATATTTTTCTAAAACGATGCGACAAAAATCCCATTGGATAACATGGGAAGAGAGAAAGGGTGCTATCTAACTGATGTAAAATAAAGTTTTATCGTCAGTAATTTTACAGTGACAGTTTCTTTATAGAATTATATAATATTGAATAGTTTATTACTTGTTTTATGTAGCATTTATTTTTTTCTCTTTCCATTTATTTATTTATTTTATTTTTAAAGCCGTACATGTTAAATAAAATTGGTTTAAATGCAAAATGAGTTACTTTAAATAACAAAATGAAACTTCAACATAATTTTGTTTAAATAATATAATTTTTATACTGACAATGTATACACACACACACACACACACACACACACATAATATGTAATTCAAATTTCAATTATTGTGAAACTATTACGAATGTGAATTGAACATATATATTTAAAAGATATTGTAATGATTTAGTAAGAGGATACAAAAATAAAAATGACAAGTAACTGATATTTAGGATGCATATAAGAGTTTTAAGTAAAAAATATTACTCTCTACGACCAAAAAAAGGTGTATTCAATGGCAATTCTGAACTATTTATAATGGCAATTCTGAACTATTTAAAATGATTTTCATTTTTTATTTAATACCTACATCTTAAGACAATTTTTCTGAAGCTTTATTTTTAGTAGAATTATGAATTTTGATATACTTGGTACAAATAAAACACAGATCACATATTAGCTGTGTTAAAATATGATTTTAAAATAATTAAAGCTTAAAATGGGAAGAATAGAGGACAAACTATACAGAGGTATACTAAAAAGCAATAGTATAAGTTATAAGAAACACAAAACATTAATTCACTTTTTATGATTTTTTTTTTTTATGATAAAGTTGTGGTAGTAATATACCAGAAAATACATGGAAAACACTCTATACTTGTATACTTTAAAATTCGTGTGCATATGTCTTTAAAAAATAACAAATGTCTATTTTTTCCTGCCTTGAAAGAAATATCGCAATATATCACTAATATCGATATTAACTTGGTGATATATCGCGATATTTAATTTCTGATATCGTCCAGCACTAATGAAGATCATAAATACAGCTGTAAAGCCGATGATAGACCCTAAAGAATACAGCCAGTTGCTCGCCAAGTTACTGTCTCAACACCATCAGAACAAGATCCCGATCCCTGGAGTGACGAAGAACTTAGACAAGCCCAGTTGGAAGATCCTGACATAAAGCCAATATTACAGCTGAAGGAGACGACCAGCAACAGACCTACCTGGCAGGACATTTCCAGATTCAGTCCCATTACGAAAAGTTATTGGGCACTTTGGGACTCTCTTCATATCAGAATATTATAATTAGAATCAGAATATCAGAATATTATCAGAATTTATACAGAAAGTGGGAATCTGATGATGGGAAAAGCTTCAGATGGCAGATTTTATTACCAAGATAAAAAATTCCAGCTATTTTAGAACAACTGCATAGTAGCTCTACCGGAGGCCATTTTGGGGTAATGAAGACTCTGCAGAAAGTTCGTGAACGCTTCTACTGGTGCAAGGCAAAGGAGGATGTGGAGAAATGGTGTAAATCCTGTGATGCTTGTGCGGCACGTAAAGGCCCGCAGAAACGAAGTCGAGGAAGACTGCAACGGTATAACTTGGGAGCACCATTTGAACGGATTGCAATCGACCTCTTGGGTCCTTTGCCACGGACCTCCAGTGGAAATAAATACATCCTCGTCGTGATGGACTATTTCACCAAGTGGCCTGAGGCATATCCCATTCCCAATCAAGAGGCATGCACAGTCGCAGAGGTCCTAGTGCAGCAATGGGTGTCAAGGTACGGCACGCCCCTACAACTTCATACCGACCAAGGTAGGAACTTTATCTCTGATGTTTTCAAAGGACTGTGTCAACTACTCGGCATAGACAAAACCCGGACTACACCTCTACATCCCCAGTCGGACGGCATGGTCGAGAGGTTCAATCGCCCCATCCTGAATAACCTCTCTCTTCTAGTATCAAGGAACCAGCAAGATTGGAACTTGAAGTTGCCATTGTTCCTGCTGGCTTATCGAAGTGCTGTCCATGAAACCACCGGCTATACTCCAGCCCAGATGCTCTTTGGACGTGAACTTCGTCTCCCATGTGATCTCCTGTTTGGTTGTCCACCCGATGCGCCTTCATCGCCCGAGGAGTACATCCAAGATCTCCAGGCACGATTTGAGGACGTACACAACTTTGCTCGGGAGCGGATTAACATGGCAACGGAGAAAATGAAGACAAGGTACGATCTAAAGGCTACACAACATGAGTTCCAGGAAGGAGAGAAGGTCTGGTTGTGGTATCCAGTTCGACGCAAAGGACTCTCTCCCAAGTTACAGTGCAACTGGGACGGACCATACACAGTCTTAAAAAGGCTGAATGATGTAGTGGTGCGGATCACTAAAACACCTTCATCAAAACCGAAGGTGGTGTACTATAATAGGCTAGCCAAGTACCACAAGTAACGGTAATATTAAAATAAAAAATGTAAATACTGGTAAAATTTGCGCATGCGTAATGTAAATATTTGTATATAGATACTTGTACATATTTGTGAATTTTGTAAATATTTCTCACTTGATTTTTGTTTCTATTTTGTCGTTATATGCAACTTAGTTTTGTACTTGAGATTGTGTAAATTTGGTTAGTTTCACCTCTTAACCAAGGGTTGCACTGCCCGGGAAGTGCAGTCCTTGGGAGGGGGCAGTGTTACAAAATTGTAAATAATTGTGTTTATTTTTGTATAAATTCTTTCAAAGAGGCTTAGTAAGTTGATAAAGTGCTAATTTTGTGCATTTCTAGTCGTTTTAGCGTTGAAATAGCCTTAATTTCTCTTAAAAACGCATTAATAAGCCCCAATAAGGCAGGTAATGGATTTGGCACCAAATTTGGCGACTTTTTCCCACCTTGGCGATTTTTTGGCGACCTTGGCGAGAAAATCCTTATTAGGGATATACCAAATATGAAAGCTGTAAGTTGATTGGTTGACCACTTTCTAGAGTTTTCTCGAAAAATCTGGGTTCCATGGAACAGTATATAAGAAGCGCTTTCTCGCCAAGGCAGTTAGTTCAGTTCAGATCTCAGCCAGCTTTGCTAATGCTTGTATTGTGTTGAGCCTCTTTGAAAGAGACGTGCTTCAAGTGTTATTGCTATACAGTTTGTACTGTGGATTTGCTATTGACAGCTGTTGTTTAAGCTGTGTTTATCGGTTGAATTGAAGCCGATACTTGGGTTATAGACCTGTATTTCTCTGGAACTTTCTGTGAATAAATTACTGAATTTTTGTAAGTCTTGCCTTTCATTCTCGGACAACTCACGAATCCCCAAGTACGCAACAATACGATACAACAAGTACGTGCAGTTGGAAAGTATTAATAATCAATGCACACAGCATGATTTTTCGTTCTTCTTTTAATTATCATTGTCACGATTATATCCCATACAACACTTAGAGCATTTAGATAAGATAATTCCAATAATACAATTTAATAATTTATATTTCTACAATATAAATAATCGTGTGACATTCACACAACTTTCTCTTACCCTATATTTCAATATTATAAAGGTTGATTGCAGATTAAAGGGTAATGTAACAAGTATTGTATATAAACCTATATTAAAAACAATTAAAGATAGGCTTAGAACAGTTTTACTTTACATACATATAATTCTGTGTGAGGTGGGGATGCCGCTCCCCTTAACACCGCATATGAATGTAATGTTCACTTATATATATATATATATCAATGCTGTTATTAAACTAATTTATGCCAAAGTATTTAGACAACTTTCACACACACCACTCCTTGAAAATCGCCAATCTTCATCAAATTTTTCAATTGGCAATCTCATATGAACTTCAAAATCAAAATACATAATTTTAATTGTATGCAGTCATTTGTTTTTAATTTGTGCTGACAACAGAGCAGGGCCCGCTTTACCCTTTTGGCGGCCCTAGGCAATAGACATTTGGCGGCCCCCTCTACGCCAGGGCAGCTTATATATTTCATGTGACCACACGCAAATTTTCTGAGACCTTGGTCTTCATCCCCCACCCCCCCCTCTCTCCAGAAAAAAGAAATCACACTAGAAAAAAGTCTTAATTATGAGTTACTACACAGAAGACTTAACTTATAATAAAAATGAAAATGAACATAAATAGAAAACATTCACAGTTTTTGTAAAAATTCGGTTGGACGGATTCGGGATATTTATGAATAACAAAAATAAACAGGCTGAATCAAACTTAAAATTTTCCACCTGTAAGTGCTAAGCGATTGATTTGGAACCCTAACAGAACATCTTCTACCCAGGATTTCTTCGTGATATCTTCAGGATAAAAAGACATCCCTGAAATATCCCGAAGATGTACTGTGGATAAGTGTGCTGTTAGGGAAATTGACTGAAAATGTCCATATATACAAACCCACATTCTCTACAAGACATTGCATCACAGGTAGTTTTGCGGAAGTTTTAGCCCAGAGGTGCAGGTGCAGTATATTTTCGGACGCACGAACGAAGTTCGGGTGAAATTTTGGCCGATTGGGGAAATTTTGAATGTATACTAAGAGACACACACAAAAAAAAAAAAAAAAAAAAAAAAAAAAAAGCCGCATTTGGCGATTTTTCTTTTCGCCTTCTACAACCGCTAATTTTATCGTTTAAAAAGCAAATTTTCAAACAGATTTTATTATGTTGTCCTCCACATACCCTTTAACTTTGAGTCCAGTATTAAAAAAAATGCAATTGTCAGGAAAATTGTAATTTTAGAACTTATTTCAAAAATGGTAAGAATAAGGCAGTTAACGATGCCACAAAAGTATTAATTTTTGAAGGAAAATCAAAAAATATTTTAATAAGTGAGATGGCAAAATAATTAAATGTTAACGGAATATTGGTACAAGGATTTTTAGCAAGATATAAAATTTTTAGCAGTTTAAACTGAAAATTTGGTTTTAAGAGGCCATATTGCTCATAAGCGAGATGACCGTAAGTTAAAAAGCCATTGCTTATAAAATCGGTTTAGTATTACATTTAGAACATAAAAGAGATTCAGGAAAAGTGCTTAGTAGCATAATTTCTTTAACTACAGTACAGCAACTATTAAACGAAGCAGGTTTAAATAGCAGAAAAATTGAAAAAATTTCATTCTTAGTAAAGAGAATTAGGAAAGCAAGACCTCAGATGGCTAAAAAATTTAAAAATGATTAGTTAATTATTGGGCTGAACTGTTTCTCTTTAGTGATTCAAGTTTAACTTATTTCTAGCTAAAGAAAACAAGCAGATCTGACAATGAAAATATGACTGACTCAATGAAAATTGCACTTTTAAAACAGTGACACGTTCTCCGCACATTATGGTATGGAGGTGCATAACCTTTCAAACAGTCGGGGAAATTTTTATGCTCAAGGGATCGATTAACTAGAAATAAAACACAATCTTCATAAAAGTGGTGCCTGACCGACTATTTTGTAGGTATCTTGGACATTTCCGCAAACAGCATTTCTAGATGATAATTGTTGGAAAAATTTAAATTCCATTTTAAATTTAGTAGCAGATATATTAATTGCATAAGTGGAAGCCAGATTTTTGTTGTTTTAAAAAAATACTGTTTGATTAAAATGATTTAGCAATTAAAACAGAATCATATTTTAACAACAAACACATTTATTTGAACTCAAAAACGTAACAAAAAGGTTAGAGTTTAGATAATGAGCAACATAAGAATAAAGGATTTAACATTTAGGAATATATACATATATTGCTAGGCAACTTCAATAAACAAAGACATGACATTTTCAAACTTAAAAAAAACGATATTTAAATGTCAATTTGTAACATTATATCGTTCTAACACTAGCACTAATTCAAAATAATTTTAAACAATACTTAATCAGATTAACTCCAGGAAACCAGGGCAGCAAAAATTGAAAAGCATCTTTTATAAAACTACATATTAATTCACGACCAGCGTGAAAAAGAAATGAAATCGCCAACTCGGCGTTTCAAAATAAAAAACTGCTTTAACAGCACTAAACCATCTCTAAAGAGATGCAAGAGGCAAGAGAGAGAGAACAAACGTTCACTACAGCTTTTATACTGATCAAGAGAGACTACCAACGGCAGACAGTAAACGTCATAACAAATCAGCGTCTACCACGATAGTCAAAACACGGGAGAGCCCGATGATTGACAGTGACGTCAAACGCATCGGTCAACGACCTACTTCCGGCAGACATACGGAAGTAGCGATAAGCAAAAAACTCCCGGTCGAAATACCGGAGGAACGTAAGCAAACGATGTCTATATTTATTAGTGCTAGCAGAAAGTTTTAATGACTTAAAGATAAACTGTGAAACTAACCAGCTGTTCAAGTAAACAAGCTGGAAAACTGTAAGTAAAGATTAGATAAATTAATTTATAACTATATTTAAGTAAACAATTAATGAAATTCTAAACGTTCATTTATAATTAGCAAAGTTAAAGGCTATTTAACACAGCAAGTTTTTAAAAAAAAAAAAACAATTAAGTTAAAGAAAAAGTGATTAAACTTAAAAATTTTTGAAACAGCATGGCAAAAACATTAAAAATCCTAACAGTGCCCCCCACCATGATGTTTCGAAAAAAAAACCCATATATACATATATAGTTGCCAAACAATTTACAAAAAATATTTCCTTCAAGTATATACAACAATGTAGTTTTTCATAGATCTTGACAATTTTAGATCTTCAAGCAAGGCCTGAGGAACTCCAAAACAAGGAGACATCAATGCATCTGAGAGACATTCAAAACGAGTCCAGTAAAGTCATTTGAACAATCCTCAGAGTTCAACAATACTACTTAAGTTCATGCAACAACTGGAAAAATTGAATGACAATGATTACTATACAGATATACAAGACATACATTTTCCCACTTTCATTGTGAAAAATATAACATAATATAATACATAATAATTAATACACATATAACATACACGTAAGTACACTCTCGCAGGCCTGCTAACGCTCATACCAAATTATAAGAAATTTAAAAAAAAAAAAAAAATATGTTTAACACTACAAAGACAATGAAAGCTAGAAAACACCTCAAGTATATAAAGGAAACATATTCCAAAAAAAATTAATTCAAGATTTCATATTTACAAAAATTTTACTATTAAATCTTGCTAAGTCATTTCCGGTGAGAGCCTTGGTAAAAGGATCGGCACAATTAAGTTTACTTTGAATATATTTTAGCTCAAAAATTTCGTCAAACAGCCATTCTCTTATAAAAAATAATTTAACATTTATGTGTTTTGATCTACCATTTTCTATAGGGGACTTTGAAAAATCAATGGCAGCCTGATTGTTGGCTAAGAGTATGGGTAAGTTATGTTGACTGGGAATTAAGTTAAACTTTATACAGTCCTCCAATGTGTGATCAAACCAAACAAGCTCCTTTACGCATTCACACATTGCGATAAATTCGCTCTCCATGGTGGAGAGACTTACTCCTCTTTCCTTAAAGGTTCGCCAAGATATAGGACTATTGTCTAAGAAAACTATTTGGCCTCCTAAAGAAACAAAGTCATCCCTATTATTAGCAAAATCTGCATCAGAATATGCAGTCAATCTAGGATTTTTACATGAAAGATTCAATTTATAATTGCGGGTACACGAAACATACCCCAATAACTTTAATAAACCGTTCCAATGAATTATTCCTGGGTTACTTTGAAATTGACTAAAAATGTTGGTTGCGTATGTGATGTCTGGCCTAGTTCTACTAGAAATGAAGGATAAGCATCCGAGAAGATTACGATAAGGGAACTTCGACGCCTCATCAACTTCATCCTGAGTAGTGGGACAATCCTTTTTAGAGTACTTGCAACCTTTAACAATAGGGAGTGAGGAGAACGGAATTTTAAAGCTTTGAAATCTATTACATACATCCTCAATATAGAGTTCTTGAGACAACTGAACATTGTTATCATCATATTGAAACTTAACCCCCAATAACTTCTTAGTTTTACCCAGTACTTTCAAGTCAAATTTTGTTTCTAAGGAACTGATAATTTTATTGATTTGATCTTTAGTCTTTCCAAAAATAACTATATCATCGACGTATACCAACAAAACCAAGTAATCTTCAAAAAAATAAGAGCAATTGCACCAGTTAAATTTTTTAAAACCCAGATTAAGCAAAACTTTATTTAACTCATAGTACCACAATCTGCCACTCTGATGAAGTCCATAAAGTGCCCGATCTAATTTACATACTAGTTTTTCATTTCCCTCAACAATAAAACCCTGTGGTTGAGACATATATATGTCTTCATGCAAAGGAGCATATAAATATGCACTCTTCACATCACATTGCACATTTTCCCAATTAAAACAAGAGACAAGTAACGAAAAGAAGAAACGTATGACAGAAAAGTTAATTACAGGTGAGAAAGTCTCATCATAAGTTTCACCTTTAACCTGGTTGAAACCCTGAGCAACTAGCCTCGCTTTATAGCGTGCTATCTTTCCTTGCTCATCCTTTTTAACAGTAAAAACCCACCGGTTTCCAAGAACCGACTTATTTTGGGGTAATTCTACCAGATGCCAAACTTTCCTATCTGCCATATTTTTCATTTCTTCTTCCATCGCCTCCTGCCATTTTGAGACTTGTTTTGATTTTATTGCTTGCTTATAAGTTTTGGGAATAATTATATCTAGTCATGTAGGGGCAGATTCAGAAGATTTACTTGTTAAATTAGATGCTGGGGAACTTTCAACCAAATTAGAAAAGTCCTGATTAACAATACCTTCAAAAGTATTTTTACCCGAAAAATCAAACAAAGATGGATCATATTTAATTTTATTTTTACAGCAATATGTTTTTACCTCATTAATAGACCTTAACCGAGTATTGGTACCTTCAGGATAGTAATAAATGTCAATTCTATTACCCATTTTCCTGGGAACAGGGAATCTCCGCCAGACAACCTCCTTCTCAGGTACGGTTGGAGACGTGTCGGTTTCATCCTCCTCATCGGACGGTAGAGGTCTGTAGTCCAAGGTAACTTCCATAGGGTCAGGAAAAACTGGTCCACCTGGATCTCCAGTAATCATCACGTCCAATGGAGGGCCCATCACTGCTCCACTGTGCTTCTTGTATAGGAAGTCTGTAAAACTTAGATTAATAGTTTCGATTATTTTATCATCCTGTTCAACCCAAACTCTAAAACCTTTGGTCTTTAATGCATAACCTAAAATGACCCCTCTTTTAGATCTAGAATCAAATTTATTCGACCTTTTTTGTTTTGGGATACCAACATAACAAACTAAGCCAAAAGGCTTGAAATGTCGGACAGAAGGTTTGTTACCAGTGTACAATTGAAAAGGTGTTTTATTTTGACCGCGGTGTACAACCCTATTCCACACGTAACAAAAATACAAAGCAGCTTCGGGCCAAAACTTAAAAGGGAGACCACTATCGGACAACATGGCACGCATACAATTTAATGCCGTTTGGTTTAATCGTTCACATACCCCATTCTGCTCAGGCGTAAAGGTATTCGTGAACTCATGCTTAATACCATTTTACTACAATAATTGTTGAAAAGTTCATTTTTAAACTCTGTGCCATTATCTGTACGTATAGCCTTCACCTTTTTACTTACAAACCTTTCAGCCCTAGCAACATGTTTTTCGAAAATATCAAAAACTTGTGTTTTTTCCTTCAATGGATATATAGCAGTCCTTTTTGAAAAACCATCAATTATGGATAGGAAGTACCGCTCGCCATTTTTCCCAGTTATTGTTGTTGGACCCCATACATCCATAAAAATTTTCTCTAATGGTTCAGTTAAACCTGATTCATTGAGTGGCTTAAAAGAAACTCGTTTTTGTTTACTTAATTTACATGGCTCACAGCTAATACTTTTATGTTTTAATTTAGGAAGACCTTTAACACCATTATTTTGGCTAGTGCTCACAATTAAATCTGGACTAATATGTCCGAAACGTGAGTGCCAGAATTCAATATTTCTGACATTTTTATCTTTACTCACACTAGACATAATTGGCTTTTCTTCCTTAGTTATGTTGCAATCAATCGGCCCCCCATCATTTTTGAAAACTTTGGGGTAAGTATGATAAATGCCGTCTTTTAATTTAGCTGTGAACAAAAATTTCCTATCTTTACCAAACACCGAAATTTTACCCCTCCCACCGGAAAAACTAGCACCGTTCATATCCATTTTAGGACCTGAGATCAAATTCTTCCTCAATTTGGAGGAGTATAAAACATCATCAAAAATACATTCACAATTATTAAAGGAAAGTTTAACAGAACCTTTTCCCTCTATGGGAAAACTGACATCATCCACCGCAACTACAAGGTTTTCACCCTCTAAAGGAGTATAATTTAGAAACAGCTCCCTATCTTTACTAAAATGATGAGATGCTGCCGTATCGAAAGCCCAGCAGCTATCATCATCATTGAAACTGCTGTAATGCAACTGAGCTAAATAGTGAAAAGATTGAGGGGACTTTTTAAGTTTACCTTTGTCGCGGGGAACAGTGTCATTAACATTCTTTCCCTCATGGTTCAATTTCACGCGGCAGTCCTTTTTAAAATGACCTGGACGATTACATCTAAAACAGATAATAGTTCTTTTTGAAGGAAGCTTTTTACTCTTGTACTGCACGTTTTGTACTTCCAAGGCAAGCTCAGTCCTTCTATCATCTGCCCTCAAGTTCAACCTTGTTTCTTCAGATATCAGTGCTGAAATTATACCACGGAAATTGAAGTCCTTATCTGGCCACCTTAATATGAATTGAACCATGGACTCAAACTTATGAGGAAGAAATCTCAAAACCTGAAAACAAACATAATTTTCCGGAACAGGCTGTCCTATATCATTCAACTGATCCACTATCTGAGAAAGTCGCGAAGAATACTGGTTAATTGTTTCACCCTGATTTATTACACACTGACATAATTTTGAATATAACTGCATATGCCTGGCCCTGGAGTCTGATATAAAAGTATCTTTTAACAATTTCCATGCCTCAACTGGGCAAACACAATCATTTATAATATTTCTGTACTCTGGGGAAATATGCAAATATAATGTAGCTAGTGCTGTACGAGAACGACTTTTAAATGACTCAATATCTTTTGCTGTTATATTATCTCCTAACACAGGCAACTTTTCAGTACCATTTACTATATCCCAACAATTTTTATCCAAGAGGATAAACTTTACATCCTTAACCCATGTTGCATAATTATCTGCATTAAGTTTTTCAATAGCAGGCAATATATTAACCGCCATTTTGAAAAAAACGATCTTACTTTGCTAAATTCAAATAAAATTCAAACAGAAAAAAGGGTTACAAACAAAAAAAGGCTGGTAGGAAAAATCAAAGTTAAAACTAATATAAATTTTGTTTACATAATACCATGCCCATAACCCAATGTTGGAAAAATTTAAATTCCATTTTAAATTTAGTAGCAGATATATTAATTGCATAAGTGGAAGCCAGATTTTTGTTGTTTTAAAAAAATACTGTTTGATTAAAATGATTTAGCAATTAAAACAGAATCATATTTTAACAACAAACACATTTATTTGAACTCAAAAACGTAACAAAAAGGTTAGAGTTTAGATAATGAGCAACATGAGAATAAAGGATTTAACATTTAGGAATATATACATATATTGCTAGGCAACTTCAATAAACAAAGACATGACATTTTCAAACTTAAAAAAAACGATATTTAAATGTCAATTTGTAACATTATATCGTTCTAACACTAGCACTAATTCAAAATAATTTTAAACAATACTTAATCAGATTAACTCCAGGAAACCAGGGCAGCAAAAATTGAAAAGCATCTTTTATAAAACTACATATTAATTCACGACCAGCGTGAAAAAGAAATGAAATCGCCAACTCGGCGTTTCAAAATAAAAAACTGCTTTAACAGCACTAAACCATCTCTAAAGAGATGCAAGAGGCAAGAGAGAGAGAACAAACGTTCACTACAGCTTTTATACTGATCAAGAGAGACTACCAACGGCAGACAGTAAACGTCATAACAAATCAGCGTCTACCACGATAGTCAAAACACGGGAGAGCCCGAAGATTGACAGTGACGTCAAACGCATCGGTCAATAACCTACTTCCGGCAGACATACGGAAGTAGCGATAAGCAAAAAACTCCCGGTCGAAATACCGGAGGAACGTAAGCAAACGATGTCTATATTTATTAGTGCTAGCAGAAAGTTTTAATGGCTTAAAGATAAACTGTGAAACTAACCAGCTGTTCAAGTAAACAAGCTGGAAAACTGTAAGTAAAGATTAGATAAATTAATTTATAACTATATTTAAGTAAACAATTAATGAAATTCTAAACGTTCATTTATAATTAGCAAAGTTAAAGGCTATTTAACACAGCAAGTTTAAAAAAAACAAAAAAACAATTAAGTTAAAGGAAAAGTGATTAAACTTAAAAATTTTTGAAACAGCATGGCAAAAACATTAAAAATCCTAACAATAATGCACCTTACTACACGGCGTCTGTGGTAATAGTGTATTCACTTCAAATTGTCAAAATTTCCTATCCATTCCCATGAGAACCTATAATTCTGTAAGTAATCATATCTTTTTTCACTTTAAGTTAAATAACACAAAGGATTTAACTTAAAGTGAAAAAAGATTTCTTTTTTACCAGACGTGTAAATAGTCCAAATCGGGATCCGCTCGAAAATGCTTCATCTATAAAAAGGTGGGGGTGAGGATTAGAAATTTGCAGCCTATAACTCTGCTAGAACTGGAAAAAATTATTTGTGATATTTGGCACATTAAAATTTCTGAGATTTATATTAAAACACTGTATAAAACTATGCCATTGTTCATTAAAGCAGTAATTCCATATAAAGACGGAATTAACACAATGCAGAATACATATTTTTAATAAAAAATTGCTTAGATCTAACAAATAAATATTTTTATTTCATATATTAAAATATAACTTGTTTATTTCATATAATAAATCATAATAGAATACAAAGTGTATGGTTATTACATTATGTTCCAAAAGAAAATTTTATGCAGATTTTTAAAAAGTACTTCGTAGAGTGCAATAAAGCGAATTATTAAATCGAAAATGTACATAGGTATCATTTCATACCTTTGGTATTATGCAAACAAGACAGTTTTATTTGTTTCAAACATTAATTTTAAAGTTATTACAAATAAAAAGGGTATAAGTCATTTTTTCTGAAGTGCAGCTTTTTTTTTTTTCTTTTTTTGTCGCGTAGTGTATATTTTCTCAGGAGAAAATAATATGAAAACGGAAATAACAAATCTACTGAAACAATAAACTAAGAGCTGTTTCTATAGATTTGTGATTTCCATTTTATAAGAGCTGTATTACATAAAAAAGCACCATAGAACTGGCATTTAAAAGTAATAAGCACATAACTTTGAATAAACACCATTAAGTGGAAGAACTCGCATCAATCATGCTTTGTTTGCAGCACCCGTGCCTACTTTGTTCACCTGACGAAGGGTCGTGTGTTCTTTCTAACCGAAACAATTGTTCAGAGTTTATTGTATTTTATGGTGTTTATTCAAAGTTTTGTAATTATTACTTGTGCATACTTGTTCGCCTGACGAAGGGTCGGGTCTTCTTTCGACCTGAAACAATTGTTGCGAGTTCTTGCGTTTTATATTGTTAGTTCCCCATCATGCTACAGGTATGGTGAACTTAGGTAACTGTTAAAATTTTGCACCTCGGTTTTTTGATTTTTTTTTTACACGTTTTCTGGTGTGAGGGACACGAAAATGACAAAATTTTCATGGTGTCTGTTAGTTTATTAGTCCGTTAGTATGTTAGTCTGTGTACACGATATCTCAGAGATGATGATCGCAGAGAGGCCGCAGATGATCGCAAAGAGGTCAGACAAGTTTTGAAATATTAATTATGACACTGGCAAGAACCCTATTCATTTGCAACGTTCGGATTGAAAAACTTCGTAAGTTATTAGAAATTTACGATTTTCTTAACATGGGCAAACAGGTTAAAATTTCACTTATACGTGCATTAAATGGAAAATTTTTACTGTAAAATTATAAGACTAGTTTTAAAATATCAGTTTTGATGCCGGAATGGACATCATCAACTATAAACATGCTACTTTGAAACTTTCGCAAGTTCTTGGAAATTTACGAATTTCTTAACATGGCAAATTAAGGCAAAATTTCACATACACTTCCATCTCGAGGGATATTTTCAACGTAAAGATGTCAGACTACATTTGAAGTATTATTTAGAATACTGGCATGAATAACATAGACTATGAATTTTTTAATTTAAAAAAATCGTAAGTTATTAGTAATTTACGATTTACTTAACATGGTAGAATAGGACAAAATTGAGCATAAACATCTATTTTGAGGATCATAAATATATCAGGCAATTTCAAAATAACATTTATAATAATAATTTATTTTTTCACTTTTTTACTTCAGGCGCCAATAAAGGATTGCCTTAGCACTGAAAGATTTATAAATGTATCTGTCTGTGTTTATTAACATCATCATTAAATCGTAATCGAAGGGCGCCATTTTATTATCATGTTGCAATTTCAAATTACTTCCTCACCTCCCTCCTCCTCTTTTCCACGTAATTTAAAAAAGATCTGGTCTTCATTCATTATCACAATACAATTCAAAGCGTATATTTATTAAAAGTCAATATTTTACTACTTTATGGTGCTTTTATTCTGTGTTAAAATCATCAAAGAATGCTACTTTTAATTTACAATTTAATATGCATATATGCCTTAAAAAAGAGAAAGCCAAAAATCAGTTTATGATTTACGCATTTACGCTTTTTTTTTATGTTTTTGTGCAGTGTTTTAAATTTTTTGGCGGCCCTACTTTTTCGGCGGCCCTAACCGCTTAGGTTCGCCTAATGGTAAAGTGGGCCCTGCAACAGAGATACACAAAGATCAATTGTTAAAAACTTGATTTTATAATTCAAGGGACCTTAAAACATGTAATTATATTAAAAAAAAAAAAAAAAAAAAAAAAAAAAAAATTGAAAATTTAACTTAAGAAATACTTTGTCTATCGTGTAGGTATGAGAAATTAATTTTCATTGCTGAGAAGTTTTTCTGGACATAATAAAGTATAATGAAGCACGTCCAACAATTACATTCAACAAAAATGAATGTTTTCTTTTAATTATTGGTAGTCCTGTATATTGTCTATAAATTATGTATACACCCATTGAGTACTTAAATATAGCCCTATACTGAAAACGCATACTACAACCTGAAATGCACTTCCAGCAATTTCCAATTACAGCCACAATATATTTCAATTTTTTGGGTTAGTCCCTGTAAACGCGAATAATAATAGATTTTCATAACATATTCTACACAAAACATGCTTTTATGATTTTTTTTAAGGTTCATTTTATGTTGCTTAGTGAAGTCTGTAGACATTAAACTGTAGCTATCAGAAATTTCGCTTATAGATGTAATGTATTTAAATTCTCTTTGATGTTGTATAGGAATAGTTAGCTTGATCTCAACGAAAAGTTTAGTGTACCAACCCTGTATGATACAGAATTAGAATACCCAGTTTAGACTTCTTGCTTCTATTTGTTTTTGAGATATGCTGCTAACAGACACGCGCGCACGTACATACACACACATACTACATCACCGTAAAAACAGCAAAAATGAACACATGAGGTCTCAAATCTCAAAACGTATAGATTTTGTCGAAATTTTTCATGATTACAGTACCTTTCTTACAAATGTATATTCAAGTAAAAAGGGCGCAAAGTTCATTATGTGACTATCGGAAAATAACATTTTCAGGATCTATATTTAAAAAAATTTCAATGTGAAAATGAACCCTTACTTGTAAAATAATTTTGCCCTGAAAAAAGCTGAAACAGAAAAAATAATATGCAAAATAAAAAGTCAATTTTTTTACAGCTTACGTCTGTTATGTAAGACGTAGAAAAGGGATAAATATGTTGTATACTTCCTTTTCAAAAATACCACAAAGTTATTATTTTTCTTGTGATGATATATTTTTTTCCTCCCTTAATTTAAAACAATATCTAATTTATAAAGTGTCATTATTGCTATAAAATACATTGAAGGTTAAACAGTATAAAGGGTAACTATATTTGAAAATTGTTTTATAATCTACATGATTTGCATTATTTTTCTCTTTTGTTTAACCTTACTTAATTTGTTTATTGAATAAACAGTTATTATCCATTAGTTTAAGATTTTGATAAATGTTGGTGTGACAAGTTACAACTTAAAATCATTAAATAATTCCCAATTACATTTTCAGAGAAAAACAGACATAATTCGTTTGTAGATACCAGGAACTGAGCATTCTTTTTGGTTTTTACCATACTGAAAAATATACACAAAACGACTGAACTTAGCATTAAAGTAGCTTTAAAGCCCCCCCCCCTCTTTTTTTTTTTCAGAGAAACTGAAATTTGACTCATATTCATTCATATATACAGGCTTGCTACACAAATCAGGAGAAAAAATTCCCTGAGTTTTCCCTGTCCCTTTTAGAAGTAAAATAGATGACACGCAATCATGCAGCCTTAGAATCTAACATGTTTATAATTGAACATATTTTGGATATTGTAATTTAATTAACTTGCTATAGTTGGGGGAAAATACATAATTAAATCATAATAAAGCACTAAAATTTGTAAAAATATTTGATTATGAAAAAATTTTCCTGTGTTTCTCCAAAAAATTTGAAAATTCCCTGTATTTTCCCTGTTTTTGCAATAAATTTTGAAAATTCCCTGTTTTTTAATAGTTTTTCAAATTCCCTGAGTTTTCCAGGTTTTCCAGGTGCCGTAGCAACCCTGATATATCTTTCTGCATTTTCATATTTGCTTGAATTTTTTTTTTCCTCTGAAAAAAAAAAAAAAAAAATATATATATATATATATAATTTACGCAATAAATTAAAGAATATATATATTTTTGTATTTGAGCATGTCCACATAAAAATTTAGCAAAAATGATCATATTTCATGAAATATTCAATATTTTTACATGTAGTATGCCAAGTTTCCTAAAAAAGATATCATAATGATTTGAAAACTCAGCATGTTAGAAACAAAAATCATAAAAATCTTTGAATTGAAACCTTTATATCTCCAAAAAAATACGCCCTATTGACAAACAAATGAATACAGGTAATTAAACAAAGCTTCATAATAACATGCTACAGGAATACATTGCAAGCATTTTTTTACAGAGTGCTGACAAGATTTCTTTTTTTAATTAATTTCTTACTGGTCCCTTTTATGACTTAGGGACAAAATCTTTACTGAGATGTGGTATAAGATGGCAAGAGTGATTGTGAATTCATGAAAAAATATATGAAATTTTAGTGAGAAAAGAAGTTTTGTATGGGGAGAGAAAATATAATTCAATGCAGGGGATATCCAATCCTCTGATTATGAAAAATATTAATTTTAATTAGGCTTGGCAGTCATATGAAAATGATGTTTTAGTCTAATTTAATAAATTTAACTATAGAAAAACTGGAATTCTGATATTGAAAGTGAAAAAATTACCTGAACACAACCCCCCCCCCTCTCCTGAAGGGCATCGTCCCAGAGAGCACCGCCCCCACTCTTCTAATCGATCAAGGGGAGTGACAGCTTTTGTTAAATGCTGTTAGGGAAAAGAGCAATAAAATCTTGTTTAAGTGTTGGAGACAATTTTCAACACTGTTGGACTGTTACAACTTTATTTGTAAGGTAAAACAGAAATGGAGACGCACAATGTCACTTAATCCTGTGATACTTTTATTTTTGAAAAACATAATTTCATTAAAATGTTTTACACTATCATTCTTTACAGAAAATTTTGGAAATGTTCGCCACCATTTTGAATACAAACATGAACATGCCAAAGCAAGTTTTTTGACACACTTTGCAGCATTGTTGGTGTTATTGATGGAGATGTTAGGGTAATTCCATTTTAAATCAACAAATTTTCAAAAAAGTTGTTGCATGACAATTTTTGATTTTGATGAAAATTTGCATGTGCTTTCCCCATACCTTTTTGACCACAAAAATATATTTTTTTTATTTAAAAAAAAATTACCCTTTGATATGAAGGCTATTTTTGTCGTTGCCAACAGCAAAAATTAGATATTTTGATGCTTTGCTTTATGAACTATAACTTTTTTCCTATCAAAGCTATCAAACTCTACTATAGCTCATTGGAAAGCTAAAAAAAAGATCTTTTTCCATATGGTATCAATAAATTTGAGATTTAAAAATAAAGGTTATTTTTTCAAGGTCAAAGTTTGCGATGCAAAATTAATTTTTTGCCACTTTTGAAAATTAAAAAACCTATGAAGGGCTTGGAATAACAAGCCCTCTTTTTTTTCTTATATACATATATAAGGTTGCTTATTGTATTAAAAAGTTTGGCTTGTTACTCTGCCCCCTTCACAAGATACGACCCCCCCGAAGTTGCAAATTTTTTTAAAAAATCCAATTTTCAATGCTAAAAAAATGCATGTGGGGGGCAAGGTAAATTTTTTTTTACTTGTGTGATTTTAAGTACTTCATACCATCTTTCAAACAAAAAAAAAAAATTACTTTGTGATTCAAAGGTGTTTGGCAGCTATAAGGGTCTGAATTTTCAAATAATCACACTAAAACCATCCAATTTTTTCATGTACTTTTTTTTGGAAACATGTCATTTATTATTATTATTTTTTATTTGATGGACTTAGATTGACCTCACAAATAAGAATATATCATATTCCTACTTTTCCTCATTTATAGTAATCTATTTGCCAGTTAAAAGCAAGAATAGACAGATTTCAACTTGTCCAGCCTTGCTCCCACATGTATAGAACAGTTCCCTTTAGGCAAACAGTACCTACCTGTGGTAGGAACTGTGCCAATGACAAGGCTGCTTGAATATTATTGGATACAATTTGACCAATAATATAGGGTAAGACAAATGATCTGCCTGCCAATGATGTCACATGGAACTGCTTTATAACTTAGTTGTTTCTTTAACTCTGAAAGGAGTAGGTTGCTGGGAAGTGTTCTTGCTGTAAAATCTTGTAAATTTTTGTCTTTCATGTAGGTTTTTTCATTTCAAGGTCAAGAAATATACATATTTACAGAATATTTTGGTGAATAACTGTCCCTGTTGAAGGTAAAAAAATAAATTATTTTTTAGAATTCTTAAATATAAGTTTGTTTTTCTGCATATAAAGAGTAAATGAATTATGGATAACTCTAAATGCTCCATAGGAATTTTTATGAAAGATAATTGTAACATTTCTTGAGGAAAAAGTTCTTGAGGAAAGATATAAAACAGCACTCAGGGGTCGATCCAGGCAAAAATCGGGTCCTCTTTCTTGCCCCTTCACAAAATTCAAATCCATAAAAGAGGACCCTTCACAAAATTCAAATCCATAAAAGAGGACCTTTCACAAAATTCAAATCTATAAAAGAGGACCCTTCACAAGATTTTGTTTTACAAAAGTAATCTTTTTATAAAATATTTCCATGTTCTCAGTATTATTTTTAATTAATTGGTTCAATGAAACTATGTTAATTTGATTTTAAACATTATTAAGAATGACTGTTAAAATGGAAGGTTTTATACACAATTATATATATATATATATACACAAAAATAAATAAAAATTTCACAAAAATATTTTGTTTTTCACAAAAAGGGGACCCAAAAATTAAAACCTGGATCGACCCCTGGCACTATCATTACCCCAAACTCGGTCTTTCCACAGCTACATTCCACTCAACAGAAATATCATTCATGCCAGACGTACATCATTTTCTTTAGATTTTACAACCTTTCATGTCATCAAAGACGAACCTATCAACCTTAGATTATCCACACCAACAACCCGACCAAAGTTGTCCGATTATGTTTGTTGCGTATATGATGGTGACTGGTGGCTAGGAGAAGTGGTGGAAATAAAGGTATTTGATGTCGAAGAAGAATACAGGATCCACTTTTTTCATCCTAAAGGACCTGGAACATCGTTTAAAAAATCAAGTCATGATAACCAAACTTGGGTTCGGTTTCAAGATATTTTGAAAATCCTGACTGCGTCAGAACTATGGTCAGCACAGGGAAGAGGTCATAATATCACACCTGTGATGAGTGAACATTTGTCAACTCTTCTCTATGAGACAATAAACCACTGAACAAAAAAGTTTTACATGTTTTGAGAGGTAAGTTAAATTCTATATACCAAGATGTTAGAAACCTTAAATTAGCTTATCAAAGTTTAAATGTGTTCTTTGACAACTCTTCTTAGTCTTTTTAGTTGTTTTCACCATTTAAAACTAACAATTAAGTAAAAAATAACTTTTCACTAACACCTAAGATTAAGAAGTATGAAAATAATTGCGTTGTTTCAGTATAATTATTTGAAAATTTAGACCCTTATAGCTGCCAAACGCCTTTGAATAACAAAGTAACTTTTTTTTTGTTTGAAAGATGGTAAGAAGTACTTAAAATCACACAAGTAAAAAAAAATCTACCTTGCCCCCCACATGCATTTTTTTAGCATTGAAAATTGGATTTTTTAGAAAATTTGCAACTTTGGGGGGTCGTATCTTGTGAAGGGGGCTGAATAACAAGCCAAACTTTTTAATACAATAAGCAACCATATATATGTATATAAGAAAAAAAAGAGGGCTTGTTATTCCAAGCCCTTCATAGGTTTTTTAATTTTCAAAAGTGGCAAAAAATTAATTTTGCATCACAAACTTTGACCTTGAAAAAATAACTTTTGCTTTTAAATCTCAAATTTATTGATACCATATGGAAAAAGATCTTTTTTTTAGCTTTCCAATGAGCTATAGTTGAGCTTGATAGCTTTTATAGAAAAAAGTTATAGTTCATAACGCAAAGCATCAAAATATCCAATTTTCGCTGTTGGCAACGACAAAAATAGCCTACATATCGAAGGGTAAATTTTTTTTAAATAAAAAAAATATATTTTTGTGGTCTAAAAGGTATGGGGAAAGCATGTGCAAATTGTCATCAAAATCAAAAATGGTGTTGCACACCCCATTTGTTGATTTAAAATGGAATGACTCGTTATGATTTGTTTTAATCCACTGATGTTTGCAAGACATCTCTGAAAAATCCTACCTATGAGATAACCCCACAGAAAAAAAAAAAAAAAAATCTAACGGGGTAGGAATGATAATAAAAATAATTTGAATTAAACTATGTTTTTCAAAAATAAAATTATCACAGGATTATGTAATATCGTGCATCTCCATTTCTGTTTTACCACACAAATAAAGTTGTGACAGTCCAACAGTGTTAGAAATTGTCTCCCACACTTAAACAAGGTTCAAACAATTATACTTGAGTGATAGAATAGTTGCCACATCCATGAGATTTAGAAGTAATAAGAATGGGTAATCTTTTAAACTGATCACCCTGTATATATATATTAAAATAAAAACTAATTAAAATATTATGTAGAAATGTATATTCTAATTGAAGAATAATTTAATTATTAAAAATATGACTTTTTAAAAATTAAATTAGTTGAAATTGCTTTATACTATTGTTCGGGCTTTTAATTGAAAATTCTATTTCAAAATGCTCTTAAACATAAAAAGATTTTTTTTCGCTATTCATTATAGAAATAGGGAGCTAATTAAAATTATTTAATTTAAAAGATCAAATTACAAAAATAATTTAATTACTAAAATATAAATTTTATAATAAATTTTGCTGAGATTCCCAAAACTACTGTTTGGACTTTTAATTGAAAAGCCTACTTCAAGATATTTTTAATATAAAATATATATATATATATATTCTTTTTTTCTATGAATGACTAAATAAATAAATAAATAAAAACTGGTTAAAAATCTTTTAATAAAATAATTTAATTATAAATATATAGAGGTCAAGATTCACGGTCGCCACTCACCACGTGGTGACCTAATTTGAAAAAGTGGCGATCCAAAAAATTTGCTGTAATCGGCAATTTGAGGAAATCTGTGATTCCCCCCCCCCACCTTTAATTTGCAGAATTTTGCAAATTAACTTCTTCTGCTTTTAAAAAAGTTGCACATACCGTTCGTTTTAAAAAACAAAACCCCATTAACGGTCGGTGATTAAATTCGCTATGAAAGCCACCCAATTCCCAATCTTTCTCCATCCACAACATAAATATCCATATTCATTTTAAACTTGCTTAATGAGATTCTAGAACCTATAAAGAAATAGAATTGTTAAATATTTCTCGCTCATGTAATTATTTTTTACCCTTCCTTCCATTTTCTTATCTCCAACTAGCGATCGGAGATCAAATGTTCTGCAGAATTCTTTCATTTCCCAATCTTTCTCCTTCCATAACACAAATGTCAATATTCATTTTAAACTTGCTTTGTTAGATTCTAGAAGTGGAACTGAAAGAGATTTCCTACCCATGTAATTATTTTTTTACTCTCCCCCCACCTTTCCACATCTACAGATAGTGATCAGTGATTGATTCTAGAAACAATAGAGAGATAGAAGTGCTCAATATTTCTCACATATGTAATTATTTTTAGACTTCATTACTAAACTTGATAAATCTACTTATTTTTCTTCAATTAAATTAAGTATTTAATATCTATACCAAATGTGTTAACAAGGGAAAAAATGTAGACTAAATTTTTCAGGTAGGAAATTTTTTTCTAAATCAATTTAAGAAAATTAATAATCAGTTGTTTTTATGCATATTAGAAACTGATAATTAGCTACTGTTTCTCTTTTTAATATTTATGATTAATGTAATAAATAAAAATCATATTCTATATTTGTTTGATTTTTTTTTTTTTTTCATGGAATTTTAACAAGGTTTTATGTGGCTATAAAGTTATTGAAGTTATATTAAAAGAAAAAAAAAAAAATGTGCGAATGAAAAAATCCTGAAAATGTTTAATATAGATAAAAGCTATGAATATATATATAACTGTTTAGGTAGTCAATTTATTAAAAGTGACATTATCAATGTTCAATTAATTAACCAAACAATCATGTTAGCAAAAAAATTTCAGCTAATTTCTAATTTTATCAATTGCATGTCTGTAAATAAAATTAAATCTCAGATGATATGCCAAAACAGACTTTTTGCTGCCCACCTCCCTTCCCCCAGACTCAAAATAATTTCGTAACCACATCTATTTTATGTTTGGAGATAGAGGTGTCACACTAGGCGAAATTTATTAAATGAATCATTTTTTTTTTATTTCTTTTTCAATAAGACAAAGTAAATATTCTTGAAAAACTTGAATTGTGTATGAGAAATAACATTATTTTGTTAGTGTGTCATCATTATAGCCTGCTGTTTTCTATATCAAAATGAAATTAATACTTAACTTATGAAAGTCCATATATTTTTCTCATTACTAAAACTTTAAAATCTTCTTTCTAATAATATAGTTATTAATAGCATTTAAAAGCTGCATTACATGCTACTCACTCATAAGACACTAATATGAATAAAATAACAAACACTCAAAGGAAATTCAGACGAGGTCATATCTTCTCTCAAAAGCCAAATCATTTTTCAATGATTTGGTTTCTCAGCCTATTTTGTCTTTCTACCATCCCCTTTAATTTCAAATACTTATTTTCAAACAATATTTAAAGATATATAAAGAACACTTTAAAACACTTATAAAAATTTATTAAAAATTGTTCACAAAGCTTTTCGCTACAACTTTGTAGCATCTTCAGGTAATTTACTACACAAGAAAAAAGTAGACAGCATTATATATAACAAAGTAATTTGATACGGTTATAGTCAAAAGAAAAAAAAAAAGTAGCGTGTACACAATCAATGATAATGGAGTTATCATTGTGTACACGCTACTTTTTTTTTCCTTTTGACTATAACCATATGAAATTGCATTGTTATATATAATGCTGTCTGCTTTTTTCTTGTATAATAAATTACCTGAAGATGCTACTAAGTTGTAGCGAAAAGCTTTGTGAATAATTTTTAATAAATTTTTATACATGTTTTAAAGTGTTTTTTATATATATTTATTACTATGTTAACACATGAATTCAATTCAAATTTTAAACTTTTAAAAGTTTTTAATTTTAATAATATTTAAAGTTTTTTTCTTTTAATCATTGGAAATGCATAATTTTTTTTATTATTAAAATGATACAATAAAGGTCACTATTTCTTAATTTTCCGACCACATCATCTGTGTTTTATGCCTTTTATGTGTAATGCATATATATTTTTTAATGTGTGTGAATACCATGAGTAACGTCGACTCACGAGTGGCCACTGGCCACTTATAAAAATTGTAAGTCTTGACCTCTATAAATATATATTTTCTGAATAATTGAATTAGTTTAATATTACTGTTTAGGCTTTTAATTGAAAAACCTATTTCAAAATGATTTTAATTAGGAAAATGTTTTTTTTTCGATCAATGATTATCGAAAAATGATGTAATTAAATTTAAATAATCTAATTGCTACAACTATTTCTATATTAAAATATATACAATTTTAATATTTAAATTAGCCCAATACCCCTGTTTAGGCTATTAATACAAAAATCTATTTCAAAAGATATCCCCCTAGAAATTCAATAAAATGTTTACAATTAAAAGAGTCACATTTTTTTGTTACCCATCTGCAGGAATATGCTTATGAAGAAGCTGGTTCTTTCTCTTTTTCTTCTTTTTTAAACCTTGAGTGCTAAGAACTCTTTTCTCGATAAAATAAAGTTGTTTATTTCAGACATTGCAGCAGTAGGATGATTTTAGGAACATAATTAGGTATGATGGGGAGAATATACAGGTGCAAGCATGGCACCTAAAATTGTAATTTTAGGTGTCAAAACAAAAAACTTGGTTGCAAAACATGAATATTGACCACTTACTTCTAGCCCTGAATAAAAAGAAAGTGATAATAAACTTGTGTTATACTATCAAAATGAAAGTGAATACTTTAAAACACTAAAGCATTTCAAAACTGTAGTGAATAATCTTGGGCAAAATCAACAGATAATCATTTTTTTTTTAATGAATAAAATGCACACATACATAATATAAGTGCTTTTAATTGAAAAACCTATTTCAAAATGCTGTTAATTAGGAAAATGTTTTTTTTTTTTTTTTTTTTTTTTTTATCAATGATTATCGAAAAATAATGTAATTAAATGTCCTCAACATTATATATATATACTATATAAAAACAAACAAATAAAATAAACCCTTACTAATATTTATTCACATAATTTCTTTTATACATTTATATATACAAAACAATTTAATACAAATATTCTAAATGAATATATCATAAAGCTGCATTAGATAAATACCTATTAGCTAAATATACACATGCAATAATATTTAATTATATTTTTTATGGTTGTATATCATTAATGTAGATAGAATTTTGGCTCAACAATACATAAAACAGTAATGGAATACATCCTTTTCTTTCCTTTTTAAGAGAATCACAAAAATTGAATTATGGCTAATGATATAATAGATTTTGACTGATGTTTTATATCAAGTGAAAATGTTTTAGAAATTAGGATGGGATATATCACCAATGAACCAGTGATTTTTTTTTTTTTTTTACCAAATGGGACTTTTTGTGGTAACCCTAAGAGTTTTAACTGGTCAAAAGACAAAGAAGAGAAACTATTACACAATTTTCTCTTTATTGAGTTGAAAAATGATAAAATCTTTTTATTTGTAAAATAATAATAAAAATAAGGTGACCAAACGTCCTCGAATTTCGACCTATGTCCTCACCAATTTGAAAATCATCTGAGGACAAATGTTCTCGAATTTACAAATTTGTCCTCAAATTAAAGCATAATTTAGCTCTGTCCTCCTCAAATGGCCTTTCAATTTGAGGAAACTGCGATGATTTGTCCTCAAATTAGGTTTAAAAAATTTGGTTGCCTTAAATAAAAGTGTAGTGTATGTCAAGTATTGCAAATAAAAACCATTCTTACTTATATTTACAATAACATATAAGAAGCAATGTTTGAAAATAGAGAGTAAAATCCCATTTTTAACACAGTAATACGGATTTCTGTAAGCAAAATTTTGTAATAACTATCAAAATTAAATTAAAGTTAACATTTTTATATTATCTTCCTTTATGACTATTGTAGTGCTTTAGAAGAAAATAATACAAAACGAGATTGTTAATACATAATAGGAAATTTATCTATTATTTCAGAATTTTCTTATTCTCAAATTCTTCTTAATGGAATGACAAGCATCCTCAAATGAAGACAGGCTTTAATTTTAAAACTAACAGAAGAGTTACTACTTACAAAACTTTGAATAAACACTATAAAATGCAATAAACTCGCAACAATTGTTTTGGGTCGAAAGAACACTCGACCCTTCATCATTGTGCTGCTGCCTACTTTGTTCGCCTGATGAAGGGTTGTGTGCTCTTTCGACCCGAAACAATTGTTGCGAGTTTATTACATTTTATAGTTTTTAGTTTTGTAAGTAATAATTTAAAACACTAGTTCTGAGGTGCTTTCTTTTATAACAGAAGAGTTGTTTGAACTGAATATATTTTACTCTCAGTAGTCCATATCATATCAATTTGAAATATTCAGCAAATTAGATTTAGTAGAATTTATCTGATTATTAATGGGTTAATATATACTTTGAATGATAAATTATTAAGATGAAAATGAAGTATCACAATAAATGATAAATGCTATGATTCTTTAAAACATACTTATAAGAAATAATAGTTGCAACTTCATATTAAATTTTATACTTATGAAAGCATGTATAACCGAAAAACAAACCTTGACATTAGTTTTTGTCATAAACGCCCATACATAACACCACCAATAAAACCAACACACACACACACACAAAAAAAAAAAAAAATGAGTACAATAAAAACAAAAATGAAAAAACAAAATAGCTGGGGGAAAAAAAAAGGAAATATTCACTTTTAAAAAGATGCCTTAAATATGACATGCAAATATCACATAATACTGATGATTAAATGTATCACATTTAACAGTTATTAATATTAATGAAAAAGTAAGTTAATAGTAGTTCAGATTTCAGAATAATTTAATTTGTGTTTCATTTTTCAGTGTCGAAATCTCATGAATAGAATATAAAATAAACCAATAAACTTTAAATTTAATTAAATACAAAAATTATAATATCCAGAAATAAAAACTATTCATTTACATCAGCGGTAGTCAACTTGGTCCCTACCACCCACTATAGTTCTTTTCCCTAGCAGAGTTGGTTCAAGGCCACGGAATTTCTCTCTTCTGCGGAGAGGGACATCACATGCTGAATTCCATCCAGAGAGATGTCGTTGTTTCTTCAGTAATCTAGCAACGGATGGGAGAAGTGAAATCATAGTTCATCTCAGCATGGCCTTGACACGACAGCCTAAAGGAAATATGAGTATAGTGATCATTTCAACTTTTATGGTGGGCAATAGAGGTTTTTTCCAATGCTGAAGCATTTTCCTCTTTATTTATATATTTTTTTTCCTTTTAAAAAACATTGAAATGAAAAAATGCATTATTATTAAATCCATTAATTTGCTGCAATTCTATTTTATAAAGTTACTTCTCTAGTTTATAAATAATTTTTTGTGGAATTAGTGGGCAGTTAGAAAATTTTACTACTAATAGATAATACAAAGCGGGTGGTGAGGTAAGTATAAAAATGTTGACTACTACTGATTTACACTATAATTGAAATTTTGCCCCATGAAAGCATATAAGATTAGTGGTACAATGGTGCCCACATGTCTACTTTTTAAAAATTTAATGAAGAGTTAAGCAACTTTTATTATTTTGGCCTGTTGTTGTAATATATGGTGTTTGTGTTTTGAATTAGTTTACTCTGTAGCCGGTGGAGAGCGATTATTTTGCACATTAGCAAGGACCTTCAGAGGATCAGTACAGTAGTTAATTAATGTCATATCTTACAACAGAATTTTAATATACATCATTAGTGAGAGATAGTAATAGTGCTGATTAAGCTAATTTGGTAGGATACAGCTCTTATCGAAGCTTTTAAAATCATTTACATTTATATAATGGCCCTTTCCAATATTTTAAGGGTTGAGAGGCTTTTTAGATACTTTTCTCTATAGCTTTCATGGTATAATTTTATAGCAATTTTTTTTTTTTTTTTTTTTTTTTTAAAGACTCGCCCCTAGGGATTGCTTAGAGACATGTTAATACAATTTTGATCCTCCATGGAGAGGATGGCTCCTCACTTTGGAAAAAAAAAAAGATATATATACAATACAAGTGGTAGTTTACTTTCATGATTAGAAATTCATGAGTAGAAAGTATGCAAAAAAATAGCAGATGTGAAATGAGAAGAGTAAATGATGCCTACTGAGTTCCACTCAGTTGTACTTTTATTCTAGAGTCAGCACTAGAAAGATGATTCCCTCTGAGCAACAAAAACTTATTATACCCGCTGTAAACTGACCCTGTTTTAATATTTATAGCTACACTTCTTTAAATGTTGAATCTTATTAAATTTGACGTTCAACAGCAATGAGGGATGTGGGGAGGGATTATACTAAAGCTGTTCCAATTTATACATTTAATATAATTCATCCACTTCTTCACTTAACTTCATTTTTAACATAATTACATGACATATTATAGTACATACAGCTGTATTAACCAAATCAAATATATGATTTTTTTTTTATATATTTAAACATTTAAGCAAGCTATCCTCAAAAGTTGTTCCAAATTATAATAGTGATAAGTTAGCAATACTTAAAAAATTACAGATAGATGAACACCACATGATAAAAAATGACATTGATACACCAAATTACCATCATATGAAGCACAAATGTAACTTTACAATTTTCTATGATTAAAAAACAACATTAGAAACATTTCCAACCCAAAAGAGTATGAAAAATGAATTAAAAGAAAAAAGGTCAAATTTATTAGTAAACTACCCTTTATGTTCCAAGGTTTTTAATGGTTTTGACGTCTTCGAAGAGCTCTTTGCTTGTCAAATCTTAATTCCATTTCTTCTAGAACTTTGGGTGTGTATCGCACAACAAGCTTAACAGTTCCTTGTGCTGCTTTTAAAAGTTCAACAGCTTTCTCGTGATTTTCGCCTTCAACGCTCACACCATTCACAGATAATAATTGATCGCCTCTTTTCAAACCGCCATGTCTGTCTGCTACACCACCAGGTATAATTCGAGATATATATATAGGTGAATTCTGTTCTCGACCTCCCATGACATTAAATCCCAATCCTTCATCAGTTTTTGGAAGTTCTACAACTCTTGGATGGGCGTGCCCCTCACTAGCAGCGAATGCAGCAACTGTAGCCTTTGCAGTAGCACTAGCTCTAATATCAGGGCTTCCAGAAATGTCTACAGTTTCATAAACATGTTCATAAACTTCTCTTACTGCAGTACAAAAATCACTTTGTAACACCTTTTGTAAAGCAGCTAACTTTTGATTGGGTAATTCTCCACTTTTTTGCAATTTTTCAAGTAGTTCAATAGCTCTTTTGACATCCCTTTCGAGTGTTAAAGGATCAGCAACAGAAGCCATTAGTAATTTTTGTCTTTACAAACAGCAAATTAAAAAAAATTTAATGACGGAAGTAAATATCAGTATGTTGCACAAAACATAAACATTAAATTTATCTAGTGAGTCACAGTTACAGTGAATTTAAATAACATTACATTTCTTATTATTATACAAATAAGAAAAAAAAAGCTTTCAATATATTATGTTAAAATGCAAAAATAGTTATGTTTAAAAATTAAAGTATCATTGATTTAATACTAACTTTTATTCAAGCAAAGGCTTTGATAAAAAAAATTAGAGTGGACACACCCATTTGTGCGGTTATTTTAATTTTACCGTGAGAGTACCTGTCATGTCATTTTGTAAACTTGGAAATTTTATGCAATCATCATGTCGGAGTCCGACAAGGCAGCTTTGATTAATTCATATATTGATAATCAAGTTCCGAAAATTAAAATTCCTACTTGTAACGACAGAGTCTACAAAGATGACTGCATCTACTGTTTTGATACTCCTGTATGTAGGAGCATTTCTTAAATTTATAATGTCAAATAGATATTTAAAGGGCTGTACAATTAAGCCTGAAATTTTGCCGGCATTATGTAATGTTTACATTTTTAAGTTATCAATTTTTTATAGCTGTAACTTACTTAAGTTTTATGATGCACTATAGCTTGGTCTTTCAAAAGAGAATTTATGATAATTCATTGTGTAAATTATTCTATTTTATTAGTTCTGTATTTTATTTTTCTTCAAATGTTTACGGTCTTTGTTTTTTAGGTTGTCCATTTAAATTTTATAACAAAAAGTTTTTAAAATCTTAATTTTGAACTTTATGGAGTAAACCCAATGAATTTTACATTTCCACTTGAAAATTTTATGAAATTTTCAGGGATGAAAGTTGGTCGGTAAAAGTCAGTATTTTTCAGATGGGTAGTATTTTAGGATTTTAGTCAGTAAAGCCAGTATTTTTGGCCAAATTATTTCCAAACTCCCTTTTTTTTTAAATATATATATATATATATATATATATATTTTATTATTCAGAATTAGGTCAAATGAAACATTCATCAATAACATTGCAATCCTAAATTTTGCCAACAAAAAAAAAAAAAAAAACATTTAGAAATTTTATATCAACCGTGAAAATTCATTTCAAATAGTTTGGAGAGTAAGGTTGATTTTTTGTATCAACTATGTGAAAAATGCCAGAGCAGGAAATCGAACCCTGGTCCTCTACTTAACCCCTTGGGTACATTTGACGTCTGAGACACCGACACGTCATTCACTTTTTTTGTTTTTTATTTTTGTTTTGCAATTCTAATTACTTGAAAACATCTTCATACTACATATGTCACCAATATTTTAGAAATAAATTCTTACGTAAAATGTACTGCTTTTACATACTACTCCAAGCAACCAAAAATTATATCTGTTCCACATGCAAATATTTTCTGAAATAAATCCGTACCCAAGGGGTTAATGACAATGTGCAGATGTTCCTCCACTGAGCCCCCCTGGCTAATGGGATCCAGGCATAATATCGCAGGACAAAATCTTGCCGAGCAAAGTATTGTGTCAACTAAAAAAAAAAATACATACATATATCTATTTTGTGTGTGATCTCTGGAGGCGGCCACATAGAACCTTATAAAATATATATCATAGAGTGGGAATATCATTATTTTAACTACATTTAATTTTGAGTTATCATTTGATTTTTACCATTCAAAATGCATTTTAAAATATTTTACATCACTGCTGACATCAAAGCTGAATACTGTTTACAAACCTCAATTAAAAATTATAAAATTAATAAGTACAATTGAATTCATTATGACTAATCTTGACAAAAGTTAATAAACATAATCTTTAAACTCTTTTAAGCGAATGTGCTGTCATGAAATTTTTTATAAGATTACTAATAATTACCAACTCATTCAAATAAAATCTAGAATGAGTAATTTTTTTTTTATTTGTATCAAACACAATCATCACTCACATTATTTTGCTTTCTATTCATTTATGTCAATATTTTATCCTTAACCCCTGGTTGATGTTGAGCTGGTTATCAGCCAGGGTAGCTAAGGGAATAATCACCTGCACATTAAGCAGAGGACCTTGGGTTCAATTTCCGGCTCTCTCATATTTAACATACTTGGTATAAAAAATCAACCTTTGCACTTTAAACTATTTAAAATAAAAAACATTGTTATTTCTTTCGAGTTAAGCACATGCTCTTAAACATTGCACATTTTGTCTTATTGTGCTTTTTTGGTACTTAGTGATATATGCAAACTGGCCAATTACACTGCTCTGCAAAAAAAAAATTGAAATCTGATACCATTCTTACATGCAGATTCTTATGTAAAATGATCTCCTGAATCCGAATGTGACCACCACTTTTCTCAATCACCCACCTTTTTCTAGATACACCCCCAGTAGCAGAAACAGTGCAGCACGGCAGCGAGTGCTGCAGATTGTTTAAAGCTCTACAGATTAATTTAGCAGCTTAAAAAGAAATGCTAAGTTTAAAAACACTTAAATATAATTTACATTATGTCTCTAGATTAATGTATTTGTTGCATGTTCTTCCTTTTTTAGATGTAAATTTTACATAATTTATTAATTGCTATATATTTTTTTTTCTGTCATCTGTCTTCATAAGGCATTTCTGGATTGCAGATAAATTTTGTTTTGCTGCAGACAGAAACAGAAATTTCTGCTACTGGGGATACACCCCTTCCCTCATTTTTATCATTGTTTGGTAATTTAATACCCATCAGTTTGACTTGGAGCGGAACGATGATCGTTTTAACCGTTAAATGTCTTCTGATCCCAGAAGCTACCGAGGTAGATAGTTCTAAAACACGAACATTTGTAGTAAGGAGGGGATTTGTGCCCAGAGAACAAAAGAAAATCAATAAAAACAATCACTTTCTGTTTCTTTTTTTTCAATATTTCTCTTATTTTTTACATATTCCAGCTTCCAGTTTCTTACCAAAACACCCCAAATAATAAAAATTATACAGTGAAATTTTTTTCAAAATGTTGGTAAAGTCTCAAAGCCCTCACAAGAAAGTCTGGCTGATTCCCTGTATGACGTTTGCTTTCAATAAATCCCATGTTAAGTGTTTTGGGCAGTAAAACATGAACGATAAAATCTCCTGCTTTGACACTTATTAAAGGTCATTGCTCTTATCATTGTAGGTGTCAGTCGTTATCTACCTTTAGTTCACGTTTGCGATAAGAGAGTGAACTTTATGGTGTTCTCAACGGTGGTGATCTTTAACACGTGTCAAAGGAGGATGTTATACTGTCCAAAACATTTAATGTGGGAGTTATTGAATGCAAACTTTGTGCAGTGATTCAGTCAAACTTTCTTGCGAGGGCTTCGGGACTTCGCCAACATTTTGAAAAATTTTCGCTGTATAATTTTTATTATTTGGGGTGTTTTGGTAAGAATATGGCAAACTGGAAGCTGGAATATGTAAAAAATAAGAGAAATGTTGCAAAAAAGAAAGAAACAGAAACTGATTGTTTTATTGATTTCCTTTTGTTTTCTGGGCACAAATCCCCTCAAATTTCTTCCTTACGACAAATGTTCGTGTTTTAGAATTTTCTACCTCTGTAGCTCCTCAGGTCAGAAGACATTTAACGGTTAAAATAATCATCGTTCCTCTCCAAACAAACTGATGGGTATAAAATTACCAAACAATGATAAAAATGAGGGAGGGGGTGTATCTAGAAAATGATGGTCATATTCGGATTCAGGAGGTCATTTTACATAGGAATATGCTAAAATGGTGTCAGAGACAATTTTCATGCTGAGCAGTGTTATTTGTGACTATATCCAGAATAATCATTGACTTAAAAAAAATAGCCCATGCTTTGAGAAAGTGACAAATAAAATTAAAGAAACTGCAAAATCTAAAGATTAGACTGTCCAAATGTTGCAAAAATATGTTAAAAGAATAGATCTTCCCCCCCCCCCCCTCCCCTGTTTAAAGAACTAAAAATTTCAACCTAGCAGATGTAGATTAAAAAAATAATAGTATTTGATACAGACCCCCCCCCCTCAAAACTCCCTCTGATAAGATGAACACTTTCATATTGTATTGTCATCGACTATGGAGTAATATCTAAATTTTGTGTAAAATTGGTTTGGCAGAAGTGCATTAAAAATGGACAGCACGATTTGATACAGGCAGAGAGATTTTTGCCCCTGGAACTTGTGCCTGGTCAGATTAGATTCCTAAAAATATTGATGTAATGTATCGTCATTGACTATAGACTCATATACAAAATTTGAGTAAAATCATTTCAGGGAAAATAATTAAAAATTAGTCGCAGAATATGTCACAGGCAGACAGAATTTTCACTGCTGGTAAAATGGATCCTGAATATTCATATATATTGTATTTCACTATAGACTCATGTCTAAAATTTGAGCAAAATCGGTTCTGAAGATGTGCATTAAAAAATAATTGCTAGATTGTACAGGCTGGCTGATATTCACCTCTGGAACCTGCTCCTGGTAAGATAAATCAATGAAATTATTTACATATTATATTACAATCTACTGTGAACGTGTGACACTTTGAGCAAGATAAGTTCGATGGATGGCAGATTTATAGATGACAAAATTTGATTCAGACAGATAGAAAAATGACCAAACTAATTAAATAAAAATGTGTTTAAAAACAAAAAAAGCTTTGGTAAAACTATTATTTTATTTGATTTCTAAACATTTTTCATATCCCCCCCCCTTTTTTTTTTTTTACTTTCTTCTATGTTCAATAGAAGAAAGTATTGGATTCGTAAAAATTTTCGACCTTGGGTTTTTGATGGACTTACACGTTTTGAGAGCTATAGTACACAATTTGACCATTTTTAGAAAATGTCAGTCTGTGTGTGTGTGTGACAAAATTTTGTGGCAACTGTATCTCAGGAACTACTGCACAGAATTTCATACAAATTGGTATGTAGTTGCACCTTGACATAAATTAGTGCCTATCAACTTTTGGTAAAAATTGTCTTACAGGTTACGTTGCCATCCTGCTTTTTCTAAGTTTTTAACATGGGGAAAAAAGACAAAATTTTGTATAAATGTGCATAAAGAGAATTATTTTTTAGAAATCATTATGAAATTTACAAGAATTATTTATAATAGAGATAGTCATCTGGGAAATTTTTTTTGTATGTGTAGGAGCCTCGCCACCCCCCCTGAGGGGGATGTCCCCACTCAAGTGGAGTAAATTTCCATGATGGATATTTTTCAAAAGAGCTCGCCAATACCTTTAAAATGAAAGGTTGAACCTAAAGGGAAAAACTGGGAAATTTCATTAGTGGCCAGTGGCCGGTACTATCAGTTTCATTAGTAGCCACTTAAGTTAGTGGCCACTTTTCACATGATAAGACTATTTCTTTCAGACTGCGAAAAGCATTGTCACCATTTTGCAGTATAATCACCACAAGAAAAATATGAAAATAAGAAATACATATAATAATAAAATTAACACAGGAACACTGAAATTGTAATTACGCTCTTTTTAAAAATCCTAAATTGCACATCCTGAATTAAAATTTGCTTAGGGCTGTAATAATAACAGTAAAAGTTTTTATCTTTCAGATAATTCAGTAGTACTTTTTTTTTTTCAATTTATTTAAGTGAAATAAGCTGTTATCATTCACTGTTCACATTGATATTTTCTAGTAAATGAATCAGCTGATTCATCATCATCACAACCTTTTACATGGTCATGTGTAAGTAAATACAGTTAGCAGTTTTATTATTTTTTTCTTATTTCTAAAGAACATTTTTTTAAATGATTTTATTTCAATACAGTTAAAATATTTCCTCTTAAAAAGTATAGATATGAAAACTTAGCTGCTTCATTAAAAATAATTTACTTAGCTGCCAAATTTGTAGCTTTAAAAATAGGGAGATTTCTAATTTAAAATGGAAAGGGAAAAGGAAGATTTCTACTCAAAAGAAAGCAAGTACAAAATTTTTTGAAAAATACACATTTAAGCCAAATCAAATTTTGATACACACATTTGTCAAATATCTTAAATGGGTTAAATATACACTAAATACTATGGAGATAATAATGGAAAAAGCTTGTGCTTTGCAGGACATTTGATCATTAACTGCTAGTTGAAATGGAGCGTACATGTGTGTGGGGGGGGGGAAGGGGAGATACATCTATATACTTCTTTATAGGTTCTAGAATCTAATCAAGAAAGTTTAAAATGAATATTTACATTTATGTTATGGATGGCGAAAGATTGTAAATCACAAGGCATCAGTGGAGCATGTGATTGCCAATCGTTGGAGGGGGGTGGGGGATTACAAGAATTATGAGTAAAAGATATTAAAAAATTCTACTTCTTTACAGATTCTAGAATCTAATAAAGTAAGTTTAAAATAGATATTTATATTTTTGTGGCAAATGGAGAATGATTAGAGATTATAAAGCTTTCTATAAGCTGTGTGATCACAGATGGTTAGGGGGAGGGAAAGGGGGGGGGGCAAAAAATTATATGAGTGAGATATATTAAACAATTCTACTTCTTTATAGGTTGTAGAATATAATAAAACAAGTTTAAAATGAACATTGACATTTATGCCATGGATGGAAAAAGATTTGAAATCACAAGGCTTCGATTACCTATTGTCACTCGATTTTTAGAATCTTTTAATGATCACAAAAAGTGGCGACTTTAGTGGCGATCGATGCATAATTTTTAATCGCCATCTTTTTTTTATTTTGTCGCCATGTGGCCGGTGGCGACCGTTAATTTTGTCCTTTAGTTGAACCATCAATCTGCAATAATTTAAAATAAAGTTATCGATTTTTTTTTTAATGTAATATTGACAATAAAATTGACTTTTTTTTTATATTTAGTGTTATACTACTTCTCTAATATGGAAATCGTCTGGAAGATAATTTTTTAAAATTATTTTAATAAATTATTTTTACTGAGTGAATTTGTATAGGAAAATATAGAAGAAAGTCATGTGGTGGCCACACCCACAACATACTAGTTACACTTGAATTTACATATTTTAAAGATGTGTAAGACATAATTTGACTATTATTAGAAAATGTATGTCAGTCTGTCTTAGTATCTGTGTTACCGAAATTTTGTGAAGTCTGTTTTCTCATGAACCAATAGAATAGACAAAATTTTATATTTGGTTGCTTCTTGACTGGTATTGCTACTGATTACATTTTGGGATATACAGATATAGAAGAGATCTGTGTACCTAGGGCCGCTTTTTTTCAATACCCAAAAACAGAGCCCTTGACCTGTTTAAAATTATGAAATTGATATGTACATGTCTTTAGGACTAATTATTTTTGATGGGGATTAATATAAATACTTAAAATAATGAATTCCAATAAATAGAAGGTTTTTAAATGAACTTCACGCATGGCCCTAGGTGCAATACCCTCTTTGTACCTAAGGAAAGACTTTTCAATGCCCAAAAACAGAGCCCTGACCTGTTTAAAATCATGAAAATTGTATGTACATATCTTTAGGACTAATTACTTCTAATTCAGATTAATATAAACACTTAAAATAATAAATTCAATAAATAGAAGGTTTTAAAATAAACTTCATAAGAGACCTAGGTACAACACACTCATTGTACCTAGGCTCAGACCACATGTACCTAAGGCTATTACCTCAAAATTAGATTTTACTTTGTAATGAATAAAAAACAAACATATAAACATGTATTTTATAAAAGAAACAGTATCAAGTAATACATTTATTTATCATATTATAATTATGATGTTGCCTTAATTTGAAACATGTAATTTTTCACTTTTTTTTTTGTGAGGAGGATTTTTTCTGGCAATTGCATTTTGTTTATAACACGAGGCCCAATCCTAAAGTGCACATAGAGGACGATGTAATAAAATCTGTTCAAAAATTTCTTTTTTAAATGATAGAATTGGCAGTTGCAGAAAGAGAAAAAGAAAATATCTGAGTTTGGCTTTTTTTTTTTTTTTTTGGTTTCTTAGTGTATGTATGTAAAGTAGTTGAGTCGTAAGTATTTGGTATTAATCTAAACATTAACTTAAAATTTCACAATTTATTCTCATTAAAAATCTGTTTTTAACTCACTGAATAGTTTATTTATTATGTTTTTCACATAGTTTGTTAGCTAATAAATTTTAAAGGTTTTTCAAAATATACTTATTTTGTATTAGAGAATTAAGAGGAAAAAAAAAAAATGGTTGTAGGACTTTTAATTTTTATTCTCTTTTCTAAAGTTGGTTAGTATTTTTTAAAGTTTAGTCAGTATTTTTCCAATTTTGGTCAGTAAAATCAGTATTTTTAGACGTCTGACTCACTTTCATCCCTGAATTTCTCTATTAAGTTGTACACTATTTTATGTTTTTGACCATCGTTTAATAGTTAAGCTTGGTTTCGTTTCAAAAGAAATTTTACTGATTTACTTAACCCTTATAAGTCCTTTGACTTGGGTACTAAAAATTTAATTAACTGTTTATAAAAGTTTTTTTTTTTTTTTTTTCTGTTTATTTTGGCAAGTGTTGTGAAAGGAAAGTGCATCAAATAGCATCTGTGCACCTGTTTTTTTAAATAACATTTAAAGTAGAGATGGAACGAAGCTTCGGCCACTTTGCCGAAGCTTTGGCCTGGCCGAATAATGAGCGTGATTCGGCCTATAACAATTTATGTTGTGAATATTCTTTTAACAATTATTATATAAAATATTGCCATTTAAGTTATGCACAATGGTACCTTATAATAAAACATAGTAGAATTTTATGTTTAATTTAAAAGTTTGTGTGCATTGACTCTTTTGAACCATAAATCATACAACAATTAATAATATATTCTATTTAAATAGGAAGTTGCTAAGAAATAAGTTACATTACATTATATTTAGTTAACAATTTAATTATACGAACAACTTTAGTTGCTTTAAAATGAAGCTATTAAAATATTGCATGAAACATTCTTTAATTATTTCTAGCTTTGAAACTTAGTCATAGTCATGTAGTCAATAATCAAAATTAACAATAACCTAGGATTATAAAACATGCAGAGAATTGTGAAAAATAAATAAAAGCTGAATTTTTATTTATTTTTTATAAACCAGAATATGAAGAGGGTGCCCATTACTTGCACATCCACCCTAGATCTAAATTCTAAATATTTATTCCAGATAATTAAAGTTATAAAATTTATTTTAGATTATTTATTATCACATGATAAAATGTTTTCTAGGTTAATAACTGGCATACTCTAAATTGTTTTTTGTTTATTTTCATCATATTACATACAAGGTTCATTAACCTTACTTCATTTTATCATTTATCGCACAATATTGAATTATGATGCAGAAAAATCAATGTTTCTGCATTTTTAGGAAGAGTTCTATTCCTTTTTTCCTCATACACATTTTCAGCTTCACAAAATAACCTTTCACTATATATACTGCTACTTGGAGCAGATAAATAGCGTTTGGCCGAATCAGATAATCTGATAATCTTTTTTTATTCTTGTTAGACATTTTAAGGTCTATCTTAAACAAACTTATATTAAGCAGAAAAAAACTGCAATAGAATTATTTTAGAAAATTTCAATTTGACTAGTATGTAAAAGTTTCAGACTCAGTAAAGACAAAAATATTTTTAAACGAAAATTAATTTATTCATGGAAATATAATAGATTAGGAAAAAACAATTATAACAATGATTAGGAAACAATTTAATATAAATATATATATAACAAAAATTTTCAAATTCAATATAACAAAATTAATTCTCAACATCAATTCAAAATCATATTACCTCTCCAATCACATATTTGGGTTACTTGATAATACATGGAAGAAAAACGAAGTCTTTTGGTATCAAGTTCTTTTACATGGTCTACGCATGACCAATGTGGAAGATGGAACAAACAACATCACTTCACACCAGTACAAGCATTTTTACCAGAAGAACGATCAGACACATAAGCTGTAACACCGAAACCATATTGAAGAAAAACAGATGAATCATTAGTTGAAAATCAAAATTCTGCACAAGAATTTCCGAAGATCGCGGTCGCCAAATGACCAGCGAATACCATTGAAAAATAAAGTTCAGCTAAACTATACCACACTTCATGGTCGCCAAATGACCAATGAATAGAGCGTGTAAATTACTTGAAGATCGCGGTCGCCAAATGACCAGCGAATGCCATTGAAAAATAAAGTCAGCTAAACTATACCACACTTCATGGTCGCCAAATGACCAATGAATAGAACGTGTAAATTACTTGGTTTGAGCTTAATTTTAGTAGAAGATCAAAGTCAATTCGTGGTCGCCGCATGACCAACGATTTCGATAAATCATTAAAGTTAAAAAAATAAACTTAGCATAAAAAGTCCTCAAATAAACTAATCATTTAAACTTCTGAAGAAACTATTGCATATCAAAAAACCTCAAACTTAAACAATTGTAAACAAATATTAACATTATAAAACTATCAAACTTAACAGCAACAATTTAACATTCGATTTACCTAAATATTTAAATATGAGTTCATCGTACAGAACATAACTATTCCAAAAGAACAGCCGCCCGCAGCTATTCAAACCGGGACTCCAAGCCAAGGCTAGCAGGAGCACACTAGAACTGAACTCAGCTGAAACTGAAGTATCTCCCAAACATCACGGCCTTATATTCTATCTAAACAAACCGATCTGCATAACAACGTTGACCGCTGCGCCACGACATCCGGTGGTGAAAATTGAAACATAATAAAAAATGACAATTTCCAAGAAGTGGCAACAGCTCAAACAAGAAAGATTATGCAGACGAGAAATGGCAACGCCGATATAGTAAACAAAGTAACGATGTTTGAAAAGAATAGATGCAAAGTAAATTTTAAATATCAAAAAGGATTTAATAAATAAAGGTAAGTTTAAATATATATTTTTAAGATAAAACAATAAGTAAATTCAAATGTTTCTTAATTTTAATATGAGGACATTGATATGGATATCAATTCTCTCTCCATCTCCACCAATTTCAACAGACAATGTGTTCTATTTAAAAGCGGATTGTTCATATATACTTCCAGCTCTTTAGCCGATGAATTTTCAGAGTGTTCTGTGAGTAATTCATTGTTTATGACTTCTGCAAAACAATCCCACAATGATGCCAAAGCTTCGGCGATTATTTGGCCGAAGCTTCGGTATTCGGCGCTTCGGCCAAACTGTGCTTCGTGCCATCACTAATTTAAAGTTTATATTCTTTTCATTTTTATAAGTAAATTGTGAATGTGATGTGAGTGAAATAAATTTCTAGGTTATGTGTTTTAAAAAGTGCTTTTTCGATAGCATAAAGCAGTTGTAGTAGCCAAAAACCTATCTTGTCATAAGTACTACAAAATAAAAAATAGGTATTTTCCCATTGAGGGACTTCCACTTGGTGATTTGATGGGTTTCTTTCGCATACCTTGCAACAAACCAAGAATAATTTGGTGGTTTATTGGAAGACTTTGATTATGAATTGCAAGGCTTTGATTATAAATTGTGCAAGAGAAAGAAAGATCATGAATGTTTTGTTTATCGTATAGCACTATTGTTGAGTAATGCCATGTGTTTGAGTTGCCAAATGTTACGCCAAATAGCCAGTGGTGGATCCAAGGCTAAAAGGCTAAGCCCCCCCCCCCCCTTCAACTTTAAAAAAAAAAATGTATATACATAGGCGCCGACTTTTGCTTTTCTCTACGGGGGCGAGATTTATTGCTGACAACCGGTTGAAGGTGGTGAAGGGGGGGGAGTATCGAAAAAGAATTATTAAAAAATCACATTACTAGAAATTAATTAATAAGGAAATGACTTAATTATATAGCAATTTATTAATTTTTATTCTTTTACAATTGCTCTTACTTTCAAGGAACATCATTATTTAGAGCAAACCAAGTTAATGTAATTAATTACACCTTAGCTCCGTACGTTTAAGGCGACCCGGCATTTTTTCTACTCTTTTTTTTAGGACTGAGTACTATTAGTCTCAATCTACGAATTTTTACGATACCAGTTTTACGATAGTTGGACATTTATCGAAATCTAAAATTTGTCGAAAATGTAATTCAATAATTTGAAAGAGATGTTATAATTTGAAAAATAAAAAAATCTGGAGTGACTCCACTCGACTTTCCGAGCATTGAATAATTAACAGTTTTATAGATAAAGTAAAGAAAGAGGAATTGCTAAACAAACAAAAGAGAGAAAACCATAATAGAGTGTTTGAGTATTTTTCTCCATATGTTACAAGATGTTTTATTTAAAGCTACTGAACTTTGAGCCCATAGATTATAACGATAAAGAATTTTTCGTTGTGTCCCTGTAAAAACCTATAAATGCTAGATTCACCAAAATGCTTATAAATAGTTAGTGCAACAGTGATTTATAATATTCATATAAATTTTCAGCTCAATTAAATAAGATGTTTAGATGCTATCGCACTTTTAAAAATTTGGTCCCATTGGCCATAATGATAAAGAATTTTTCTTTGTGTCCCTGTAAAAAAACTGTAAGTGCTAAATTCACCAAAATCTATACAGTGGGTGCAACTGTGACATATAACATGTGTACAAATTTTTTGCTCAGATTAATAAGGCGTTTAGACGCTATCGCACTTTTAAAAATTTGGCCCCATTGGCCATAATGATGAACAATTTTTCTTTGTGTCCCTGTAAAAAACCTATAAGTGCTAGATTCTCCAAAATCTATACAGATTGAGTATTTGTGACCTATAATATGTGTATAATTTTTTTGCTTAATTGAATAAGGCGTTTAGATGCTATCGCACTTTTAAGATTTTGGTCCCATAGGCCATAATGATAAAGAATTTTTTTTTTGTGTCCCTGTAAAAAAAGTATAAGTGCTAGATTCATCAAAATCAATAGGGTTCGGGCTACGGTGACTTGCAACATGCGTACTAACTTACAGCTCGAGCAAACCGTTTAGACGCTAGCGTATTCACTCACACAGACATGCATACACACACATACATCATCGTAAAAATAATGAATATGGACTCAGGGGACCTCGAAACGTATAGAAACATCAAAATCTCAAATTCGAATTTTTGACATAATTACAGTACTTTCCTCACTATAGTGATCGGAAAGTAAAAACTAATAGTCCTCTGTATTAAACTAAATATCGCTTTTGCCAGAATTTCATCTTTTTTTTTTTTTTTTTCTTTTTTTGAAAGAAAACGAAAAGGACATTATCAATTTTTTCTCTTTTAAATAATTTTGAAGTAGAAAATAAAAAGTGCGCGTGCAAAATGAAATAAAAAATAAAACAAGATAATTAAGTTTGAGTTGGTAATCTATGTAATATTTCTCTAACGTGGTCCAGTTATGATTATATTTTGTTGAAACGATACGATAATGATCTATTCCTTTTGAAAGGGGCTGTGACAGCATCTGTCACACTTCACCATAGGATTTCGGAAGAGCCCTTCTCAAAAGGTTAATAAAATACGCAATTGAAAAAAAAAATAATGTTTATAAATGGGCAATATTTAAGCTCAATGACCTAATAAGAAAAAATGACGACATTTGTCTTATGAGATTATTAAATTTATTAATTTATTTATTTGGTGAGATTTCAATAAATTCTTTATTTCTCCTTTTATGGAGATAATTTAAACTCCTCAAACGGGGGAGGGTGGAAAGGAGATGGAAATAAGGATTCTAATGCATTAAGAGATAATGCCCCAAAATGATTTAATTCCTGCTATTAATATATTGCTACATTTTTTTTTTTTTTTTTTTTTTACATATACATTTTGTTTATATATAAACATGGATAAGACAAAAATTTTTCTGAAAGCTAGAAATGCAAGGGAAAATAGATTAGCAATTTAGTTATGAAGCAGATAAAGAAGGTTGATAATTAAGTAAAAAAAAAAAAAAAAAAAAAAGTAAATTTGCTGCATAAATCTTAAGTTGTAAATCTGCAGCACTACTGTACATTACTTGCTACTCAAAAAATTAAAATAAATTAAATCATATATAGACGCAATCTCCTTTAGTCCCTTCTGGGATTAACTAGTTTTTTTTTTTTTTTTTCAGAAACTTTATTTATCACCTAATTATAGGTATATTATGAAATGTTATTAACAAGCAAAGTAATTTTTACAGAAAAATCAGAAATAACATTTTTTTTTTTTTTCACTTTAGAATTTTTAAATTCTTTTTTCTACAGTTTTCTATATTTTGTCATAAAATTTTTGTTTTACGCATAAGAGTATGTGTTATAACTGTAGGAGTTCATTTTGAAATCTACTAAATATTATTTGAGAAAAAAAAAAAAATAAATAAATAAATAAAAAGTATATATCTACCAGTCTATGCAAAAATTTGAAGAAAAAACAAGTTTTATTTTTAATATTTTTTCTTCTAAAAATATTACAAAATCCATTCCTAAATCTTTTAAATAGCTTCTATTAATCATTCAAATATACAGATGTACATGTACAGATATATTAAGTCTTTTCTTAAATATCTATGGAAGTTACAGCATTTTGAAGATCATCAACACATGAAAAAATGCAAACTGAGAAAACAAAATTTTAAACTTTAAAAGCGTTTTTACTACATTTATAAAGATCAAATAAATTTCAAAATTTTGTATTTGAAAATGTAAATTATGTGTGTTATTAATGTTTAACCTGAATTTTGCCATTGCCAGCAGCAGAATAAATATGCACAGCAAATTGCTAGTTTTCTTTTTTTAATGAAATATATTATATAAAAAACTGATAAGTTTAAGCAAACATTTTTGAATAAGCGTAGTCTAATAAAACATGAACCACTAATACTTAAATTAAGCAATTTCAGTAATTGTTGTTTGCGTAATATTTGATATTATACACAACAGCATTCTAATTAATGAATAAATTTTTGTAATTAAGGAATACTAATCTTGTGAGAAAGCAACAAGAATTGCAAATCCATATAATAATTCTTTCGAGTCAAATAATTAAGCACTGCATTTCACTAAATATATATATATATATAAATATATATAAATATATATATATACACACATATATATATAAATGGTAAGAACGGGTGCAACGTGGGAAGAATTGCTGCTTTCCAGCTGATGAAATGTCGTGCTTAATCCCTTCGATTCGAATCGATAATTGCGTAAGTTTGCACTTTCTGGTGTTTGGTTGCAATGTTTCTATTGATCATCATTCAACACCAGTATTTCTGTGCATTCTTCTATGGATATGTGATACATGATTATATAAGATAATTTTAAAGAAAAAATGTCAGACTTCGAAATTTCAATTGAATTGAAAAATTTTTGGTAATTTGAGTTTCCAACGAAAAGTCATCATTTAAAAAAATGAAAAGTAAGGAAATAAAACATGTGACAAACTTAATATTGTTTTCTCTCTAACATAAACTTCTTACAACAGCAGCAAAATTTTAAATTTTGAGAAAAGAATTTTCTCTGTTTTAATTCACATTGATAACTCAACAGTTTTAGTTTATTAAAGTATTTTTAAAATAAATTTATAGCCACATAATTCTTAATTTTGTGTGTGGGTGGGGGGGGGGGGATCAATATTAATTTATATTGATTAACTTAATAATTTCGATTCTCAAAGCTTCAAAATTTAAAACAACATACTTAAATTTCAAGGTACTTTAACCAAATTTTCAAAATACTTAATTTTTTTTTTTTTTGTTTTTGTTTCTGAACATAATAATAATAATAATAAAATTAATAATAATGGTTAATAATTAATAAGTGTATAAGTAATTTAAAATATCATCTGTGAATTTCCTTGATAAATAACCTGCTGATAATAATGCACTACTTTTTATGCATATAATAAAAAAACTTTTTTTTTTTTTTTTAATTTATTGATTTACTTTATTTTTAATCGATTTTGTAATTTTGACAGCTTTAAAAGCATTAATAATATTTTCAAAAATTTAAACGATGTACAAACTGCTATTTGCCTCTAGAAGTCCTCAAATCTCAAGATAAACATTGAAAAAGCTTACCTCGTTTTTCAGCTTTATTTTAAATTTCCAGTTTTTCTTTGAAAGGTCCTAGAATACCCTTTTAACTATCGACGCAGTAGGAAGGCACTTGCAACTCTATTTTTCGGTTCAGTAGTAAATAAGTAAATCGAAGAAAATAAACATTTTTCAATTCATTAGATAAAATTCAAAAATTCAAATTCCCTTTACTTAGAAAGAACAGTTAAATTTATGTTTGTCTTTTTGGTAAAGAAGCAGGATAAAGATTAAATGATTAAAACTTACAATGAAAATTATTTCAAAGATACTTTTGCCTTAATTTTTCTCCATCAGATATGGCCTAATAATTTGGATGAGCTAAAAGATAAAAAAAAATTACCGAGCCTCAACTGTAAAAAAATCTCAACTGAATTCTTCTTTTCATTCTTTCCAAGCAAAGCTCATTGAGAGGGTGAGGGGAATTTATTTTCGCAGTTCCAATGGTTTTCATGGATGTTTTTATGGCGCCTAGAAGATGGTGGATATATAGAATTTCTCCGGATATATGCAATAGCTCATCAGGGTGTTTCTGTCATTGTACCTAACTGTCTAAAATCTAGACATACAGGCAATTCTATTATTGTAATCTTCTTTTTTGATCTATAGAATTTATTCCGATTTCAAAAGACCAATGTGTTGTGTTTAACACTTAAAGAGCAAAGATCTCATAGTAACGCCTGTCTTGGTTAAAGATATGAAAACTGAAAATTATCCCACCCAGTCTTTGTGTGTTTTGGGGTTTACGATAAAAACTTGCACTTTAAAAGTACAGGACAAAAGATAACCCATAGTTACAAAAAGTCAAAATTAACAAAAGGTAAAGGAAAGGTACAAAAATCTTAACAAAAGTTGAAGATAGCTGGTAATTTTTCGGGGCATCAAATCACATATATTATTGTTTACTTTTGTTGTATGTTTAACTTGAACAAACTGTAACAGACTCATTTTTAAAAGCCTGTCGCCTGCTCTATTTTGCGATGAGACCCTGAAAAGGGGTTCTCTCATCTCGATCAGCTTCTCTCGCACAAAAGAAGCATTGTATAAAGTATACATCATGTTTTCTACTAATCCGTCGGTAAAGAAAGAAGGAGAGAAGAAAACAAAACATTTCAATGATGTGAAAATTTTCATTAAAATTCAAGTTTGTGATAAAAATATTATTTTCACGTTTTAAATTTTTACCCGTTGGAAGCACGGGGGCGAAAAGATACTTTCGCCCCCGTGAAAAATTACAGCGGGGGCGACCGCCCCCGCTGCCCCCGTTAAGTCGGCGCCTATGTGTATATATTCATAAAGCTTATAATTAAAAGTAAACAACTTAATATTATATTGGAATGACTGAATAACATTTTTGGTAAAATCATTTTAAGTATTTATCATCATAGTTCAGTAACAATTAGCAATCAAAAGTCTCTCTAAATGTCCATCTCTATTTAAGGGCCACCTTCTACAAGGATAAATTTTTCTTGCTCCCAAAATTTCTTTTTTGGTTTTAATACTCATGTACCTCGATTCAATGCCCATATACAAATGCATATATCAGTTAAGGGTCATGTTTTGCAAGAGCAGGTAATATTGTTTAACTCTTGATGTGAATTGGCCACTTTTCTTATGTAACTCCTTTCAAAGAACCCTCTTATTCAAGGCTAGAAGGTTTAGATTAATACCCAAGCCAAAAAAAAAAATCGAGGAGGCCTTCAAATTTTAATACATAGTTTTGAGTGTTAAAAGGGAAGTTTATTTCAAACATTTGCTACAAATCTGCCAAATTTCTGGGATTATTTAAACCCCAAAACCTCTCCCCTTCCCTTTGGCTACTGCTCTCCAATTTTGAAGTTATAGCAGATATTTCTTATGAATATATCGGTAGAGAAAAGAAGTGCTAAGACTTTATCGTTTTCAATGGGCATATTATAGGTGAAATTGAGGCTTGGAAAAATGAATTTTATGTCTTACCAATATTCAAGTAATTAAAAAAGCTTTTAAGAGAGCAGTGTTGAATTTAAATAGCAAAATTAAAATATTATACACAGTTTAGATTAAAAATTACAAGCTAAACCTGTTAATTTTACCAAGTGTTTCAGTGGGCTTAATAAAGACCCCCTTATTCACCTAGAAATGTAGCATTAACATTTGGCCTTGAGTAATTGAATCTTTTTTTTTATATTTTAGGAATCTGAAGATGGATTGTATATTTGCTTGAGTTCATTTTTGGGCTTTTGCCAAAAACATGTAGAAGCATATTCTTCTAGAGCTTGTATGTATGCATTCTTAAATATAAAGCGCATTAAAAAAGAAGTAAGTTTTACATTTTTTTATGTTAAAGGTTTTAAATACTGATATTATTCATGCTTATTTTAACACATTATAAATTATTTAACTTATTGTATCATACCTGCTACATCATACCTACTTGTATTTTACTTGTATCATACCTGTTATATCATATCTACTTGTATAGATGCTTCACGAATTTGTTTTCCAGAAATATTCTTGTTTGGTTGAAATCTAGTTGTATGGTCAGTGGCAGACCTACAACTCTCGAGGCCTGGTATTTTTCCAAAAGTTACTTGTATTCAAGTAGGGAAAAGAATCAAACAGTTTCATTGGTTCACTCTTTCAACATCAGTTTTTCCTCTCACATAAACATGGCCAAAAAAAAAAAAGTGTTACTTGCAGTGAACTTTCCATTTACTATGCAGAAGCAAACGGCATATTAAAATAAAAGTTTGTGATAAACAGCTAGTCATTGAATACACATAAATAGATGACACCTACTTTTAATCACATGCTTCTTCCAGCAGATAAAGAAAAATACATAAAAATAATACCATCTTGCAACTAATTTCTTCATAAATTATTATGGAAACATGCGCCTGGTTCTGATCAATATGTAATAATGTCTAATTGTTAATGCAATAGTTAAATTTTGCTTAGAAGGTCATCAACATATTAAAATTTACCTCAGTTTCATTTTTATTAATAGTAACCAGGTTGCCAGATCTGGCAGATTTTTTATTCAATAATCACCAATAATTTTAAAAAGTAATATTTAATATACATAATAGACGATTAATCTTCAAAATAATAAGGCAACTGCTACAATTAAAAATTATTGGTGATTATTGAATGAAAAATCCACCAGATCTGGCAACATTGATAGTAACACCCATTTTTGACTGCATGTTCAAATTCCTGAGATCAAAATGGTTCGGATTTTTTTGTAGAGTAATAAACAAAATTGTATTAAGGGAGATCTGGAGTGACTCCACTCGGACTTTCCGAATATTTAGTAATTAATGGTTGTTTAAATAAAGTAAGAGAAGTTGTTAAATACACACAAAAAAGAAAATTACAATGAGATGTTTAAGTGTTTTCCCCATATGCTGTTTAATACTATTGCTCTTCAAATAATTTGAGCCCATAGGTCATAATGATGAAGAATTTTTTTTTTTTTTTTTTTTTTTTTTTGTGCCCCTGAAAAAATCTATAAACACTAGATTCATCAAAATCTATACAGGTCGGGCAATGACAAAAATGTAACACGTATGTAAATTTTCAGCTTAATTGAATAAGGCATTTAGACTTATCACACTTTAAATAGTTTGAACCCATAGATCATAATGATAAAGTATTTTTTCTTTGTGTCCCTGTAAAAAAAAACTAAATATATTCACCAAAATTAATACTGTTCATATGAAGGTGACCTGTAACATGTGTATAAATTTTCAGTTCATTTGATTAAGGCATTTAGAGTTTAGATGCTATCACACTTTAAACAAATCAAGCCCATGTGCCATAATTTTTTTTATGCCCCTGTAAAAAAACATTGCACTAGATTCACCTAAATCTATAAAGTTCGTGTGATGGTGACCTGCAACATGTGTATAAATTTTCAGTTCATTCGAACCAGGCATTTAGACGCTATCACAGTTTAAGTAATTTGAGCCCATAGGCCATCATTATAAAGAATTATTCGTTGTGTCCCTGTGAAAAAAGTGTAAGTTTTAGATTTACCAAAATCAAAAAGGTTTGTGGTATGATGACCCATAACATGCACCATCCTTCAGCTTATTTAAACAAAGTGTTTAGATGCTATCGTGTTCAATTGCACACATATGTACATCACCGTAAAAATAGCAAAAATTAACTAAGGGACTTCAAAATATATAGATACACCAAAATCTCAAAGTCAAATTTTTATTATGATTACAATACTTTCCTTATACAGTGAAACCCTGAGCTACCATTTCCTCATCCATCGTTTTATTTCTATGGTCTCTGCACAAATTGTATTTAAATAATGTTAGCAGAACCTGCATGTATCATTCTTCAAAAAGTCATTTTCCCCCATTCATAGTTGTAAAATTTTTCTTCTGACCAAAATGAAATTGAAAATCAAGCGATTCCATATGGTATTCAAACTGAAATTTCTTCTTTTATCCTAAAATAACTCTTTTCCTCCTCAATGGAGGATCAAAATTGTGATGTCATGTGTCCGGACCGGACCATCCCCAAAGGTGAGTTCCAGGCAGTCTCGCCATTTGCCCATATTGTAGCACGAGTGCAATGTAGAAACCAACCGACATCAACTACTCAACCTTATGCTGTTTTAGATGAAGAACAGGGATTATGCAGATATCATAACATTTGTCTATGAATTACTAAATACGGATCGTGTGTTGTTGCTTGGAGAATAAGTTATTCCACTTTGTGTAAATAGGAGAATGGATACATCCAGTATGGCCAGCTACTACATTTTTTTACATTCCTGAGGCCGAGCCTACGCCAGTGCCAAGTATGTCTGACGTAATTACAGCATTTTAAAATGCACAATTTTTTTTTAATGTGCACATGACATTACAGAAAAGGACCGGCGAACGTTGTACATCTGGAAATTTCACATTTCATTTTATAAAATGAACAAAAAATCCAACATAAAATTATTGACTTTTAAAAATATTACATAATGTTCTACAACTTTGATTTATTTCTTTGACAGTTTAAAGAGTAACAAATTATAGTTTTTTTTCAATGCATCCCATGAAAAATGATGGATCGAGGTTCTACTATATATGTATATTTGGAATGTAATATGGAGCGACTCCACTTGTTTTTCTGAACATTTAGTAATTAATGGTTGTTTAATTTAAATAAGTTTTTAAAAAGAGAAAAGGGAAAATTATTATAGGGTGTCTGAGTGTTTTCTGATTTTTCCCCAATTTGTATGTTGTTTAAGATTGCAATGTAAACAAGTTCTTTTATGTGTCTCTGAGAACTATAAGTAATAAGCAGTGGCGACTCGTGTGATTTCTTTACAGGGGGGCTGCATCACTGCATATGTCTAAGTACGATTTGAGAAAAAACGAAAGTGATTTTCTGAATAATCTATTTTAATCGGGGGCTTCAGATTTTATATACGTAGACTGAGCAAGAAGCAAAGCAATACAGTATAGATTTTAAAATTTTATATTATTGGACATTCATTAAAATAAAAATTTTTTGAAGATTCTATTTTGTTAACTTTATTTATAAGTGACTACAGGCTACGCCCGCTTCGCTGGTCCCTATTTTTAAATGAATCACTATAATTAATGAATTCTCAAAATTGCATTGATTTTTAGCATGGGGGGGGGGAGAGAGAGACAGAAAAAATCTGATCAGGAAAACTGTCGCACCGGGTTCCCACTGCCTTCGGCAGCGTAGGCCATTGTGCACTATGCACATGCATTTATGTTTGACAATCTTAATGAATCACTATATTGTTGAAAGGGTAAAAATATAAAGTACAAAAAAATTCTTCTCTCATTGGTGGAATATTTGGTCCGGACCCCCACTGCATACCTGCGCACACGGCACACGTGTTCCTTCGCCCACCGTTCTTGCCACTCTTAATAATTCTATACTTTAAAAAATATCCTCAGTCTATTATAACTTTACACTTTTGAGAATATCCCCATTCGTCTTGCAGGCCTCTAAAAGCTATCTGTACCAATTTTGAACGGCCTAACTGTATTTCTATTTGTTTTTGCACATAGCAAAAATGAACTCGGAAGGCAAAACGTAGAGGTATACCAAAATCTCACAGTCAATTTTTTTCATGATTACAAAATTTTTCATACAAAATGTATGTTCGGAAAGTAAAAGTAAAAGAAATTATTTCACGCAGTTTTTCTAAGCAAAGTATTTGAAACAAAGATTAACTAATAAATCATCTAAAAACGAAGAAGACAGTGCAAATAAATATACGCAAAGAAAAAATCTGCTAAATTCAAAATTGTTTTAGAAAATGACTATTTCAAAGACAATATTTTCAAAGTTTTCCTCTGCAAGTAAACCATATGAGTGATCACCAAAAAAGTAAAAAGGAGGACCTGTATAAAATGAAACAATTTGAAAATTTTATTTGAATATTTGAAATTATAAACCAAAGTTCGTAAGAAAAGAAAGAAAAAAAAACGTACACACAACACAAATAAATTTTTTATGTATATCTTTACTTATATTATTCATGAGAGAATTATGGATTAATGATTGTTTTCTATTCCTTCATCATTTTATCCCTGGGGAATTTTTTTCGGTGTGTGAATTTTACAGTAATGTTTATTAAATGAAAATATTTGAAATATTAGACATAGATCTTAGGATCTCCATCATCTTATTCCTATTAGATAGGAAAAATAGCGTCATCGCCATTTGCTGTAGACCATCTTGAATTTTGCATAAGAAATAGTCTATTACAGTATTTAAGAGTTTAGGAATGCATAACAAGGAAAAGTCTAAATAAACTAGTATGTTGTTGACACCAAAAGTTGATAGGCACTAATTTAGGTCAAGGTGCATCTACATATAAATTTATATACAATTCTGAGCAGTAGTTCCAGAGATACAGTTGCCATGCAATTTTTGACACACACACACAGACGGGCAAACAGACATTTTTTAAAATTGGCCAAATCGTGTAAATTCGTCGGAAATTTTTACAAATCCACTACTTTCTTCTATTGAATATAGCAGAAAGTAAAAATTATACCCAGGTATTAGATTAAATTACGTTTAAGATAGGTATATTAAAATTATCTTTTCTTAATAAATAAATAAATAAAATATTTACATGATAAAAAAAAATTAAAATCTTTGAAAGGTTAATATTTGTAATAAATAAGTTTTAAATATTTAAAACTTTTTAAACAGACCATTTAACTTAATTATTTATAAAAATTACCTTTAATTATGCTCTGTTAAAAACTATAGACCTTTCAGGGCGAAATCCGCCCCCTCTTCAGTAGCTATTACATGGTCTGCTTTGGTTGAAACTGATTCTATCTTCCTTTCCTTGGGCTGATCTTCTATGATGTGGCGCCACACTCGATCTAAATCGGTGCGAGACTCGTGCCCCTTTACACACCAATTGGTCTTTTATTATTTCTATGGTTTTCCGGTAAAAAGCGTAATCGGGGTTATTATAATTGGCTATTTTTCTTGTTTTGCTAAAATTAATGTTTATATTGTTTTCATTATTGACTTTAGTGTGGGCTGTAGTTATTTTTCCATATTTTATCTCACTTTGGTGTTCTTTGATCCTGGTTGCTATTTTCCTTTTGGTTACTCCGATGTAATGGCCTCTTTTTTCATTTGCATATTTAAAAGGGATCTGGTATATTCTGGCAGTTTCAAGATGGGGGGGTGGGTTGTATCTTTATCATTCACAAAATAATGTTACTTTGTTTTCATTTCTCTAAAACAAAAGTTATAAAATCAAAAATAGTTAAAAAGATAATAGAATGCTTTAGAAATGCAGTATACATACTTTTAAAATTAAGACTTATTACTTTTTAATTAATTTATTTTTGTAAATAAATAAATTTGCCTTAATTTGAAAAAAATTAAAAACTTTCATGTTTTTATTTCTTTTTAATTAGCTTGAACCAAAACCTGCTTCTGAAAAGACTCCTACGATATTAGCAATAGGTAAGATTTTTTAATGTATCATATCAAAGTTTATAATTAAAGAAAAAAAAATAGTGTAAATAAAAATTTTTAGGATTTAAATTTTCAAATATTCATTATTACTATTGGATTAATGAAACATCTAGAAAATATCAGATTTTTGTGTAAGAAAGTTATCTTATTTCATCTAGCTTCTTCTGTCATTGCTATGATTGCAGTTATTCGTATGCTGTTCACATCTTTCTTATTTTCTAATTGAACTTACATATATGATGACAGTGATTGATTAATAATATGGTGATAGAAGTTACAAGTAATAAATTTGAGCAAATATTAGATTTTCAGATAAAGTGTATACTTTTGTTCATTTAGATTCAACTTTGAGCAGCCAAATAATAAATCACTGTGTTTAGTTAACCCTAATTGTTAGTTATATTTTTAGATTTGCTTCGGCCTATTATCATAAAAAGCAATTTTAAAAAAAAGCGCTGGAGGGGACTGGAGTTGAAAGAACAATAAATAAGAAAAACTTTGAATGTAAACCTCATAAATTTGGGGGTGGGGGGGGGGCTGGGGAAACTCTCTCAGAATAACTGTTTCAGGTCAAATTAATATCACGACCCTTGACCAGGCAAAAAAAAAAAAAAAAGATGTTGGCATCGGGGCATCAAAGTAACACTGTGCAAAAAACAGTGAAGTGATTTGATTAAATAAATAAAATAGAAATAAATAATTACTGTTGTGACCAATATTACCAAAAGAAATAAAAAATGTACAAAGTAAAGAGAAATAAGAATAACTGCTAATAGAGTAAAGACGTTTAATATGTTAAACTTAGATTTCCAAGAGTTACCAGGGTTAATTAATATGCACTATTTTACCACAAGAAAAGGAAAGTTGCATACTATTCACATACTTGCCAACTTTTCCAGTTTACCCGGAAGACTTCTAGTTTTTTAACGTGTCTTCCGGACAGATGATGAAATCTTCCGTTTTTAAAAAAGTCGCGGATATCGTTCATTTTAAAAAGAAAACCCAAATGTTCTATGAAAATTCCTGATTCCCAATCTTTCTCTATCCATAACATAAATGTCAATATTAATTTCAAACTTGCTTTATGAGATTCTAGAACATGCAAAGAAATAGAATTGTTAAATATTTCTTACTGATGTAATTTTTCCCCCCCCCCTCCTCCCTCCCCCACTTTCATTTATCTCCAGCTAGTGATCAGCAGTCAAATGTTCTGCAGAAGTCTTTTGTTTCCTAATCTTTATCGATCTGTAACATAAATAATAATATTAAAATTAATTTTAAACTTCTTTCATTAGATTCTAGAAGTAGAGTTGAAAGAGTTTAATATTCTTACTCTGTAATTATTTTTGTACCCCCACCCCCCACCTCGGATTGTGATCAATGATCAATTCTAGAAACTATAAAGCAATGGAAGTGCTCAATATTTCTCATGTATGTAATTATTTTTAGATCTTTATTGCTGAATTTAATGAATCTGTTTATTTTTCCTCAATTAAATTAAATATTTGTATGGCATATTTATACCAAATGTGTAAACATGGGAAAAAAATGAAGAATAATCTTTTCAGGTAGGAAAATTTTTTCAAAATTAATTTAAGAAAATTAATACTCAGTTGGCTTTATGCATGTTTGAAACTGATAATTAGCTACTGCTATTTTTATATGTATGATTAATGTACATACACAAAAATCGTATTCTATTTATTTAAAAAATTAGTTATACTTTAACTTAACTAAGTTTTTTGTCTATTGTTAAATAAATTTCTTACAGATTCTGTTTTGTAGATATTTATATGTTGAAGAGGAATAACTTCATTTAAAACTTTTATATATTTAGTATAATCAATCTATAGTAAAACGTTTTTATAGATTGCTTCTAAATATTAAAATTGTAAAACTGTATTGTTTATTACGTCAAAGAGAAAAGAAAAAAAAAATCTTCCCTTTTTTAATTAAAATTGGTTGGCAAGTCTGTATTCAACAACTTTTATTCTAAAAGTTGGTCAGTTCTCTGACTTTTGGGTTATGAAAGTGTGTTACTGTGAAACTCGCTTTACAGGGGAAACTTCATAATTATTTTCAAGTTATAAATTTTGAATGGGATTATCGTACAATATTAGTTTAAAATAATAAAATAATTTAAAATTTTAATTCTTTCTATTCTTTCATACTTATATATATTAGTGGGTAATTTTTGTAAAATGAAATTTTCTAAAAGGACTAATTATTATGAATTTGAACTTTGCGAAAGGATTTATTTTATTTATTTAAATTTTGTGAAGGGTCAGTTTAAAAACCTCATTTTTTGCTTGAAATAACCCTGTTAAAATTGTATGTTATAAAAAAAAAAAAAAAAAAAAAAAAAAAAACTTTGTGGAACCATTAAGGCATTAAAGTTACTGTACCATATTTATAAAATCAAATTTTACTTTATTCAATCATCAAAATGGTGTTAGGAATATATTTAGTGAAAATTAACTTTGTATATAAAATGTATAAAGATATAAATTGGTATTAATTTTTATACATATTATAAAATATCAATTTTAACGTGCCTTACCTTATCTGAATATGCTTTTATATAATACTAGCAGGTTAGGCCTGCTTTGCTGGTCACTAAATTTACATGAATTTTCAAAGGAATTGAATCACTATTTATTTTTTATATCACATTTTGGGCTTTGTAACATAATTAAAAATTCCTTTTAAGGTCAAAAAGTCAAAATAACATATTACAAATTAAATTAAATATTTTTTCCGTTTTGCACTCATTTTGCAACAATGCTGTATGGTCTTATGTGAATGATTCTTAAGAATGAATCAACAATTGTTTACAGATTTAATGGATTATGTATGGGAAATAAGTACGATGTAATTTAAAAATTGTCGCTCTTAGAACTTCAAAATTGATAATTTTTAAAAGGTTATTTACTATTCTTTAATATTAGACAGTTTTTTGTTTAATATTAGATACTTATTTTAAGATAAAAGCAATCAAATGATATTGCATTGTAAAACTTCGCAACGTAATATCTTTAAATCTAATAACTTGCTGTATATAGTGTCCTCACAAAAAATGAACAGTTTTTAGAGTTCTTTTTAAAAAGTATAACATCTATACGGTATCTTTTAAAAAAATTCATCAGTTTTTACTAAAAAAATATAGCCAACATTCATCACCAGAGTAGTTAAATCTAGGCCAATCAAAAATAGGAGTGGTCCATCCGGATGTGTTTCGCTGACAAACTCTTTGCTTTATTTATATAGATACTAGCAGGTCTACCCAGCATTATCCAGATTAAATCAATGAAAGACGTGAGCAAAAGTGTAAAATGGAAAGAAAATTGCATGAAATATTTTCTGAAGTCTTTAATAGAAAATATTATAAGTAAATAAATTCAAAAGATACAGTTTTAGTATGGGAATACCTTGGCGTCTTTAAATATTTTTGACCATTTTTGTGATGAAATGACTATCGCAATTGTGTAACTAAAAGTCTTGGCGAGAAACATCAGAGCTACTTCAATGCCAAAATGCTAAAGCTATTCCATTAAAAAAAAAAAAACTTAATAAAATCCAAATTATGACTATTTACAATTAAGATGACAACATAAAAGAACCTCATAAATTAGATATAAAATATCAATGAAAATGAAAAATATTATACTTTAATATTTTTAAAAGAGAAACACAAAAACTTATTAAAAATGTAAAAACATTACATACTTTCTTGCAAGTTAACTTGCGGGAGGGGTCATCTCCCCCCCCCCCATCCCCTTCATCAGAGGCAAAACTGTGGCTGCTTGCTCCTTTCTGCCGGCGACTTTGTTTTTATCTGTTCCAGAAACTTGTCCAGTTACAGTTGGTATCTTGTGCTGGGTCGTTGCCATTACAAGAAAACGGATTCAATAAGATTTCATTTGTTTCGCGATTTGTAGCATAAATAGGGTTATTGTAATTTGCCAATTTGTGAACTTCATTAAATTTAATATCAATATTTTTGTTTGCATTGGTCTTGGTGAGCACAGTGGAGATTTTATTAAATTTTATGTCGGCCACATGTTCTTTGATTCTATTTTTAATTTTCCTTTTCGTCATACCAATATAGTAGCCATTATTTTTGTTTTCTTTAGTAAAGGGGATTTCATTAATGCCAGATGTTTCAATAGGATCAATTTTATCTTTTTCATTTCTAATAATTTGATAAATATTTTTATTGGGTCTAATGGGAATTTCAATATTTATTTTTCTGGCTGCATTTTTAATTTTATGGGAAATTCCGCGGTCATAAGAAATGGCAGGAGTGAAGTCAGGTTTGAGTTTTTGAAAGCTCTGAACAACGTTAAAATATTGTTTAACTGTAGAAAAGAAAAGTACTACTTAATTAAATAAAAATTTTAAGCTAATGCCGAATATCTTTATGAAAATATTTATCCACATGCGAATTCCTGATTTAAAAAATTTCACCAATTTTCATAGCTATATATATATATATTTTTTTTCTTCTGTAATTTTTATTATTATTCATGTGAAATAAAAAATACTAGTATCGCCCCCAGTGGTCGAAATTTGACCAGTTTTTTAAGTAAGCGTTTGAATAATAAATACAGCAATTCAACATTCCCTTGTAAACTATATTCGCAGCAATTAAATCTACACTTAAAAAAAAAATCATAATTAGCATTTTTATTTATATGATGATTGATATCCATATGAACTTCTCTGTGTATTTAGCTCAATTTGCCTCAATCCGACTGATTAAAGTTTTTCGTCTGGGCATTTCAACAGCAAAGTTCACTTTTAATATCAAAACAGTATGTCAACTGCAGTTTGAAAATAAATACGTTAAAATAAAGCCACAAAAATAGGCTGAATCACAAGCTGATATATTATTTACATATTAATGCACAAACATGAAATTTAACATATGGCTAATACTCTTTAAATTTAAGCTAATGTAAATCATTAAAAAAAAAAAAAAAAAAAAAAAAACATAAATTAAATCTTTTTTTAATTTGCGTATATATTCAATAGTATAAAATTTTGAGCCATTGTTATAGGAACGCAGACGATTGAAATGAAAGGGATTTTAAATGCAAAAGATTACGAGTATAAATAAATGAAAGTGCATAAAAAATTAAAGTATTTTTAAATGTCTTCTTGACAGCGTAAGAAAATAATTTCTGTATTCTGCAAATCTGGTTAGTTATTATACCTTTCGAGTGATACCATTTTTAACTCTCTACTCCAATAATTAATGTTAAAAATGTACCACAAATTTCATACTTGCCTATTAATACCTAGTAGTGCCATAAGTTCTGAGTTCTGATACAATTATAAAGAAATTAAAATAAGAAACTTTGTAATCAAATTTAAAACTAAATCTTCTTAAAGTTTTATTTTACCTTTAAAGTTAATATATTGCACCTTTTATTCAAAATGATTACCTCTTTACTTCACACAGGCTTTAAGTTTCTTTGGTCAATCATCTGTCGAGGTACGTACTACTTCCATGGGAATTTCCATCACTGCTTTCCTTAAAGAATGGTTAAGACTTTTCAAACTGGGATGTCATTTTTGGCACATCTTTGTCTCCAACACTGACCACAATTTATAGTTGAGTGGATTGAAATCTGGACTACTGGAAGGCCAATCTTTGGCTTCTATGAAGTGTGGTACATGCTCTTTCAACCACCACTGGGTCATCTTCGCTTTATGAGCAGGAGCGTTGTCCTGTTGAAAAGTCCAATTGTGTAAATTGAACATGTTTACGTTCAGGGGCTACACTATTGGTTCTAAGTTAGTCAGGGGTGTTTGTGTCCCCGGAAACTGCTACCAGAAATTTTTAATTGTGATATTATTGGTACATTTCTAGTAAAGTTTAACAATTAAATATATCTAAAAATGCAATTCATAATTACTGGTCGGAAATAAAATAAAAACCTGGAACGCAAACACCCCTGGTTAGTGTCTTGATAAACTTTGGCCGTGGTTTTCACTCCTTTCTCGCAAAAATAAATCTCTGTGACACCTTCATAACTCATACCCCACCAAATCATTACGGAAGCCAGATGATAACTCTGTATGTATTTTTCCTTTCTCTTTAGCTTCTTGAGCAGTCTTTGTATATATATGATCATTCTGGCGGTTGAAAAATTCTTCAACGTCAAAAATTTTCTTATCGGTAATCAGAATTCTTCTGTGGATGTTATGAGTGTACTTTTGCAACAGTACTTCTGCTTTAAGGTACCTTTGGTGCTTTAATTCATTTGTAAGAAAATGGCCAGTCATTCTTTGATAACCTCTTAGTCTAAGGTCTAATGTTGCAGACGATCTCCAACGATGAAATTTAAAATATTATTTTATTGTCTGCTGTGTTTGTATCACAGCAGACTATCTCAAATTTTTGTATCAGAGCTTACGGCAAAACTCGGTAGATTTTATTTCCAGGGAAAAAAAAAAGTATTTTCTTTCCTTATTTTGCCATCAAATATTTCTTTCTTTTTTAATCCATTTTAAAGTTAAATGGGTTTTTTATTTAATATCTTTGATCTAATTATCCGAATGAGCTAAAAAATATGGCAGCAGCTAGATTTCTTCCTGAGTAATAAGTGTGCCACTTTTCGTAGCTGTTGATTGAATGGTATAGATTTGTATAATGAACTAAAAATCTGGGCAAACAAGCAATCAGCTTTATATAGATGTTTCCTTACTATTATATTTAATCTCTGGTCCTCTTCATTCTTTTTAGGTATTGAAGGAGGGTTTGATGTAAATACAAAAAAGTATGAATATGAAGAATATAATGCTCTTGTCTTGTTACCAGATTTCAATACCATCGCCATACCTTGTGCTGATTTACCTGACACTGTAAGGTTTTAATTTTTCATCATATGATTATTTGTTTTTGAGCAGTTAATGTAACTTTAAATATTGATAAAATGACTTTAGATTGTTCTTGATCTTCTAAATGGAAAATAAGCAACCTCCACATATCTGTACGAAAATATTATGTCTGACAAACACTGAATATTGAAAAAATTTTTGGAAAAAAGAATTTGTTTATGTATATTTCTAAGAATTTTGAGAGGTCTTTAAAAGTTTCTAGTTGTTGCAATAGTAAATGATTAAAAAGAAACCCTTAAAAAATATTTTAAGAGCAGTTTTGTGTATCAAAGTTACTAAAATTGAAATTATATGAAGCGATGCATTAATTTGTATTTCAAATAAAGTTAATTTCATATTATAAAGATATTGCATCAGAAATAATGATTGAATTAAATTAGTTAAACTTATTATTTTATTGTACTTAAAATTATTCTTGGATTTAATCCAATCAACTTTTTATCTTCATTTTGGCAAAAAGATTTTGCTGTTAATGAGATTTGTTGCAAAAAATACTGTGCAACTACTGATTGTTCTGCAGTTTTTATTAGCTATTGTTTCTTTAATTCTTATTACTATTGTTAGATATTCCATTAAAATATTAGTATTCTATATTTTGTTTATTAGGACATTATTATGTAAATGCATATTTATACCAGCAAATTTTAGAAATAATTTTGGTGGTTCTTTAGGTTCAATTTAGTATTAGTTGTATTTTGGAGGCTGATGCTGCCAGCTTACGAGAAGAGGCTGAAGCCATGGCTGGAACATGGGATGGAATGCAAAGAGAAATAACCAAGTATATTATACTATAAACCTCTAAAAATCTAATTATTTTATTGGATTGTAAAATAGTTTAGCATATATATTAACTGTTTTATAGTTTAGGCCAGGGGTAGTCTATTTTTTTTTGACCTACTTCCCACTTTTTTATGTGTCTGTTAGTAGTGATATTTTCTAACCACCCATTGATTCCACTGTAATGGGGATTTATGAAGTAACTTTATAAAATTTATTAAACAGTTATATGAAATTAAATCATATAAAAATAAAGTATATTACTATTTCAGTATTTTTAAAAATTCAATTTAATTTATAAAACGGAAAATGCTTTAGTGTCAGGCAAAACCCCTACTGCCCATCATTAAAGCTGGAATGCCTATTAGTGGGCAGTAGGGACAGGGACTGAGTTGACTACCACTGGTTTAGACATTTAATTTCGATTAAAAAAAAATATTTTCTATCGATAAGTTTAGAGTAATTTTTTTAGAATCTTAATTGAAATTTGCCTTATATTCAGACCTTATTACTACATATTTCAGTATAACATGAAAAAAATTTGATAACATAAAATACTCTTAATTTTACAATGCAGATAAAACATATTAAATGCCAGTAAAAAATACATGGTAAATACTATATGTATGCCAGAGTCTCCCTAAGTTAAAAAAAAAAAAAAAAAAATGTAGGATAGCTACTACCTGGGGGGGGGGGGGGGAGGTCAAGGTGCCACTATGAAAACAAGAACATTTGTAGGGATGAAAGAAGGCACATTTTACAAAAACGTGCATTCCACTTTGCGAGAACCAGGCAGAAATATTGCAACAGTTTTTATATTTATAATTGCAGTCCGTAAGCAATTATTGATGCTGCTGTAGTTGATATTTTGTTGAATAAATTTAGTTTGTTATTGTTGGAGATTGTAGAAATCTATTGGCAGTCCAACACTTGTTAAGCGTTAAGCATTTTAATATTAGGCCACCCATATTCAGAATAAATATTTTGTTAAAAATAAATAGAAATGTTAACTTCTGGAAAAATTCAAATTCTTAGAAAATTCATACTTAAAGTACAATGAACTACAATATATGCTAGCTATACCGGTTAATAATGTGAATTGTTTTCAATAGACTTTCTATAAAATGCTTTAAATAGGAGGTGATGTGTGGGCTATTTTGTTAAGAAGCATCAAATCCTCAGAAGTCAAGTGGGGTGAAGATGTTATTTATGCTGAAACATCTTAAAGTTCATGTGGGGAAAAAAAAAAAAAAAAAAAAAAAAAGAGCATATAAGATGTTAATTCATTACATTGAAGAAAAGTGCTGCTGAAAGTTATCATATACTCCATGAAGTTTATGGGGAACATGTTCCATCTCAAGATACATGTGAACAATAATTTAAAAGCTTTAAAAGAGGTAATTTTGATAGGAATGACAGCGTACAGCCAAGTCAATTGACAAATTTTCAAGACAAATTCTACAAGCATTATGAGCTGCTAAACCCAGATAAAACCATTAACAGTGATCACTACCAACAACAAATAGTCAATCAGAACTGTGCTTTGATTGTCAAATGACCAGAATGGACAACAATGATATGGCAGGGTAATTTTGCTTCATGATAACAGACCGTCACACAATTCAAAACTTGTTAAAGACACATTAAAGGACATTTGCTGGGAAATATTAGCTCACCCTCTATATTCACCAGATCTTGTCCCTTCAAATTACTACTTGTTTCGCTCAATGGCACATGCATTTTCTAAGCAGCACTATGATGTGCACATGAAGAAGTGGAAAAGTATTTCTCTGAAGTTTTTGACCCCAAGGACATAAAGTTCTATTGGGAGGTATCCACAAATTACCTGAAAGGTAAAATAAATGTATAGCTAGTGATGGCCATTACTTTGAATAAAGCACATGTGCTGTATCTGTTAAAATTATCTGTTTTCTTTGCTCACAAAATCCACTTTATTAACCAGTACACTTAATATTGTGTATAGTAGGTGTACTGGTTATTGTTCTAACTGTTTAGACAGAGTACCTAAAAGGAAAATAGTTAGAACAAATCCTGCGCAAACAATTAGAACTTTTGGGCAGGAAGGCAGACTTTTGAGGTAAGTAAGGCATATTTTGGGGAGCAAACATAGCATGATTTGGGAAGCAAAGAGGATGTATTTTTGTTTTTTAGGGGACAGCTAGGGTGCTCATTGAATTACAAAAGACAACCAGGGCATGACTCTCCTAAAAAAAACTGTAGAAAGGTACCCTGTGTATGCTAAACTTTTTCAACAGGCTAAATGTTTATTAAAAACATTGCATTAGATGTGATAAATGCCTGTTTTTCATGAAAAGTAAACAAGGAAAGATGCCAGAAAATCTTAAAATTATAGAATATTTGAAAATAAAAGAAAATTCTTCCTTATTTGCATGTTTAGTTGATCCGTCCATGGGAAAACTAATAATGAAAATGAATAAATGAATAATAAAATGATAAAAAAATAAAGATAAATCTAGTTTTACTCTGGTATGCATGCAATGAAACCTACTAGTTAAACAGTCTTCTTATTTAACTTACTTCTTTCTACTTCGTAAGACAAATTTCACATAATCTATCACTAATTCAACTTTTTTTTTTTCATTGTTAAAAGTTTAGGACTTGTTAGTTTGTTAATGAGTTTGTTTGATGCCTTAATTAACTTTGTTTTTGATTCCTCTAACATTAATTTTTATTGTTATTGACTATAGTATTAATAATTTTTCAAAAAATTATTTCTAGTTATAGTTTAATTGCCTTTTTTTTTTTTTTTTTTTTACAGGCATGCTTATACTTTAAAACAACTAGACAATGGAGTTAAAATACCTCCAAGAGACTGGCAGTGTCAAGTTTGTGGTTTGAAAGAAAATTTATGGTTAAATTTAACTGATGGCTCAATCCACTGTGGAAGAAAATATTTCAATGGTCTTGGTGGTAATAATCATGCTGTTGAACATTATGAAAAAACAAAATATCCTCTTGTTGTGAAATTGGGAACTGTTACTTCAGAGTGTTCTGGTGAGAAAAGTTTGCATGTTACGATCATATCAAAATATTTTAATTTTTTATATCTTATTACCAATGAAATGCTTTTATGGGGGGGGGGGAAATGTCAATGTATGTTGTACATACATCATAGGTCAACAAATAAAAACTTGGGTAATTTTTAGCTTGAGAAATATATTAATTTTAGGGTGTTTATTAAAAAGTATAAACTGCTTATTAATGTATTAATTTTCTTAGAATGTTCTGTGTCTGAAGTTAATACATTGCAGTTTATAAAATTTGACAAAGCATACAAAGTTGAATAATTTCTTGGTAATATTGTTTATTCATTTTAACCATCTCAATTATTCAAAGCATTATGTAATTATCCATGCCTTTAAATTGAAATTTTTATGATGCTTATGTTATTTTGTGAAAATGGAATTATGAAAATAAATTTACTCTCTAGTTCTTCATTTTGAACTCATGTAATATAACTGCAGCTAAAATAAGAACATAGTTAACAAATATATATATATTGAAAATTGTTCGCTATTTTAATTAGTACATTAAAGCTATATATTAAAAAAAAGGGGAACAAAATAGTTTGTTAGTTAAATTAAGGTTAATTTTAATACTACAATCTTTACAGTAATTAATTGTACTAGTCTGAATTGTTTTTTATTTCCCATACAAATATTTGTTGCTTTCATGATACATTTAAGTGATTTTGTTTAAAAAATAAGAAATTGACATGAATATGATATGATAATTAACACTATACTTTTTTTTTTTTTCTTTAGATGTGTATTCGTATGATGAAGATGCCATGGTATTAGACCCCAATCTTCCAGCTCATTTAGCTCATTTTGGAATTAACATCAAAGAATTAAGAAAGGTTTGTTACTAGATATGGGTCTATATTTATTAACTGTAATAATATCAGTTTCCCCCATACATTTTCAGGAGGTTGCTGTGCCCTGTTTGCCCTATGACTGAAAAAATAGCATCCTTCTTGCCCTTAATCTAATAAAGTTGCACCCTTATTGCCTTTTATTAAAAATAAACTTTCAAACTGAAGATATGTTATAAATATAAACTAGCTTTAGCATCAGCGTTTTTGCTGTAAAAAACATCATCTCGAGTCTCGAGAAAGCATGAGCCAATCAGGTTTCTGAATTTGCTTGCTCTAGAAATCCGAAGAGGCTCTCAGCGATTGGTCACTGGTTTCGTATAAAGACGGGAACAGTCGCAGCGCATGCCCAAATCGGGCGATTTTGGTCTTACAGAAAATCGCTTGTGTTTTAATATATGAGATAAATGTATTATACATAACAGTAAAATTTGTCCATGCATCACTAACAAGCAAAATTTAAGTGTAAAGAAAGTTAAAATTCAAACCTTTTTCTTCTATTTATACATAAAATTGAAATTTTAAAATAAGTGTCTGAATTTTAAATGTTAAATGTGCCCTTTAGAATCTGAAACTGCCCTCATGAATCTAGAAAATGCCCTTTCTTTCATTAGCAGCGCCCTGCTCTTTTTTAAACCTGGGTGAAACTTTGATAGTGTGTTATAATAAATAGTGGCATATAACTTTTTGTTCTGTTAAAATTTTGAAATCAAGACTACATAATCTACTTATTGTTGAATAGTGTGGAAGCTTAGTAGAAGTTTAAATTTTGACTTTAATGATTAGGATGGGTTTTACTTTAGGAGACACATCAGCGTGGAATTTTTTTTTTTTTTTTTTTTTTTTTGAAGGACAACACAATGGAGAATGGAACAAGAAGGGATTGGAGAGGGGAGGGATACAGTATCTGTACAAAGGATAGATCATGCCTGAGCTTAAAATGTTTAAATATAGTTCAGTATTTTTTAGTTAACTGGTGAGCATAAAAAATACTGATATTTGAAAGAATTTGTAAATAACATTACATTTTTAGGTAAAAGAAAAGTAATTAACTATGTCTTATTAAAAGATAATGGTAAAATTTACAAATAATGTGGTTAATGTTTTGTCTAAAGATGTTGTCACAATAAAATTATTGTAGAATCTTTGTTTTTTTTTTTTTTTTTTTTTAATAAATAAATAAAAATAACAAAAATTTGAAACAAAGTAATTGTTATATAAATACAGTTTTACAGAAATGTAGTCATATGCTAATTTAATATTATTACACTCATAAATTTCACTTCAGTCCTACGTTGATTTTCTGTGAGCTATAATGACAGCTTTGCAGCATTTGAGATGGAAGGGAATAACTTAATGTATTTTGTGGCCAGTTTTATTCATGTACTAAACATTAATAATGCTTCCCTGCACGTATATCATAGTAGCAAGCTCCTCCGTAAATATTTTAGCATCCATTATATGGCAAAAATTTTCAACGGGAATAATACAATCAGGATTTTCACCAGATCAGTCCGCAATTTTAATTAGAGATTTTTTTTTTTTTTTCAAATAAATCTATACTTACAGAGTGGAAACAAGTGCAAAATTACTTTGTAATACCTATTTGTTATAGAGATAAAGTCATATAAATCATCATACAACAACAACAAAAAAAATGTATGAATAAGTTAATACACATAACAATTTTACCGCATGAATAGAGGCGGATCCTTGCTAATTTTTTTTAATATGAATTATATAGGTATGTAATAATAAGAGTGAGAAAGAGAGAGAAAGTATTCTAAAATATTGATCCTAAGTGTTTCTATTGTATTTTTTAAATCATGTATTTGTAATAATGTTATTAAAAATTGATACTAACTGTTATTGTATTTTATAAATCCATTTATTTGTTAATATTTTCATTCTATAGACTGATAAATCTATGGTTGAATTGGAAATCGACATGAATCAGCGGATTGGGGAATGGGCAACTATACAAGAAGCTGGGACAAAATTAGTACCTCTTTATGGACCTGGTTATACTGGTCTTGCTAATTTAGGAAATTCCTGCTATTTGAATTCAGTTATGCAAGTCATTTTCAGTATACCTGACTTTGTAAGATGGTTAGTAATTTTTTAGTTTTATCTCCCCCACCCCCCCCCCCCTTTTTTTTTTTTTTTAAATCTTTAACAACTTTTTTCTGTTTGTCTGAATAGTTTACACAAGCATAGTATTCTCAAACTTAAATGAAAATATATTGCAGAAAAATTACTGAGGTCTGATTATAAATTACATAATATTAAGGGTTATATCAGCTGTGGAGAAGCATTGAGATAAAAATATTCTTGCCACACTGTTCAGACTTTAGAATTATTATGTGTTTTTCAGATGTTTTCAAAACGTCTAAAAAGAAAGTTCAGTTGACATGTGCAGAGAAGTGGAGTAATGCATATGACAAGAGTGGATGCCCATATGCTTGAAAAAAAAAGTGTCAGTACAGGATATATTCAAGTTGCAATGTGCTACAGCATTCCACATATCTGTCATGTTTTTCAATATATTATCTAACAGCTTTTATGTCAATTTTCCCCACTCCTCTGTCTTTGAGTGCATAGATGAAGGTTAAAACCCGAATAAATTACTATGTCAGAAACACCAAAGAAAAATATTGGAAATGCATACAGCTGTTTCGGCAGCCTTAAGCGTGACGTGCCGTCTTCAGTGCAAAAAGGAATCTGAATCTGCGGAAGTGCTCGTATTTATAGGAGAGGGGCCGAATTTAGTTCAACCAATAGGATTGCGGGAAAGGTGGGGAGAGTGGCCAATAGGAATTTATTAAAGTTAGCTGTGTAAACAGTAGAAAAATTAAGAAAATGTGGACTGAATATAAAATTTCCAACAGCCAGACAAATAGGGAATAGCGAAATCACAATTTACAAGGTTTTTAAAATTTTTATAAATATGAAAAGCTTCAAAGAAATCGAGTTAATGAATGGATTTAGGTCTGCAAATTATTTTAGCTGAATTAAATTTAAAATTATGATTTTCCTCCCAGCAATGTTTAGAAATAGCCGATTTATTGGTTTCTTGTTTGCGGACGTAATTCATATGTTCTTTAAGACGAAATTTAAGACTGCGTTTAGTTTGGCCAATATATGATAAACCACACTGACAGGAAATACAGTATAGGACCCATTATCCGGAACCCACGGGACCAGAAGAATTCCGGATTTCGGAATTTTCTGGATTTTGGGTCCTTTTCCCATTATTGCTTTCCCTTAATTATAAAACATAGCTCAGTAATTGACAGGTACTAATTTACTTCTAGAAGCAACTACTTCACATGTACATTACTGCCACGTGGCATGGTTGCTTCTTTATCAATGCTGCTAAATGTGAATACTGTCTCAATCATAAGAGCAGAATGCTTAAAAAAAAAAAAAGATTTTTCTTTAAAAATTTCAATTTCTTTTCTTTTTTTTTTTTTTTTAAGATTTTAATGAGAAGTTAAAAATCACCAGAAATCTATCATAAAATAAATTATAATTTTTTTTTATGTGGCTTGCTGTGAATTCCAGGGTTTTCCTGGACCTTCCCTGACCATATGAAAGAAAGAAATTCTGTTTTAATTTCTAAATTTTCATAATACTACCTAATAAAATACACAATAATTTATTTTAAGGCAATTTTCTTTCTGATTTTAGATATAAAATGTATTTTAATCATTAAAAAAAAAAAAAAAAAAAAAAATCTGAAATGATTCTGGATTTTGGGTCTTCCGGATTTTGGAATTCCGGATAATGGGTCCTATACTGTACTATAAATACCCCAAGAATTATGCATATCAATTGGATCTTTTAACTGAGAAAAGGTGAGTTTATTGGAAGGCGAAAATATTATTTTAAAATCAAATTGTTTGAGAATTTTAGCTATGGTTTGACTGGATTTAGGAAAATAGGGTAAGACAATACCGATATTAGAAGAGACTGACTTAGTAGACGAAATACGAGGGAGTTGTAATTTTTGGATAGCTTTGTCTATAATGGAAGGGTCATAACCTCTGTCAATTACGTCCGCAAACAAGAAACCAATAAATCGGCTATTTCTAAACATTGCTGGGAGGAAAATCATAATTTTAAATTTAATTCAGCTAAAATAATTTGCAGACCTAAATCCATTCATGAACTCGATTTCTTTGAAGCTTTTCATATTTATAAAAATTTTAAAAACCTTGTAAATTGTGATTTTGCTATTCCCTATTTGTCTGGCTGTTGGAAATTTTATATTCAGTCCACATTTTCTTAATTTTTCTACTGTTTACACAGCTAACTTTAATAAATTCCTATTGGCCACTCTCCCCACCTTTCCCGCAATCCTATTGGTTGAACTAAATTCGGCCCCTCTCCTATAAATACGAGCACTTCCGCAGATTCAGATTCCTTTTTGCACTGAAGACGGCACGCTTAAGGCTGCTGAAACAGCTGTATGCATTTCCAATATTTTTCTTTGGCGTTTCTGACATAGTAATTTATTCGGGTTTTAATATTCCAACGCCAAGTCTCCTGTTATTACATGGATGAAGGTATTGTTCATTATTGAGAGAGATTTAAAATCTGGAAATAAGGAGATCTTAATCCTTAAAATATTTTCATTTGGGTTTTAGATCTGGAGAATGGTCTGGGTTATCATCCATGAAAGTAAATTTATTATCTGCATTACCTCAGAAAAAGTTAATAATAAGCAGTAAAACTATAATGATAGCTTGCCATATTCTCATTGTAATTATATGTAGGGATATGTGGCAATTTATCATGATGTTAACCCATTTTGTATTATTGTCTGTTGAATATCTTTCTTGTTTTTTCTTTTTTTTTTTCCCTGGATGATAAGCAGTAGGACACTTGAGCCAAATCAATTGGCATCTGCATTTTTACTTCCATTACCTGACTACTGTAGGTAATGGAAGTATTGTATTCAGTCAAAAAACTCGATGTCGAGTTTTCACCTGATTTACACGTTTTAAGGTCTCCGGAGTCCAAAAAAGCTATGAAACTTCAAAATTAAGACAGAGCCGGTGTACAGATGAATTTTCTAAGTTTTGGTGAAAATTGGAAAAATGGAAGGGGGACATCGGAAACCAGAAATGGGACTGTATGTCCGTATCCCAAAATCGGCTCAAACAATTTTCTTCAAAGTTGCTACATAAACACTCTATTAGATGTGCTTTCGAATGTTATAGTTGGTTAGTTTAGGAAAATTGATAGGCACCCTGTATAAATAGCTCAATTTCAGGTCTTGCAAGGGCATTTTTTTTAAAAACGGCTGTACAGATTTTTTTCAAACTCGCCATCTTACTCTCTTTTAAATATCCTTTTGTATGTAATTATTGTTTTCCGGTGAATAATTTTGAGTATGCCAAATTTTAGTAAAAGCTGGTATCTCAAACATGGCTCTAACGATTTTCTTGAAATTGTTACATAAATCCATTTTAGATATCCTTTCTCGTATAATAAGTGGTTATTACAGGAAAATTAAGTCATCCTGCTTAGGTAGGTCACTTTCAGATCTCGGAAATTGGTGTTTCAAAAAATAACTCTACCATTTTTTTTTCTTATTTTTTAACTTGCTATGTAAACTCTGTTTTACATATTTATATATCAGCTTTCTCTTATAGGAAATTTGTTAGGTGTCTACTTCGTTAGGTTGATTTTATTTCTTCTGATCACATTTTTTAAAATTTCATATAATATGTGAAATAGTGAGTAATGGAAGTCATGTGGTTGCTTCACACGAGATTTTTATAATAGTTTAAAAAAATCTTTCCTTGTCTAACAAGGAGAGGTTACGACATGGAAAGTTCAGTTTGGAACAAACTTGTGCAGAATCATAGTTTATTAAGAAGACAATAATATATTAAAGCAGTAGCACACATTAGCCAAACAATCTTGAGAAAAAAGCCTTTCATGTTTTAGTAGTTGCTTAAATACAAGTTATTTTGTTAACATGTCAACGTTTCAGTGTTTTACTTCATAGCGTCCACAGCTACAATCTGGAGGTCTTTAATTCAATGCTGCCTTGGGGTAACTTTTTTTAATTTATTATTTAGCTAAACACTTTATTTTATAATTAAAACAAAGTTGAAATATTTTTTTAAGTTACAGAAAACTGTAAATATTACAAATAGAAAAATATAACTATAACAATTATATATTTTTTTCTTTTAGCTTACAAAAATATCATTTATTAAATTTTCAAATTGATCCTTGCAATTGTTCATCCGCATCTTTAGCCTTGCTTTATCTACCAACAGTACTTTAAATTACCATTAGTTTAAAAAGCATATAAAATCAAATGTATGGAAGGAATGTAAAAGGCATTTGTAAGAATAAAATATATATAACACTCATTAATCGTACTACAAGACACTAGAACTCTTATAGCCATTTCTGTTCCAAGGATTTTATAGAGTGCTTTTGCTCTTTTTGCCTTGCATTTTTCATGGTCTTCACCTGTGTCATAATTAATTCCTGTATTATTTAAGATATTTCTATTTTATCAGAAATGAAGGGAAAAATTGTTAATGAATCATCATTGTACAGTGATGCATTGAAATCTAAGGATATTATCGTGTATTTCAGATATTTGCTTGAAGCAGACGAAATAATTCAATTGCATTATAATCTTGAACTAAAATTGCTCGAGATGCTGTATTGATTAGAGAAGAAATTATGTAATTTGTTTGGATGGTAATTATATATCTGTATATACAGTTAAAATATTATAAAGAAATAACAATTATAATTTTAAAAATAAATTTTAGTATTGTTTTGTTACATTAAAAAAAAAAAATAGTTGTAGGTAGCATCAAATCAAAGACCTTTAGATTGCAGCTGCAGATGCTACTAAGTTCTCCACTGGAGCGTTGATTTTCTGATGAAGTAACTTGTACTTAAACAATTACTGAAACTTTAAAGGCTTTTTTCACAAGATTGTTTGGCTAGTGTACACTACTGCTTTAATATGTTGTTACCTTCATAGTATCATTCTGCACAATTTTGTCTCAATCTGAATTTTCCATGTTGTGATCTCCCCTTGTAATTTCAGTACACAACCCCTATTCGTTATTGTTCAATTATGATGCTCATAATGCCATTGCAAATGAATAGTGTGTTGCAGTCAAGACAGTGGGGCACACTCAGTAGGTCTGCAGGTGTATACTCCTCATTCTCATAAGGGAATGGGACCACTGACTTCAGCTGTCCTGTAGCAGCAAAAAACCTCTCATACCAATTTCTGAATTGTGGTGTGACAGTCTCTTTTCACCGATAAGACAATGCACCTGTATTTTGTCAGCATTACGCTTCAAATGTGACCTCTCCTGTGTTGCTTGCTCCACACTTCACTTGTTAAATGTTTCTGTAACTGAGAAACAGTACTGCGGGTGGTTAAATAAATTTGTAATTAAAAGTTGAATAGCTTTATTCAGAGTGAAAAATGTCCTGGCCATTTTTTTTCACTCTTCTAAATAAATCTATTCAACTTTCAACTCCAAATTTATTAATTAATCAAGTCCAAGTTAAAATTTTAATACTGTAGTGGTATTGAGCTCCCTGAGAAAATCTGTAATTTCCACCCATTTTCAGTCTTTCCAGTCATAAATCTATGCTTAAAATCTTTTAATTAATATCATAAAATCAACTATTTCATGTTCACTAATTAAATTTTTCTTGTGAAAGCTTTTATTTTGAACAATAGTTGCCTAGATTTGTAAAATCTTTTAAATCTGATATTAACTCTATTTCCTGATGAAAATTTAAGAAAAACTAGAATTTTGACATCCATGTCTCTTTACCATATCCTACATTTATTGTAATTTTTTGCATTTTGCCTTTTTTCATCTTGCAAGTACTGATCATAATGTGTTCATAAATTATTTCCTTTGCTTAGTAATGCATATCTGTTAGACTCATCCATGAAATTGTTTTTATCTTTATAAATATGAAATTTATTTGTACGACACATTAATCCCCCCCCCCTTTTTTTCTAATAACAAATAACATTCTTTAATTATATTTGATTGCTTCTTACTTACCTTTTTGCATTTGTGCCTTAAAAATCTATTTAAAATTATCTTTTTGTCACAGTTTTTGGAAATATAGCTTGTATCTTGTATATGTTGTTCGTAGTGAAAAAAAAAAAAAATTGGTGTGGAACAGCCACACGACTTCCATTACCCATTATTACACGTATTATATGCATTGTTTGGAATTTTCCAGTAAGAGTAGCTTGATACACATATAAAGACATCTAAAACAGAGTTTACATAGTGAGTTAAAAAAAATTACTCAATCTTTTTTTTTAACACCAATATCGGAGATCTAAAACGGAACTACCTAATCAAGATGGTAATTAATATTCCTGTAATAACTACGCAATACATGATTGTGAATACAATGCTTCCATTACCTATGGTATTAGGGTACTGGAAGTAAAAAATATTTATTCAAGTTTTAGAACATAGATTATTATAAGGATTACATAGATTATGAGAAAGGGTATCTAAAATGGGTTAATGAAACAATTTTCAAGAAAATCGTTAGAGCCGTTTTTGAGATACCAACTTTTACTAAAACTTGGTATATTCAATTATTGACCGGAAAACAATAATTACATACTAAAGGATATTTAAAAGGGAGTTAATATGGCAAGTTTGAAAATATTCTATAAAGCCGTTTTTAAAAGAACGCACTTGCGAGACCCGAAATTGAGCTATTTATACAGGACACTATCAATCTTCCTGAACTAACCAACTATATCATTCTGAGGGGCATCTAATAGAATGTTTATGTAGCAACTTTGAAGAAAATCGTTAGAGCCATTTTTGGGATACAGACTTATGGTCCCATTTTTGGTTTCCGATGACCCACTTCCGGTTTTCCAATTTTCACCAAAATTTGGAAATTTCATCTGTACACCAGACCTGTATTAGTTGTGAAGTTTCGTAGTTCTATCTTTATTAGTTTCGGAGATATGATAGCCAGAAGATTCCATACATACATACACACATACATACATACTGACCAATTTCTGAAAACTACTTTTTTGGACTCAGGAGGCCTTAAAATGTGTAAATCAGGTGAAAACTCGACATCGAATTTTTGAACCAAATGCAATGCTTCCATTACCTATGGTAGTAGGGTACTGGAAGTAAAAATTATTTATTCAAGTTTTAGAACATAGATTATTTTACATTCCATATCCATCAACAATTTTGACTTATAATTTGCCTAAAGATTATCACATTAGAGTTGTATTTGCAACTCTTTAAAAGCAATTTCATTATTAAAACTATGTAATAATCTTTAGTCCATATCTATTGTAGAAGATGTAGGTTTTTTTTATTTAATTTATTTTTTAAATGAATTTTCATTTTTGAATCAGAAATTAATATTATGAAAAGTAAATTTTTTTAATTTATAATAAATTTAATGTTTCACAATTTTTATATTCAATGCCTTGTAATAAAACATATATTTTCTTTTTCAATTGTATGTTCTTTTATTTAAAAGATAAGAAATTTATTATCAGATTTTTAAGATAGACTTAAAATCTAACAGAAGCTTAAAATGCAAAATAAAATCAACTGTTTTTTCCTTACCAATAGCAGGACTTTCAGATTTATTGTATAATCACTTACTGACAAAATATTTGTACTTCTTAATCTCTGGAATTTTTTTTTTTCTAATTTCTGTATTTTTTTGTTTTGATATTATTGTTTTTTAATTAAATGTTCATTGTTTTTCTCTTCAGCAGCATTCTAGGGTTTTTAATGATTGTACTATGTTTAATGCTTATTGCACTCAAACTTCTCTGGAATGGTTACTTGTATTAAATGACCATGGCATCACTCTTTAGGGCCAGTTTTCCTGATTATAATATAAAAAAAAAAAAATAATATTAGGACTGAATATATTAAAGGTCTATCCACCTCTTTAACCGTCTGTGACCACCTTTGAAAAGAGCAAAATTGTAATGTTTTTGCTGCATAGTTTTTTCAGTGTACTAAATTAATACTTATTTCAACTTAAGATTAATAATGTAACTGTGTACATCATTATAATCTTTATAACTACCATTTATGACCTTCAGATTTCAAAATCAAGCTAAAATTTCATAAATATATAATTTTGAATTATATGTGTATTGTGGAAAAAAGAACAGCTAAGTGACCAGTTATGTCTGTCAGCGGCAGTCAGATGGTTAAAGGACTAATTTTCTATTGTGCAGTGGGTTACTCTATCAAGAAGATTTCACTTGTATGTATCATTAATCCAATTATCTTAAATCATAAAAATAAATACATTACAAGATTTTGCACTGGGAGATGACAGCAATATGGTATGTGTATTGTGGAAAAAAGAACACCTCAGTGACCAGTTAAGTCTGTCAGCGGCAGTCAGATGGTTAAAGAACCAATTTTCTATTGTGCAGTGGGTGACTCTATCAGGAAGGTTTCACTTGTATGTATCATTAATCCAATTATCTTAAATCATAAAAATAAATACATTACAAGATTTTGCACTGGGAGATGACAGCAATATGGTATGTGTATTGTGGAAAAAAGAACAGCTCAGTGACCAGTTATATCTGTCAGCGGCAGTCAGATGGTTAAAGGACCAATTTTCTATTGTGCAGTGGGTGACTCTATCAAGAAAGTTTCACTTGTATGTATTATTAATCCAATTGTCTTAAATCATTAAAATAAATACATTACAAGATTCTGCGCTGGGAGATTCACAAACAACATTCAGTAAATTTAGGATTTTAATTAAAAAAAAAAAAAGAAAGAAAGAAAGAAAGAAAGAAAGAAACAATCTCAATAAATTGTATCTTTGCTGGGTCCAAGCTATTCCTCTGCCAGGTTTTGTAGTTTTGCAATCATGTGAGCATCAGAACACACACAGTCAGATATACACACAGACACTTATTTATTTATATAGATTAAAATTAAATGTACTGTTTAAATATTTTTTTGTATTTTGCAGAAATCTATTAATTGAATATGAGTGCTTTTCATATTACTTTTTGTAATGTCTAGTTAATAATATCAAATTGCATTTTTGTTCTCATTTAGTTATTATGACAAATGTGGAGAAATATTTTTTTCTTGTAATGTTGAAAATGCCCCAAAGGACTTTAATGTACAAATGTAAGTATTATATGAATATTTTCTCTTTATTAAGTTTTACTGTATTTATTGTAAGTGCTGTGTATTTTGCAAAAATCTCAATAAGAATTTAAAAATTTATTTTTCATGTGTATATTTACATGTCTTTATCATGTTAAAATACAGGGTTCCTTATAGGTTAGCGAGAATTTGGAAAATCTGGAAAAGTCAGAGAAATGTCAGGGAAAATTTCAAATATTGCCTAAATCCCCGGAAAATGCTTTTTGAGCATGCAGTTTAAAATATACTATGTTATTTTTCGTGTCACAAGCTATGTTATTTTTTGTCATGAGCTATTTTTTTATGTTGCAAGCTATTTTTATGTTGTGAACCAAATTTTGTGACATGGAATTAAAAAAAAAAAAAAGAAAGAAAGAAAAGACCTGGAAAAGTTAAGAAATTTTATCTTTGAAATTGAGTGGAAGTCCTGAAAATCTGACGGGACAGCATGTATAACAACACTTTTTCAATATGAGATCAAAGATATTTATATATTACAAATAATGAGTGTTCGAGCATTACAAATAATGAGTGTTCGAGCAAAATTGACACAGTATGAAATATTGAGTTAAAAACACAATCACTTTACTTGAATTTATGACTTTTATTTCAATAAAATATACAAATGTGCAGATTATTTTATTTCAGTGAACCACACTAAAGACGCCATTTTCACCACCTTGTCTAACTCGTTTCTTTGCATTTCCAAATAGTCGCTTAACAATATCTAAATTAATATGCTTGATGCAGTAAATTAATCTGTTAATTAACTGTTGCTTATTATCAGCTTTCCAGTCTTTTTTATAGACCCTTTGGCTCAATAATGACCAAAAATCCTCTACTGGCCGACATTGAGGCACATTTGTAGGGTTGTGGTCATGGGGTACGTAAGGCACATTATGGTCATCTAAAAATGCTGTGGTTTTTAATAGCATAATTAGACGTTGCTTTGTCTGGCCAAAATATGATTTTATCATCATTGTGATGGGCAGAAATAAATGGTAGCAAGTGTTTCTTTAAACACTTATCCCCAGTTATCAGCTGTAATGGAGTTATTTCTTTGACAAATGTGTGATTTTGAAAGACCCTTTTCTGAGTCAGCTATCCAAATGAGTACTTTATTTGAAAATTTTTCACACTTTCTGCATTTAATATCATCTGGACATTTCTGTACATTTGAAGTGTAAAAATAATTTCTAATGCACTTATCAAATGTGAAATAAGCTTCATCATCCAAGATAACTGATTTTCCTTGAAATATTCGACTTAAACGTTTGCATTGTCTTTGAGCTTTGATTTTTTTATCTTCACTGTATTTGGGAGACTTGTTTATGTCTTAGTTTTATATCAGAATGTATTAAAGTTCTTTGTATTGTTGATGCAGCACATTTGAATTTTCTTCCCATATCTCTTAGAGAATTCTTATCGTTATGATCCATCTCTTTAATTAAGGTTGGTAACTTTCTTCCTTTAAATATAGCATTTTTTTTTCCATCACTTCCTTCTTTCCTCTTGATTGCTCCTGAATCCTCATATCTTTAAATTATTCGATATAGTTTTTCTTTGCTTACCTTCTTTAATAAATTCTGAGCAGTCATCAACCTGTCCTTACATGCTCTCTCCAGATAAAATTTGATAACATGCTTTCTGAACGTCTCTTCATTTTCTTCCATTATTTTAGGTGTAATTTATATCTGCAGGAAAATAAAATTTTATATTAATAACTAAAAGTACTGTAAGTTTGAAAAACAATAAAAATTCAAAATTATAGCAACAACATATTCCTAGTGTCAAGTAATAGGTTGTATCAATTTTGCTCGAACACCCGTTAGTTATATAATCAAAGATTAATATAAAATAGTTTCAAGATAGAGTTAAACATTAGTGATATCACTCCTCCCCCATCCCCAAATAAGCACCTCACCAGTGACTGAGAGGTGCTGCTCTCAAAGCTAGTTGATAAGAAATGCCAGGTTCGTTCCTAGGTTGCATTTTCCTGCCTGATCATTTGGAGATTTCTATAGTTTCTCAAAACTTGCAGAAATATGAGTTAGGACTCCTTTAAAAGATACTCATGAAGGGCACTTCACCCAAGCCTAGAACTCAAGTGCAGTAAATTGCCCTTACCTACCCACCTCATTGTTATTAAGAAATTGAAACCAGCCAAAATTTCTTACTTTTTGTAATAATAATAAATTGAAGCTTAGGAAAATAATCCTAGTGGAAAAAAGATATCGAAAAAAATCATGTGACGTATGTAGAAATGAAGATTTTTAACATTGCCAGAAAACTGCGAAGACTGAAAATGCCTATTAAAAAAATCTGGTGTGAAACAACCACACAACTTCTATTACCAACTATTACACATATTATATGCACTTTTTGGAAACAATGTGATCAGAAGACATAGAATTGAGCTAATGAAATAGACAACTAAAAATTTTCCAGTAAGAGAAAGTTAATACATGTTTGCGGTAAACACATGAAAACATAAAGACATAAAATAGAGTTTACATAGCAAGGGGGAAAAAAGGTAAGTTTTTTTTTTTTTTTTTTTTTTTTGATACACCAATTTCCGAGATCTAAAACTGATCTATCTGGTCAGGATGACTATTAATTTTCGTGTAATAACCATGTAAAGCATGAGAAAGGATATCTAAAATGGGTTTATGTAACAGTTGTCAAGAAAATCATTTTAGTTTTTGAGACACCGATTTTTACCAAAACTTAGCATATTTAGTTGTTGACCAGAGAACAACAATCACATACAAAAAGATTTTTAAAATAGGGTTAATATTGGAAGTTTGAAAAAAATCCATACAGCCGTTTTGAAAGGAATCCACTCACAGTACCTGAAATTCAGCTATTTATACAGGACGCCTATCAATTTTCATGAACTAGCCGATTATATCATTCGAAAGGACATCTAATAGAGTGTTTATATAGCAACTTTGAAGAAAATGTTTAGAGACGTTTTTGAGATACAGACTTACGGTACCACTTCCATTTTTCCAATTTTCACCAAAATTTGGAAAATTAATCTGTACACCAGTTCTATCTTAATTCTGAAGTTTCGTAGCTGAATCTTTATTAGTTTCGGATCTAAGATAGTTAGGATATTCCCCATACACAGACACACACACACACTGGCCAATTGCCAAAAAACTACTTTTTTGGACTCAGGAGGCCACATGTAAATCTGGTGAAATCTCGATATTGAATTTTTAGACTGAATACAATACTTCCATTAAATACGGTAGTCAGGTAATGGAAGTAAAAATTGATTTATATTATAGTTTAAACAAATAAATTTATTCTGAAATTTTTTACTTTTATTGGATTTAATTTAGTATATTTATTTACAAATGCTATTAAAATAAAATTGCCACAACATAAGTGCTTCTGCAGTAAAATAATTTTTCTGCTTTCATCTAAAAAATTTCAATGTTATCTAATTAAAACATGCACAAAATCATTGTCATTGTAAAGATTACTCTAAAAATACTTTTTTGTGAAATATATTTTTAATTTTACAACAATTTACATAAAGTTCTGATAAAATTTATTTTATAGAAAAATATGTGATGAAATGCTTTTCTAGTAATTTCTATAAGTAGAAAGTACCAGTAGAACACTTGCAATATATTTCACTAGTTTTATATGCTTTCCATAGATATGAAACAATATTGTGGCTGATGCCAATCTCTTAATTTTTGCCTTTCTTTGATCTTTCCAATAATACTACCACATGTTAAATCACTTAAGCACCATTTGAAAGACAGTTGTGTTCTGGTAATTTACCTGATTTTAGGTTTTACATTTTCAGTACCAGAATTCTAGTTTTTCTGGTTGTTATGAATTCATAAAGTAAGACTAAAATGTTAAATTTATGACTTTTAAATCTAATTTAAAATTAATATTTTTTATAATGTTAGAGGTAGTGATGTGGGGTAGAAAATTTTCCGCGGAAAATTTTCTTTTTTGGAAAATTTTCCAGAAAATTTTCTAGTATGTTTTTCCGGAAAATTTTCCAACCAAAAAAACAATTTTTTTAGCAAATCTTTTGCATGATATATTTAAATTTCCTTTTATTAGTCACAGTAATGCTATATACAGAGGAAAAAACAAAAGTTTCTGATTAAAGTCATCATTTAGAAAGTTACCAGATATATGTGTTTGAGCAACTTGTTTGAGAAATAGGTTATTTATTATAATACGAGAGATCTGTGGTTGCTAATCAGAATTTTAAATGTCCATTCAATAAGTTTGTAAGAACATAATTATAAAGCATTACAAAAAAAAAGAATATATTGATAAATTAATGCACTACTGTACTGCTGAGCATGCATATCTATTTTTCAAAATATTCATTTGATAAATGATGATACGCCGATGTTTTTCACATTCAGGCAGCAATTCTGACAGGTCATCTTATGGTCTCAGGTTCTGAGAGTGACTCAAAGAGTTAGAACATTGTCATAATCATAGTTAAATATTCAACCAAAAAAAAAAAAAAAAAGAGCAAAACTTAAAAAAAAAAATTGCTATAATTACAAAATTGGCATTGTTGAAAATTTTAGATAAAAATCTTATATAAAAACATAATTATACATTTTTTAATCACTTTTTAAAACTAATTTCTAATGTGGGATTTATTTATTTATTTATTTTTTTATGCAAGCAAGATTTTAATTAAAATTTAAGGGAATCAAATAAATAAAATTAATCGCACCATATCTTGTAATTGGAGGTTTAGTTGAAAGAACTCAATATTTCTATATTTGCTTAAAATATCCGAAATTGAATTGTACTTGAAAAATCTCATACTGGGTGTTACATTTAAAGTTAAATGATAATGATAATAATAATAATAATAATAATAATCTCAAACTTCCAGATTAATTTTTTTGAATAGAGGATTACATCCATTATCCAATACCAGCAACTATTAAAAAATATAATTTTGTGTTCGCAAACTATGCTTAAAAATAGAACAAATCGAAAAAAGTAAAAAATCAAAAGAATTTTGATGAAATGAACCCTTGCATGGTCTGAGTCATACCTTGCAGTGGCGGATTTAAGGGGGGGGGGGCTAGGGGGCTAAAGCCCCCTTCAAAACACTGTCATTCATAATTGAATTTTGCAATTGTAAATTTTTTATTGGTCTAGAATAACACTTTGAAAAATCTTAGCCCCCCCCCCCCCCAAGTCAAGTTCTGGATCCGCCACTGATACCTTGTATAGTCGTCAGCAAATTATTGATGCATTAGCAATAATTTCTATTTAAAAGATGTGTAAATATTTATCAATCTTAGTCTTATACTGTTTACAAAAAAGTAAGTTCATGATAAAAATTAGCTATCAAACTAAAGAAAAAAAATATGGATGTGTGCTTCAATAATTTTGCTGCCGACTGCATGATTTCTCTGCCACTAGCAGCCAGACCCCATATTATTCTAAACAGAAATTCGTTATGATAATTACCTCTTTTTTTTTTTTTTTTTTTTATTCTGTTTACTTTCAGAAAAATCACAACTGTTAAATTTGTTCTTGTTTTTCAAAACAGTTTTTTTTTTTTTTTTCTTTTTTTAAATGTTTTATTTTGAAATTATAAAGTGCAAAAAAAAAAAAAAAAAAAATCATTTTTTTTTCCACTTTGTATTTTCAGTATGAAGTATTAAAAATTAAGTAAATAAATTTTGGGAAAAACAAAGGCAAATTTAATTTTTCTAGTTTTTTTTTTTTTTTTTTTTTTTTTTTTATAATGAAAACAGAATTAAAAAAAAAAAAAAAAATCATTAATTCTCATAAAATTTTCCCCTATATAATAAAATGAGATTCAGTTGTTGGCAGTGATATGTGAGGGTGTTTGACAGCTACAGAACGTTCAGACACCTTTTTTATATAGATTATTCAACCATTATACATGCAAAACAGTCATTAAAAATTATAACTTCTAGCTTTATACATGTTTAATAAACCATTAAATCATAATTTCTGTGTTTTGTTTATTAATTTCTTTTTAAATTGAATAATTATTCATACCTTTCTTTGGATAGTTTTGTTTACTCGTAGCTTTTGATGTATTTAGTTTTATTTTACAAAACCTTCGTAATTTAGAGATTGAAAATTTTCGGTAAATTTTCCAGAAAATTTTCCGTTTCAAAATTTTCCGGAAAACCCACATCCCTAGTTAGAGGATTACACACCTTCCTTTAAAAAAATAATATGACCTTTCCTTATACGAAACTTTTCTCGCTAAAATTTCAGGTATTTTTTCATTAATTCACGATCATCCCTGAATAGTGCAGCAGTATAAAATATGTCTGAAAACTTTCTGTTGCTTGTAAATTAAGCTAATTGCAGTATTCTCATGTTACATTGTGTTTTTATTCTCTTAAACATTTATTTCATGCAATAAATGATGTTGCATAACAAATAAATTCTAGCATTTAATTTTGAGGGGGATTTCAGATATGTTTGGGGGCATTTTAGAGTTATAAGCATTTTCTGCACCCTTGTTCTAATGTATTTAGAAATGTAACTTCACAGCAATAGACATAGACCTAGTAGCAGAATTTTTTCTGTCAATCTATTACAGCTATTTAGGCATTAGAAAATAATCTGCAGCATAATTTCACAATAAATTAAGGGTGGAAAACTTACAGATTTACAAAAAAGAACATGAGTGAGAGATATTGAAAAATTCCATCTCTTTATAACTTCTAGAATCTAATAAAGCAGGATTAAAATGAATATTAACATTTATGCCATGGATAGAGAAAGATTGAAAATCATTATCTTTCCTGCCAAAATCAGGAGATTCAGAATCTCTGCACAATACTGCTTTGGAAATAATCTGCAGACTAAAAAAAAAAAAATATCTGCAACATACGTTTTGCATCTCACAGTTTCTGCTATGGGGGGAACATAGATAGAAGCTTTATAACCTATGTCAAAATATGCTTTAGGATTTAAAACAGCTTTTAAGCTAGTTGATCTTTGCTCAGCAACATATTTTCATTAATTGTTATGCTTTCTTTAAGAGTAATAGACTCACAAATAAAAGTCAAGTGTTTTATAAATTTTCAGATTTAAGTGTCAATTTTAGTTATTCAAATATTATTGTCAAATAAATTATCTGTGCAAAGTTCTATCTAGGTAACTATTTTGTAGAATTTTGTTTTTTGTTTTTAGAAATTTAAATTTTATTTATAGGGCAAAATTAGCATATGGATTGCTTAGTGGAGTCTATTCTAAACCACCTGAAGGGAAGAATGATTCAAAAGAAGTGGAAGTAAGTTTCTTGCTTATTTATGATGCAATTGTACTGAAAATAAGTTTTCAAGGCCTCAATAATGCTTTTAAAAAGTAACTATTTTGAAAACAATTAGTTCATAGTTTTTCTTTAGATATAGCATAATCTTTTCTCTCTAAATATATATATATATATTTGCAAATTAGTATCTTTTAAAAAGCATTTTTGTGATAAGACAATATTATTTAGTATGTAATTCAGTTTTTTATTATTTAATATTGTAATCCAACTTCTTATGTATTATTAAAATTTATTAAATTGTTCGTTTTAGTGTTGACCAATTTTTCAAAATGAATATTGTTTAGGTTCTCTTACATTTGTATGTTTAATAGTAATAAATATTCATTGTATAAAAGTTATAATTCAACATAGTACAAAGGCCCACCTGTGGCTGAGCGGTTCTGTGCTCAAAGCTGGTAGATGTGAGGTGCCAGGTTCGATCCCAGGTCATGCTCATCAGCCTTGCCATTTGGAGTTTTTCTCCAAAACTTGAATAAATACGGGCTAGGACCTCCCAGAAAGACCTCCACGGAAGGCACTTCACCTCAGACCTAGGACCCTACAGTAGTCAATCGGCCTTATTCCCAAACACCAACACAGTACAAAATCAATTGAAAAAATTTTAACTACTTTTTATTGATTAAATGAAATTTCACTCTTAAGTATAGATATAAGTGCAATCCAAAAGTATTTCATTACAGTTCATATCATATTTTTAACTTAAGAAAAAATAAATAAAAATGTCAGAAAAAAAAAAAAAAAATGTATAATACAGTAAAGCACCATTTATGTCTTTTACATTTATACATTCTTTTGGTGAAGTCCCGATTCATTCGTATTCATTTTAATGCAAAAATTCTTCGTTTATACGCTGCTAATATCGGTTATACGTCTTTTCCACTTTACTAAAATTCGCAAAATTTTTCGGCCTGTCATTATTTTTCATTCTAAATAAGACGAATTTTTCCTAAAAAGCATCTTAAATGGAGGAATACAGGAAAGCTCGAACAATACTGATCAAAGAATCAATTGAATTTATAGCAGAATTTTTAATACTCATAGACAAGCAGCAAATCAGACGAATATTGAATATTTTTAATGTTATTAAATAACTATCTGTATAGACATAAATCGTATGCTTATTATTAAAGATACACAAAATATATATAATTAATATTCAAAATGTGTTCATATAGTTCTTAAGAAATGTAATATAATACTCAATATATGATGTATGTAATTAGTACCCAGTCATGTGTTAATAGTATGATTTGTCTCTCATTTTATAATATATATATATATCATAAAATGAGAGACAAATCATACTATATCTATACTATAATCATACTATAAATTTTGCCCTACAATTTTATACTTGTTGGTATAAAAAATCAGTCTTCCACTCCATAATTTTCTGAAATAAACTTTCAGGCTTGATGACTAAATTTCTAAAAATTATAATTATATTTAAGTATTGTCTTAAAAAAGAGCATAATATACATTTACTAACTTAAGAAACTTTATTAATTAGTATTTTCAAAGTTTCAGGAGGTTAAGTGGCTTAGGTGTAATTAAATTTGTAATAATCAAAGTGTTATTAAAATTTCGATTATACGTCTTTTCATGTATACGTCTTTTTACGTCAGTCCCTTGAAAGATTTATAAATGGTGCTTTACTGTATGTGTATATATATATATTTATAATAAAGATGATCTATTAAGCATAGTAGAAGCCAAGCAACAGATATAGGATCACTGAAACACCAATGACCAATAAGATAAAAAAAAAAAAAAAAAAAATAAAAAATCATCAGTGGATGAAATACACTAATGTTAAAGAAACCAGATCTATTAATTAACAGCCTGCAAAACAAACGAATAAATAAAGTAAAACAACAAATCTTAACTTAAAACCATAAACTTATCAAAATTAATGAAAAAACAACCCAAGAAACACATGATAGGAAGAAGGAGGCAAGCGGCAAGACTTGTGACTTGCCTGTGGGGTTACACTAGTTTTATGCCGGCAACACTCCCCCAGCCTGCCACAACCAGAACAGGAACCATATGGATTTAAAAATGCAAAATTTCAAAGCAGATGAACAACAATGAAACCACGAAGCCACAATGAAATTCACCGATTGATCACATTGTGTTTAACAGTATAATTAGAACATTAAATATAGTTGACAACTCAAAAAGGAAAAATCTGAAATTTTATTGGAAAATGAAAGTTTGCATAGTAATACAAAGCAAATGCAACAAGCCTTCTACTTTTTTTTTTTTTTTTTTTTTTTAATTTAATTTCACAAACTATATATATATAGTTGTATTTAAGATGCATGACATAAATAATGTGCCAATCTGCAAATTTCTCCTATTTTATCAATTTTCTGACCACCTGCAATATTCAAGTGTTTTTGTTATTTCTTTTTCTCTCTTTCTCTTCCATTTTTCTGCTCTTTTTTGCAAATTTTCTTGATTCTTTATATATTTTCTGCTGCTTGTCATCTCATCTGTTTTCAACCAGATAACTTTTTCATACAGCTATTAAGGTGAGTGATACTACCTTTAAAAAATAGTGTAAAATTGTGTATTATGATTTATTTCTATTTATTTATTTTATTTTATTTTCATTTATTTATTTATTTTTTTTTGGGGGGGGGGGGAAGGGAAGCAATATTTTTAATGACATTTTTTGTAAGCTTATTTATTATTATCATTATTAATTCAACTTGAGAGAATTTGCAGTTTTGAAAGATGGCTTTATGATTTCAAAAGACCTTTATTTGCTAAGTTTGTTCATTGTCAAAATACTTTATAGTGTTTTATAATCAACTTTTAACATTCTGTAAGAAAATTTGCGTTTGATATCTGTAGCTTTGATATTGCTTACAACTTTCATTTGATATAGCTAATTTTTATAAAAATATTAAATACCATAAAAATATCCTTTTTATGTGCATATATTTTTTGGCATACCATCATAGCCATCTTCAGTGCTGCACCACTGGCTTTTGATTGTCCTCTTCCATGGTTCCTTATTTTTCCCTCTTCATTTTTTCCCAACAGATGTTGCCAATTGGACAGAATAATACTGTGCTCTCGGCCATTAACAGCGGAATTACTTGTTAGTATTTTCAAGCTTTGTATTTTAGAGCACAGTGGTGGAAATTATAATGGGCTTTTTTTTTTTTTGTATGATTAAAGTATTAGGGTTAATTGAGTTAGTAAAATGTTTTCTGGAAAGGACTGTGAATATTTAGAAGTTTTTTATTCCTGAATTCATCAACCGTGAATATTCATTTTAAGTAAATTGGAGTGTAAAGGTTGATATTTTTATGTACCAACTATTTTTATGTACCAACTATATGAGAAATTCCAGAGCCAGGAATCGAACCCGGGCACCTCCGCTTAACGCATGGATGCTCTACCACTGAGCTACCCTGGCTGATAACCAGCTGGGCATTTTTCACATAATATTTGTCGGCAAAGTCACCGAGTCTGCAAACGCAGATATAACAGGTGAGACAATATTAATCGTAGCACAACTCCATAGACCACGAAATTTCAATTTAGAAATTTTTTAATGAATTCATCAACTGTGAATATTCATTTTAAGTAAATTGGAGTGTAAAGGTTGATATTTTTATTTACCAACTATGTGAAAAATACCAGAGTCGGGAATCGAACCAGGCACCTCCGCTCAACTGTGAATAATTAAATCTTTTATCCGATAGATGTTCAGCTTCTTGATGTCTTTTTTTTTTTTTTTTTTTTTTTAATCTACTATGTAGCAAGCACATTATTTTGTAATTTAAAGTTAATTTTGTAAATGCCAGAAGTATCTTTAAAATTGATACAATCCTTTTTCTGTTCTTATTCATTGAAAAATATTTTTGTTGGGCTTTATAGGCTTTGTACACAAAGGCTTTTCCTTGCATAAAAACATCTAAAACAGAAAAAAAAAAATTACTTTCTGTGAATTATGCCACAATGACTTTAATATATCACATGCTGGAAAATATTATTTTTTGAACCATGTAAATAACTCTGTTTTCTTCTGTTGATTTTCATTTCAAAATCAGGGATTATTTGATGATGCTCTGCATGGTTGACATTTACGAATAATTTTAATTTGCTTGTCCATCTATACCAGGGCTCGAAAAGTATACAAAATTTTCCATGCCCTGTTGGTCACGCCAGCTAGAGAATGCATACCCAACTATTTTATTCAAATTCTCATAAAAAAAAAATAATTACATATTTAGTACAGATCTCTTGAAAAAAATTTAATAATAATATCCCTATATTGACAGTTGACATTGTTTAGTTCATTTTAATTTAAGTAAAAGTCAAAGAAAAGACATTAACATACATTATTTTAGGAAAACTTATTTTTCATTAAATATTTTCATGCCCAGCTGTGCATGTACGGACAGAGGAAAAATACATGCCCTGGGCGTATCGGATAATGTAATTTTGAGTCGTGATCTATACTTTATTATGTTTATTTAATGTAGATTGTTATATATATATTAGTTATAGATATTACTTATATGTGTTTAATATAACAGTTATGGTTGGCAGGATCGTTATACTTTTAGAAGTTGCAGTGATATTTTATTTGTGCTTTGTACTATTTTGAAATTTAAATTCTCTGATGTTATAAAACATATATTTGGTGATTGCATTTTATAAATTATAAAATACATGATTTTTTAAAGATCTATTCAAAATTTATCTGCAAGAATTCAGCTTTGTGTGCTTTAAATTTACTGTTTTTCCATTGCAATTTTATGTTACTAAAATTACAACTTTCATAATTTCTTATAGGAATCGCCTGGTATTAAACCTCATATGTTTAAAAATTTAATAGGACAAGGCCATCCTGAATTTTCTACGAAAAAACAGCAAGATGCACAAGAGTTTTTCTTGCATTTAATTAGTATCTTAGAGGTATCATTTATATTGTGTATATAATTCTTTTTTTATTGTGTTTGTAGTACTTTAAAATAAAATAAACAGAATCATTTATTAATTAAAATAGTTCTTCAGTTTATTAAGTTTAAATGAGTTATAACTAGTTATATTTTACTATGTTTTAAGATGCTATGTTTATATAAACGAGTTTATAAGAGTTTATATTTTTAAAGGGGGAAAAAAAATAGTATTCTGTATTTAGAATACAATCTGCATTTCAAACCTATAATTGAAATTTCTTAAATTGAACATGTTGTGTAAACAATGGAAATCACGGGTAGAATTAAGCTTTAGATTAGGGTCGCCAGTTGCTAATTGGCAACCATTACATTGATAATGGCTACCAAAAATTTAAACCCTAGTCGCCAAATGTGGCCACCATACTGTAGTTTATTTTTTTAAATGATCAAAAGCATTGAATAAAATGCCATATCTTTCAACAACTATGGAATCACTGTAGTTTCTCTGAGAAACAATAGGAAATTAAGGAACTGTTGCTCCCCAAGATGCAAAATAAATGTGTAATTGGGATTTTTTCACAGTTAATTCTTTTTCTATATATTTTTTAACTTTGAACACAGTCACGATTTCAAAAGTTTTTAGTCAAAGAACATATTTGGTATCTAAAGCTGAAAAAATTGTCTCATTCTCAGAAAATATTGCTTTTGAACATTATGCATTCAAGAAAGAGCGAAAGTTGAAAAAATAAAGTATGAATTTTATTCATTAACAGTGAAATAAAAGCCTGTTTGAGCCATTGATTGTGATTAAATATAAATTTTGTCAACGAGCAGTGAATTTGTTCCCTTATTTCAATAATAGGTCACAAAATTGTTGCCTATTTCAGGAAATGGATTTTGAAGAATTGTGAATTTTATCAGAGTTAAAATAATTGTATATTTCAGCAATTATTTGCTTTATCAAACTTAAATTTTGACAATTAGCCACAAAATTACTACGTATTTCAATATTGGGCTACAAAACTATTACAGATTTCTGTGAACAACTTTGTAAAGAGGTTGAATTTTATCGATTTGCAAAGTAATGAGAACCTATTTCTTCAATTATTTGCGTCATCCATTTGTAAATTTTGATAATTGGTGATGAAATAATTTCATATTTCAAAAATAGGCTGTACAATTATTGTGTATTTCAAAAAATTGTTTTAAAAAAATTCCATTTTTTATTGAATAGAAACAAAATAATCGTATATTTCAGCAATCAACAGCACAAATATATATTTCGAGAACCAGTTTAAAAAGAGAAATGTTCGAATTTTATTAATTAATGGTATACTAATGTAAGTGGTAATGTAAATGTAAGTGGCTACCAAATGTGCAAACCATTCATAATTGTTATTCTAGTGCATTAGGTTGCATGTAAGCTTGTAGAACAAGGGTAATGTAGTTGTTACTTTCCGAACACTATAGTGAGGAAAGTATTGTAATCATGTCAAAAATCCGAATATCAGATTTTGATGTTTCTATACGTTTCGAGGTTCCCTGAGTCCGTTTCCACTATTTTTGAGATGATGTATGTATGTGTGTATGTATGTGTGTATGTCTGTGAGTGAACACGCTAGCGTCTAAACGCTTCGTTCAAATAAGCTGAAAGTTGGTACGTATATTGTAAGTCACCATAGTACGAACCCTATAGATTTTGGTGAATCTAGCACTTATAGTTTTTTTACAGGGCCACAAAGAAAAATTCTTTATCATTATGGCCTATGGGACCAAAATCTTAAAAGTGCGATAGCATCTAAACGCCTTATTCAATTGAGCAAAAACTTTATACCCATATTATAGGTCACAGATACTCAATCTGTATAGATTTTGGAGAATCTAGCACTTATAGTTTTTTTACAGGGACACAAAGAAAAATTCTTTATCATTAAGGCCTATGGGGCCAAATTTTTAAAAGTGTGATAGCGTCTAAACGCCTTATTAATCTGAGCAAAAAAATTGTACACATGTTGTAGGTCGCATTTGCACCAACTGTATAGATTTTGGTGAATCTAGAACTTACAGTTTTTTTACAGGGACACAAAGAAAAATTCTTTATCATTATGGCCTATGAGACCAAATTTTTAAAAGTGCGATAGCATCTAAACGCCTTATTCAATTGAGCTGAAAATTTGTATGAATATTATAAATCACTGTTGCACTAACTATAAGCATTTTGGTGAATCTAGCATTTATAGATTTTTACAGGGACACAACGAAAAATTCTTGATGTAGAGGAAATGTAGAGGAAAAATAATCTAATGTGTCACTCATACGACTTTCTCTTACCTTGCATTTCAGTACTATAAAGACAGTTTGCAGATTAATGGATAATATGACAAATACTGTATATTTAACTAATTTAAAAAAAAAGTTTTATTTATTATATAATTCCGTTTGAGCCCCCCCCCCCCCTCTTACAAACTCACCATTTAATAACAGTACCTAGATTTATGAAGAAAACAAGAATGTTGTTTAATTTTAAATTTTATTCCAAATTATTTAGATAACTTTCACCTGCAATATTCCTTGCTACTTGCCAAACTTGGTCAAATAGTTAAAGTTGCAACCACATATGAATATTCAAATTACAAATTTGAATTTCCTGGAATTATTTGTTTTTATTATTTAGATAACTTTCACCCGCAATATTTCTTGATACTTACCAAACTTAATCAAATAGTTCAAGTTGCAACCCTATATGAATATTGAAATTACAATTTTGAATTTCCTGGAATTATTTGTTTTTAAGCTATGCTGATAACATACATACATATAGATCAACTACTAAAACTTGACGTTTTTATTCATGGAACTTCGGTATGCTTTATTATTTAAAAATTATAGCTGAAAATTGAATTAAAAAAAAAAAACTTTATCTAATGGGTATGAAAAATTAATTTTTGTTTCTGAACTAGCAATTTTTATCAACATGGTAAAATGAAGTAAAGCACCTCCATCAAGTACATTCAATAGAAAACAATGCTTTTGCTTAATTTTGAGTATCACTGTATGTTGTCTATACATTATAAACACACCATATTATATACTTAAATTTAGTCCTATATGAAAACACATAACACAACCTAAAATGCATTTCGAGCAATTTGCAAGTTTCTTCACAATATAATATAACCAAATTCTTCTGGGGTAGCCTTGGTAAACAAATGATCAATATTTTTTGTATCATATTCTACACAAATCATGCTTTTGTGCATAGAAAGAATATATGCACATTTTATTTTGTGTAGAACAGTATGGATGTTAAACTCTACCTACCAGAAATATCACTTGTAAGTGTAATGTATTTAAATTATCTTTGATGTCCCTGTACACAAACCATTTGCTTGATCTCAACAGAAAGTTTAGAGTAGCATCCTGTATGATACAGAATTAGAATACAGAGCTTGGACTTCCTGCTTCTATATGTTCTTGAAATATGCTGATACAGTCATGCTCACATGCACAGATATACCCCTAAAAACCTTTTTTTTCATGTTCAGGATACCTCAAAAATGTAAATATCATGTAAAACTCAGCTTCTAAAATTTGGCCCAAAAACAAAATTTTTTTAAATATATATATATAACATATTGAAAAAATTACAGAAATAATACAAATTGTAAGAGCGCAGATGCAGCTTTATACAAAGTGTATAATACAAAAAATAGTGTTAATGCCAATTTAAGACAAATCTAAATATATGAAATTCATATATTAGATAATTTAAATGACATAAAGCAATAAGTTTTATTAAACACAAAATACATTCAAAATTTATGTGCAATTGCAGCAGGTTTAATTTTAAATGTAAATATAATAAAGATGATCTATTAAGCATAGTAGAAGCCAAGCAACAGATACAAGATCACTGAAACACCAATGACCAATAAGATTAAAAAAAAAAAAAAAAAAAATCATCAGTGGATGAAATAATTTTTGTGTTTAATAAAACTTATTGCTTTATGTCATTTAAATTATCTAATATATGAATTTCATATATTTAGATTTGTCTTAAATTGGCATTAACACTATTTTATATATATATATATATATATAACATTGTAATAGTAAATAAAAATCTTCAAATTGACCATTGAGCTATTAATTTGTCAATCAGTTACATTGGTGCTGTTTTAAAAGTAAATTAAAAAATATATTCTACATGATTGTTTGCAAAAGTTTATGTGCATAAATTATTGTAATAATTTTTTCAATATATGATCTTACACTGAAAAAATGATTAAAAACTGATTTTATTGTATTTATCTTAATTTAATTATATTTCATTATTGTAAAATATAGCATTGATCAACAATATTAATTATGCTTTCTTATTAAGTTTTTGCCATAATCTCCATCTTTTTTTTTTTTTTTTTTTTCTTTCTTTCATCCACTTGATATATATTTACAATTTTTAGAGAAACTCCCGAGGGCGAGAAAATCCTGCTGAATCTCTTAAATTTCAAGTAGAAGAGAGATTACAGTGTGTTCAATCTGGTAAAGTAAAATATACTTCCAGAACAGATTATCTGCTGTCACTTCCTATACCATTAGAGTCTGCCACTAATAAAGGTATAGAAATGCATTTTTTCTTTAGCTAATACAATAATAAGTAATTTGATACTCCCTTATCATACTTAATTTGCATATTCATATTGAAAGTCATGAAGTAATGTGTTTAGTGTGAAGTAATTTAATTTGATGTAATTCACAAACAAAATGTTTTACTTGCATGCGTAACATTTTATATATACTAGCAGGCTTTGCCCGCTTCGCTGGCCACTAAATTTAAAGGAAACTCGTTTCTATATAGCTTTATAAAAATAAAATAAATTACTGAAATTGTTCAAAAGCTCGCTCCAGGGGATCTAGAACGAACTTATCGAAATGCTGTCATTATCGGAATTTCTCCGATGTGACGTCACATTCCGATAGCCTTTCTTATTTCGCTAGAACGAACTTATTAAATCGCTTTCATTATCGGAATTGTCTGGCGGAATCGTTTTCTGAAATTTCGACAGGTCTTTTCCGGGTGGAATCGTCGCGAGATAAACAATTCACTGTTCCTTTGGCGTCCATTTTGGCATTAGGTGTTATTCAAGAAAATGAAAAATTTAAGTTTTAAATATATTTAAATCTTTAAAATTAATTAAGTTAAATGAAAATTGTATTGATAAGTTTATGGTTTTAAGTTAAGATTTGTTGTTTTACTTTATTGATTCGTTTGTTTTGCAGGCTGTTAATTGGTGAATCTGGTTTCTTTGCATTGGTATATTTCGTCCACTGGTGATTTTTTTTTTTTTTTTTTTTTTTTTTTTTGTCTTATTGGTCATTGGTGTTTCAGTGATCTTGTATCTGTTGCCTGGCTTCTACTATGCTTAATAGATCATCTTTATTATATATATATATATATATATATATATATATATATATATTGGTAACTAAACTTCTTATTTAAAAAGTATGAAGAATAACATGTCTTAATATTTAAAGTTATTGAAAATTAATTAAATATAATAAAAATTACAATAAATACCCCTATATATATTTTTTTGTCATTAAAATTCTTATTAATCATGTATAATATTAAAAGCATATCTATTAAGAATAACAAGTATTAATATTTAAAATTATTAAAAATTAGTTAAGTTTAATGAAAACTGCAATTATATATATATAAACTAAAAACCTTATTTAAAGTATGTCTATGAATGATGTAAATCCCAGTATATAAAACATTAATAAAGCTTAAAGGAAATTATGATAAATATTTATTTTCCCTTTAAACTTTTATTATAATTGAATTAAGTAAGTTTGAGACACAGCACGTCAATTCTAGATTCACTTGCAAAACTTCATTTGTAGCTATATATTAGTCTAATAAGAATCTCTCATTTCTTAGAGAGGGAAAAGTAAGTGAGTATGTATATAATTTTTTTAAATTTAATAATTTATTTTTACAATCTAAATTAGACATATTATGTAGATTCACTTACAAAATGAAAATTAATTTTAAGACGGTTTTACTTTTTTTTTTTTTTTTTTTTTTGACGGAAGATAATTTTTTACTATGCTTAAAGATTTAAAATTACACAGCATATTTTATTGTATATTGTAAATTCTAAAAGAAATTCTAGAAACAGTACATACAAACATGCAAATAAAAAAAAAAAATAAATAAAAAAAATACTATTAGGTTTGAATTAACACATGTAAATACAATAAATCAATTATAATAATATATCTACACAAAAATTTTAATTAAGCAAATTTAAACAAAAATGTTAATATTTGTGTATATATGTAATAAAGAAGCATTACCGTAATTATAAAGTTAATACAGATTGGAGAAAAAAATATATATATAATACCTGTATTACATCCAAAGCTCTTATATCCATAGTAACTGCAATTTTTAATCCCACTTAAAAATCATGTGACTTAATGTGAAGCAGATTTTTCAATTTTTTTTCTCCTAACGGTTTCCATATTCCATACAATCTTCTGCTGTTGCCACCTAAAATTCATACTTTAGTTAATTTAAAAAAATCTAATTGTCCGATTGATAAGCTGTTTAATGCATCGGATTTACAAAAATTTTCCCTTTCATTTTCTATCTTATTTGTAACGATGCGACTGATATTTCTAATTTATTTTTTAATCTTTCTGATTTATTTTCCTCATTTTAAATAAATGTACGTTTTTTTTTTTTTTTTTTTTTTTTAATTATTATTATTTTGTCGAAAAAAAATGGCAACAATTAAATTATGGATAAAATTTTAAAATTTAAATGGCTTATTTATGAGAAATTAGAAGGTTATTATTTTCACATTTTAATTAATTAAGAAAAAACTAATCATCCGATTGATAAGCTGTTTAATGCATTGGATTTACAAAAATTTTCCCTTTCATTTGGTATCTTATTTGTAACGATGCGACTGATATTTGTAATCTATTTTCTAATCTTTCTGATTTATTTTCCTCATTTTAAATAAATGTACGTTTTTTTTTTTTTTTTTTTTTTTTTAATTATTATTATTTTGTCGAAAAAAAAATTGGCAACAATTAAATTATGTATAAAATGTTAAAATTTAAATGCTTATTTATCAGAAATTAGAAGGTTATTATTTTCACGTTTTAATTAATTAAGAAAAAACTAACCAAAAATTCGAAAATCTGACTTCGATGTGCACAATGACCCTTCGGGGGGCACCCTTGTGTTAAATCTCGTGACTGTCCGAGTTACCGTTTTCGAGAACAGTGAAATATACAAATATTGCTCACTTAACGGCCCTCTTCACTTACCGTCGCCGGAAGCTCGAGCCAATGTTATTCTATGGGGAAATTTTCTTTACAAATAACTTATTAACTAATACATATTTTTAAATTCTGTTTTCACATTCAGAAAATTCCCAACTGTTAAATTGACGGACCTTTTTTAAAAATGTATTTTTTTAATTACTAATATTTTATTTTGAAATTGCAAAATGAAAATATTTCGCATATTGAAAATTCGTATTTTGCAGCTTCAAAATAAAATATAAAAAAATAATTTTTTAAAAAAGGTCCGTCAATTTAACAGCTGGGAATTTTCAGAATGTGAAAACAGAATTTAAAAATATGTATTAGTTAATAAGTTATTTGTAAAGAAAAATTTCCCATAGAATAGCATTAGCTTCGGCTTCCGGCGGCGGTGAGTGAAGAGGGCCCTTAATAGTACAAGATGTAAGCACAGTTCATATTATAATATATGTTCAATTATCTAATGATGTATAATATAAATAAAATGATCATACTGATCATTTAAAGATCATCTGAAAGTGTACTTACAGACAATAAGCAATAAAATAATTTAAACTTCAAAAGCTTTAAAATTATTTTCTTTTATCTAAACTGCAGTCATATAGAGTTCAGTTTATAAGAATTAGTTTGTTAAAAATCCAATTATATATCTTATTTATATTATAAATTATTTTATGTTGGCAACTTGAAAAATATATAAACTGTGCTTGTGTGTATATATACATACAGTCAAACTCCGATATAATGCCCCCCCGAAATACTGCCAAACCCATTTAACCACCACATGTATAGGTTTACAAATCGTCTGAATAGGAACTACAATGTAAAGTATCCATTATAACGCCAACTTGATGTAGCGCCAACCTACATTTTCCAGAAAATTGTAACTTTTTGTTAAAATTCATATATATTTTTTTTTCTGTCAAGCACTATGCTTATTGCTGCTTTTTTTGACACATTCCAACTCTTTGTATCATGATCATGGGCTGATAAAACAGAGAAGAAATCTTTCTGTGCTGCTCTCCCCGCCGCCTGCTCATTGTGATAGTGTAAAATGAGGAGAAATTAAATTTTCATCGAGATACAAGACAAAGGTTCTTCTAATTTAATGTGTATTTACTAAAACTGTTATGCTGGTAAAAACTTTGTTTATTATTCTTTTATTTCAAGATATCAAGAAGTTATTTTTTCAGTTTCTGAAAAACAGCAAATTTGTGAATGTAAAAAGATGAATCCAAATGCATCACAACTGGGCATACCTAGTCATTTTACTCTCTTGTGCAAAAATAAGCCTACTAGTAGACGTTATATTGGTGAGATGACTGGAAAAATGATTTAATGTTAACAATCCTCAGTCATATATTTAAAAATTGAAATCATCTAAACATGAAAAATCAGATGCTCTTTACATGTGAATATTTCAGATTAGTGCAAAAAATGCTACAATAATTGGAGACGTTATCAAAGAATTTGCAAAAACTTTTTGTAAACAAATGAATATCACAGACTTTGAATATAGCAATGGCTGGCTTAGTAGGTTTAAGAAATGATGTGGTCTCTCTCAGTATATACGGTGTGGCGAAATAGCTAATATCGATGAAGATCTGTAATAAGAGGTCGGAAAAAATTAAATGCTATTATTTCAGAATATGAACCTGCTTATGTCTATAACATGGATGAAAGCGGCTTATTTTATCGTTTGCAACCCGACAAAACAATATCCAATGGATCTGTTAAAAAGAATATAAAAAAATTAAAGATTGTGTATCGTTTGTTTTGCTCGAATGTTGATGGATCTGACAAACAACTATTAACTGTTATTAGAAAATTCGCTAAGCCAAGATGCTTTAAAAATTTCAATTCTGCTGTGTATGTGGATTATTTGAATTAAAGCATGAATGACAGCAGTTTTATTTTAAAACTGGCTAGTGACTTTTAATGCTAAAATGAGAAAGAAAAAGAGTCGGATGTTATTGATATTAGCTAATGCCACCCTGTCATGATATGCGAAGTCATAATATACTCCAGTCAGCAATATGCGATTTGAATTTTACCTCCTGGTTCCACTGGTGTTTTACAACCTTTAGATGCTGGAATCATAAATTCTTTCAAAGTGCATTACCGGAAATATCATATCATAGACACATTATTGACAGTATCAGTGAAAATTATTTTTTTGCTCTCTGCCTATAAGATGCGATTTGGATGATGAAAAGTGTGGGATGAAGTTTCTACGGAGACTATAGTTAACTACTGGAGCCATATTGGCTTAAAAAGTGGTGAAAAATCTATTGATGAATTAAACACTGTAGAAATTAAAAGTCTACAGCATGATATAAACAATTTAACTTGCTGCAGCTGAATATATTAATGTAGGCAAAGATATTTCAGCATTTGAAGAAATGAGTCAAGAGGAAATAACCTAAATTCAGATTTATCTGTAGAGGAAATTGAAATTGAAGAAGCAAAAGACTGCATTACCAAACTAAGGACATATTTAGAAAAAAAAATTCAATTGATTAAAAGGTGATTGATAATATTTTAACTTTAGAAAAAGACATTGAGAACATTTCCGTAACAAAAAAATACTAAGCTGGTATTTTAAAATATTTTTCTCCTGCATAAATATAATTACTGTATAGATCCAAATTAAACACTTGTTATCACGTATTCAGTGCTGTGATCCTCAAATTTTCTGATACTTGTAATATAATGAGGTTTGGGAATATTTAATTTTATTTCTTTTATACAGTTAGGATTATAATTCAGTATAGTGCCAAATCCGTTATAACGCCATATTATTATGCGTACCGATGATGACACTAAATCGGGATTTGACTGTATGTATATTTTATAATGCCAGCTGTATTAAGGAAATTATTAAAATTGTCTACTAATACAATTATTAAATATTATATATTGTATTAGTTGCTTTATATAAATCAGGTTTATTATTTAGGGTTCTCACCAACATAGTGGCATGACGACAATTATCACCAAGTCGTCATCAAATTTCCCCAAAATTCAAAATAAGGAAGATAGTCTAATCTATCAATCTATCTATATATATTAAAAAAATTATTGAATTTACTTTGATCTTTAAAATATTTTAGGTAAATTTTTTTCTTAGGGAAAAAAAAAAAAAAAAAAAAAACTTCTGTATTAAGGAGGGGAAAAAAAAAATCCTATTTAAAAAAAGCGTATTCTCTTATAATTAACTTATTTAATTTAATTTAGTTAACTTAATTCGTTTAATTTAGTTAACTTAACTTTTAATTTAGTTAACTTATTTCGTTAGCAAATTATCTTAAGATTCAATAATCTTATTTCCTAAATTATCATTAAATTTTGATATTTACTATGATACATATATTTTCTACTATTGATGTTCCACTTCCGTATGTGGGTCATTTATTGTAAAAGTGAATCATCTTCTAAATGGATTTTGAAATAATGAGCTTTTTGCAAATTTATGTGCTGGAAAAAGTACAAAATCATATTTTTAAAAATATGGCATTACACCACTTTTACAATGAATGAAACATATGATATTATTATTAGTGTTGTGATGTATCGAAGGCTGGAAATCATGAAGAAGCCTAGCTTTTTTCTTTCGTGAAATTTATTTACTTCTCGCTTTACACACACGATACAATACAGACACATTTAACATAAATAAACACGTAAAATGTTATTTCACATAATTTAAAATTGAACTGTAAATTTCCAATCCATCAAATAATACAAAATGAACGGCACTCAAGCCCGGCATCCGCTCTTATCGGCGTTGCATCACTCGCTTCTCAAAAATAAAACCAAAGTCTCTCTTCAAATCAAAAGTCTTTTCACCGCGCTTAGGGACCCTCGATAGAGAGAGACTGGACATTGGCGCGCCGGCTTTTTGACGAAATTCTCCATTTTAGTGCCAGTTGCTCTATTGCTTATCATTACGCTGAGAAGAAATTTTGATTATTTTACATCATAATCGAAAAAGAACTTATTTATTAGATTTTTACTTTGTTGGGAGATAAATTGCTTTAATTTTGGAATACTTTTAAAAGATAAAAATGCATAATTATTTATTTTATATCATGCTTTAAACACTTTGAATTCTCTTATTGCATGCTGTTTTACGTATTTATTTCCTAACATATGAGATAATTACATTATTTATTTGCTAGCTATTAAATTTTAAGTTCAGTTTTGCAATATATTTAATATGTTAGATCTCAATGTATTTTTCTGATATATTTTAAAATACATACTTAAAATAACTATGTAAAAATGTATTTTTTGGTTTTTTTCCTAGTACGCAAAATGTATCAGATTTCTTAAAATAAATTATTAAAAATAAAGAAAATAAGGTGTATATTATTTGCTAACATATGAAATATAATATTTAAATAAGTAATTATTTTTATTTACATAATATTAAAAAAAAAAAAAAAAAAAAAATCAATGAAATAAGCAAATGTAAATAAAATAAATAAAAACATTTTTTAATTTCTAAAGATATTAGTTAAGGTTTTACAAATTTTTATTAACCTTCTAGCGGGTGCGTGTATATGAGAGATACACTAGCGGTGAATCTCGTTGTATATCTTAAAGTCAGAGACCATTTGGAACACTTATCTTTGGCTATTCATTCAGTATATATTGATCTATTTTTAGTTATCTTTTGAACCTCGAGACAATGATATGAAGCTGTATATTTGCTATTTGTATTTGAAAAATATGCGCGACCGTTCATGTAATATTTTAATAGCATGAGACTTGGCATTGGAATATTAAAACAGGAATAAACTACTACGTCAGAAACGCCAAAGAAAAATTATTGAGGTGCATACAGCTGTTTCGGTAGCCTAAAGCGTACCGTCTTCAGTGCAAAAAGAATTCCCTCAGTGCAAAAAGAATTGTCCCTCTCCTATATATAAGAGCACTTCTCCAGATTCAGAATTCTTTTTGCACTGAAGACGGTACGCTTTAGGCTACCGAAACAGCTGTATGCACCTCAATAATTTTTCTTTGGCGTTTCTGACGTAGTAGTTTATTCCTGTTTTAACATGTAATATTTTGTTATATTTAATTTCTTTTTCGCTATTTAAAATGATTCTTTGTTGTTTTTGTTTTAAACATTATTATTTTAAATATTTTTAACTTTTAACTATACACTTTTTATTAAAAATGACAAAACATCAACTATATGCTTTATTTCATTTTCAGATAATTCCGATGTTTCTTTGATTACTTTATATTGATTTTGTGCTTTCAGTTTCATTCTTTCAGTTTTTTTTTTAATGAATAAAAGTTCCAATTGAATGTTCTTATTAATCTTCAAATGGTTATAGTATAATTAAAGTATTCAGATACTTTAAAATACATATTTTGCAGTAGTGTATGTGAAAAATACGCGCAACCTTTCATGTTCGTATAAACAGTGCGCCCGCTAGAAGGTTAATAAAATTTTTATTTTTAATATTTAACTAAGTCATTATTATTAATAATGTGTAATTGAAATAAATAAAATATGTATTTTTAGCTTGTAAGAATATTACGTAAATATTTTTATAAAATAATAAAAAATAATTTCTGTTCTTCTGCCGTAGTTTTACATTTATTCATGAATTACTTGACCAGTGAATGGTTCAGTATTAAGTTCAGTATTAAGGTTCAGTACTAAGATTACCATATTTTTGTTAAAAATTTTCTAACTTTTTATATATAGAATGTATGTCCTCAGAAAAAATAAGGTAGAATTACTTTCACTAAGGTAGAATTGCTTTCACAATCAACGTATTTTGCTTAATATAGAAATATACAACAAAAAATTCCTCTATTTTAAGATAGGAATTGAAAAAGTAACCATGTCGAAGGTTAAAACAAAATTAGTTTTTCTTGAAATTCTTTTTCTCTAAGACGAAAAAAATTACATATTTATATTCTGCATTACTTTCTGCACAAATTTAGCACAATTTTCTTTCATTTATGCTGTATAGTAAAGCGTCAATCGTGAAGAAAAAAGCATTACGTTCTACGGGGATTGCGCCGAATTGGCACTAAGATGGCCGACTTTCGGTCAATGTCCAGTCTCTCTATATGTAGGGTCCCTAACTGCGCTGAACAAACAGTGCCCTCTCGTGAGTCTTAAAGTCATTACACTGTTTTTCCATTAATTGTATTTTAATTTGTTTCGGTATATCAATACTGGAACTTAAATATAAATTTTCTGTGTCGTCTATAAAGAATAATAAATTTTATGTGTTATATGTAAGGAAAATATGTTTTAACACAAATTTCTTATTACAGATGAACTTGAAGTTTATGAAAAAAGAAAAGCTGAAGTGCTTTCTAAAGGAGAAAAAATGTATGCATTTCTCAATTATATCTTTTATTAATTTTTTTGAAATTAGCATTTATTTGTATTTCTTTTAAAATTTTTATGACGATTGGCTTACATTATATATTTATTTTTTAAGGCAACCTGATGATTTGGTTAGACCTAGAATCCCATTAAAGGCATGTTTGGATAGTTTTGCTGCTATTGAACTTGTGGATGATTTCTACAGTACAGCTCTCAAAGCAAAATCAACTGCCTATAAGTTAGTAATTTGTTTTCTCTTTTTTTTGGTAATTATTTCAGTTGTCTGTGATATTGTTGTTTCTTTGTAGCTTATTAGATTAAATAAACAATTCAAATTAATGAAATTTAAGTTTATTGTGAATTGTTATAAAAAGAAAAACTTAAAGCTTTTGTTATTTCTTTGACAACATACCGAACTTTTTTTAATATTTTAAAAAGAGTTAACTATTAATTTATTTCTTCTGCATCAATAGACAATTTTTGAACTTTTTTATTTTTGAAAAATATCTATTTTTTTTTTTCCCATGATTTTTCACACAACTTCATTTTTAAGAGACTGACTTTTGACATTTTATATTTGTCAAGTGTAAGTTGTTCACTTTTCTGTTAATTCATTATGTCTAGGTCATGAATCATATAGATCAAAGACATTAATGTACTGATTCATTTCATTAATATTCAAACATTTTACTTTAAATTAATTTATTTTAATGTTATATTTTACTTTTTAGGACTACTAGATTAGAAACATTTCCAGATTACTTATTGCTTCATCTAAAAAAGTTCACTATAGGTGATGATTGGGTGCCCAAAAAATTAGGTAAGTTTTGAAATATTTTAAGATTTTTTTTTTTTTTTTTTTTAATGCCAAACTTTAAAAGTTATTGCTTTTAATTTTTTATTCATCTTTTAAATGTGATATGGGATATACGAGCATATCTTTTGTTTATCTGGATTTTAAACAGTTTAAGAAATTGTGTCAGTTTTGCTTTTGCCTCCAAGGCAATAGTATGCATTTTTGCACCTGAAGAAGAAAGGCCATGTCCTTTCGAAACTGGTAGTGCTTTCTTTAATTTTATGGTGTGTCAAGAAGTTTTCAAGTTTAAATAAGAAATTGTGGTTTAAAAATTTGCCACAAGAGGGGTTTTACGCATACAAGCTTCAAGTTCTCTTTGTTTAATTACATTTAAATTAGTATCTTTCCAAAAAAAAGTTTAAGACTGCATATAGTCAAATACACTTTCCCTGAATTTTTGTTGCTTTATATTACATTCAAAACTCATTAGTATGTCAGACTCAAGACTACTTTAAAATGACATACTAAGTACATAAATTTGTAGAATAAGAATTTAAATTTGTAAAACAGGTGACAAATTAAGGAAAGTATAATAAGTAAATACATTATATAGTACTTATTTAATTGCATAATTCAATATATATCCATTTCATTAAAGTTTTCAATATTGAGTTTTTCTGCTATTTACAGTACTTTTTCTTTTTAAATGGTCCTTGATAATGATATAATGATAATAATTGTTGGATGAAATAGTTTGAATAAACCATTTGTTTAGTACAATTTTAACATAATCAAAATTTGATGTGTGCATCTTTTTTTTTTTTTTTTTTTTGCTTACAGACAGCTTGTTATCTGCTGAAAATTGCATCTTTTGCTGACAAAATTGTATTTGATGTTTTTCTGAAGATAGAGTGCACTTTAAAAAATCCAGACTTAGTCATTCCTGACTTTTCAAAATCGTTAATTATCTTTACATTTTCTGTTAATGATCATGACTTTAGTAGCCATTCTAGCTTGTGAATTTATGCAGGGGTGGCGCCAGCTAGGGGGCTGGGGGGGCACAGCAATTTTTGTGCGCAAAAATGCTAACTGTCATGCACAAAAAAGCATGTTTTTTGGAGATAACCATGATAAAGAAATGGCGCTGAGCTTGCATATTGCACTTTTAAATGTGATCTCCTAAGCAGAGTGATTGAGAAGATGATACAAAGTCTGAAAAGATGTTTAAGAAAAGTCAATACTTGTGAAACATGATATAAAGTGCAGAGTGACCTCTTATCTAGGTAATGTACTAGTGTGGTTTGATTGTATAATGGCTATCTCATTCAGAAATAAAGCTTTTTAAATTCCGCTCTTTGAATGGGTCATCTTTTATCTTAGTGAGCAATAAATAAATAAATATTTCTTTTCAAGATTAAAAATCAGAGCCCTGATTTTTAATCTTGAAAAGAGAAAAGAATCTTGAGCCTTGAAACTAAATGAATTTATTTTTTTTAAATTGCTCTCTAGGATAAAAGGTGATATTGTTGTATAGATGAAGCACAGTACCTAATGAAATTTATTAACTGCTGAAAAGTTAATCTTCTATGCGTTGGCCGCTAAGGATACACTGAAAAAAAAACAGTCAAGTTAAAAATTAATTAAAGAAGAAACTGGTTACCCAAGAACGCATCCACGAGGCAGAATATTGGTTAAAGCAAATTTATTTAGTATTCCAAAACATCTAATTTGTAGCGTGACCATAGATGGAATATCAGTACAAAGCATACAGCATGGAGTGGGGAAACAATCGCGAGAATCATGCCGGGCCCTAGGCCCAAATCGCTCTTGAGCCTTTTACATGTCGATGATCAAAAAGGAAGTGTCCGCTCCTAAACTGAAGCAAAACAAATGACAATGGCTTTGGCGTTGAATTATACGCCAAGTTCAAAGTTCTAAGATAGAGAATGGTTGCGGTAACGTTAGGAATATTCACATGTATATTTTTTAAAAAGCCACGAGTAATTATTGACCGTTGTTAGGGAATGTTGGCATGATTTCGCCAAGATTTAGGCCCTGGGAAAGTAACAAACTAAGCACATATTTTATTTGATCGTTGATGTAAATTAGGTGACGAGAGGCTGCTTCGATGTAAGATTAAAAGACACCGAATTAATTATTTTCTGGTTTCACAAAGCAAAAGGATAGAAATAAGTCAAAACATTATCATTTACAAAGCGTAAAGAATTTTCAGTACGTTAAGCATGTTAAGTGAATACTGGGAACAGATCAAAGATTTTTGATTCAGCTGAAAGAGCTACATTGAAAAAGGGATGAAAGGGAAGATATAAAAATTAGAAAATGCATATTGTAAAATTTGTTATTTATAGGATAAAATCGTTATATTTTAAGTAGTTGTTTAAGATTAAGGAATCTAATTTATAATTTACCCATCCCTTTAAAGAGAAAAATATAAATTTTATACTATGTGATAATCTATATCACAGATATGTTCAAAGAGTAAGATTTAATGAACAGAATTGAAAAAGAAAAAGCAGTATAGTGCATTTAAAAAATGCAAAGTTTAAATTTAAAATGGGCTAGTACAATCAACTATATATTAGTGTATTGCAGTATTAAATATGTGTGGAATAATTTGTACATTTTCATATTCTAATGTACAGGGTGGGCAGAAAGTAACTCCCTATTTTGAATTTGAAATAGCTATTGATGTTATGTGTAGATTGCAATGAAAGTTAGTTACCTTGTTTTGTAGACTGTAGTGTGGCATTATTTGTAATATTTTTTTCTTTTTCATATGTCTAATGTATGGCAGTGGCTTGATGAGCAGTGTTCGAAATTAGCAGTCATTAGTCGCCAAATGCAATAAATTATTACATTTGATGACTATAAAATTATTTCCAATCGTCAAATTTGACACCTTGCATGACACATGGTAAATGGACGCAGGAGGTAACCAATGGTTGATAAATCTGACCTGGGAGATTTCTCTTCAAAAACTCTTGCACCTGTTGTTCTAAAGTTTGGTAGTTTCGTTAAAAATTTTATTGAATGGAGAGCCATTTTCTTAAAATTTTAAGGTACTACAAGTACAAAACGGTTAAACAAAGTATACTTCATATTTCGTCGTATGCATCTTTATTAAACGTAATCGAAAATGTTTTACTCCTAATGTTTAATGAAACATTTTGATTTATAGAAGACAGTTTGTTCTAATAAATATGTTTAAATTAGAGAAAGATTTAAAAAAAAAAGAAAAAGTGATTTTATTTTTTAAGTAACTGTTTTAGAAACACTTGTCCACAGACATACATCACATTAGGAGTAGAAATGTTCCCATTAAAATATTTTTATTCCATTTCTTGATAAACCAAAAATGATTAAGCAAAATAAAAACTAATTTGAAATGTACACAATTGAAATTGCAAACAGTTTCTTTGAAATGCATATTTCGGAAGTTCTAAGAAAAATATCTAAAAGTACTTTTTTTTTTTTTTTTAATGTATACATTTTCTTTTTACTGTCTTCACATTTTCACAGAATTTATGTGTTGTAGTATTTCAGTGGTTTATATTCCATTGTGAATTCATACATATGGTAATAATAGGTTCTATTTCTTTTAGCAGTGAATAACACTTTATATCTTTTTAGATATATCTCTTGATGTTCCTGATGAAATTGATCTTGCATACCTTCGGGGTAAAGGTATTCAACCTAATGAGGAAGAATTACCAGAATCTCCTCCAGAGGGTGGTGGTGAGTTAATTACTTTAAATCCATTAAAGTGCTTAATATTTCTTTTTTTCATTCTCTTTACTTGCATGTTTAAGTCATATTTCTCACCCTTAGTAATATTTATTTTATAATATACCTTATGTTTTTATCATGATATCCTTTCAAGTAAAATTTAAATATTTTAGTAATAGATTATATGGTTTCTAAATGAAATTTGATATCTTGACATTTTTTTTTATTTGTAGTTTATAAACATACATATTAAACTTTAGTTTTTGTGTACTACTATTATTATTTATGTAGATTTAACTATTTCAGAATACTGTTTTGACTGCTAATTCTTTTTAAGTATTTTAGCTCCCCATCATATTG